>CM076583.1:97906989-98278593 GCA_034641835.2 Pinus albicaulis
AAGATACTGGTGTTAGTGTGCATTTTAAGAACATCCCTCCATATTTCCTTCCTGAATTCCATGGTATGAGGTCAGAGGATCGAGAAACCTTTCTCTTTGAATTTCAAATACTTTGTAGATATTATGGTTACTTACTAAACACTTAAAAGTTGATATTGTTTCCAACAACATTGAAGGATAGAGCTCTTAAATGGTTCATGAGTTTAGGTACTAATTCAATAAGATCATGCAATGATATCCAAAATATATTTCTAGAAAAATATAAATATCATGATCTTAAAGAAGATTTTTTTATAATGAAACAAAAATAAGATGAGAGCCTTAAGTATCTAATAGAGATATTTAAGTATAATGTTAAGAGGGAAAAGTTTCATCATGTATGATTTGGAACATTAAAACACCCCTTAGAACAATTAGGTATGAGTGGATCGATATCATTGATCTCATGAGCAGAGGTGATGTATACAAATGATCATTTGAAGAAATTTGTGAAACATGAAAGCATATATCAAGAGGAAGGGAAAGAGTAAGAAAATCAACATCAAGGTTGGTGAGTCAAGTTGAACTTGGAAATTTGCTTGATAAATTTAAAACAAAAATTCTTAGAAATATAAGCAAACAAGTAGAAATGTTAAGAATGCAATATGAGAAAAGTGAAGATGTTGATATTTTTGTTGTCCATGCAAAATCATATTTCCCATCATTTCCAAGGTTGAAGGAATTTACCAAGAGGAAAATGGGGCAAGTCAATCACCAAAGCAACTCTATTATGTAGCTCCAAGAGGACCATGTGTTGACCAAGAAAAAATCACTACGGAAACAAGGAGAGAAAAGTCCAACAAAGGTTCCTAATTATCCCCTCTCGACGAATTTATAGTTCCGTTACCATGCGGGTAAATGTCTCTCCTTAAAGAGGAATTTGATGGTGATGGATCAAAACTACCTTTTTTGTTTATTTTTAGGTTTTCGAGCAGAAAAAAATGAAACTATTTAAAATAACAAACATACTACCTATCCTTATAAATGAGCATTTTGATATTAAGCTGAAGAGAAGAAAAATTTATTCATGTTAAACGCACTACGATACAAACACCATTAATCAAACCTAAGAAGTTTCGCGTTAATTGTAGTGCATATCAGTAATAGTAAAAGATGATTTCAAAAAAAGTTCTAATCGAACATATTACACTCGTTAAAGAAATAAACAAATATTGATAGAATAGATTTCTAAACTGGTTTCTTATTTTAACATTCCAATAGGATTAAACAAAACTAAGAGCATGGAAACATTAAAACCCGTGTTAATGCAATAATGCATGATCCATGAAAAGTTGCAGACTAGAAATCCATTCATACACTTGTATTTCCAAATGAAGAGACGATTGTTCTATTATAACTCTAGGACTTAAAAAATTTTGTGCCCCGAGATTTCATACATCTCTTACACTGATTATTTCCATGTGATTCCCCCCACCAAGGGCTGTCATATTATGACTTATTTATACAAAAATAAAAAGGGTTACAATTTCGCCAACCAAGAAATGGTTGGGTGACTACCTTTTAAAAATTGAAGAATAACTCCTAAAAATAACTACTGACTACAAACAATTTGCCTGGGGCTGAGGTGGATGTTTCAACAGGAAGACCAACGATCTTTGCCCATAAATCGTGACGATTCACGATTAACTCTAACCAAGTTGGGTCCACCTGATCGAGACGATATCGACACAAATATAAGTAATATGAGATGGAAAAATGACTCTTCTCCATGCGCTGGATGAAATTTCTGATCATGAACAATCTCTTGGCTGGCTTGGTGATTATATCAGCCACGACATCCTGCGCGATTGTCACTCAGCCCAGAAACTGACTAGCGATCTTTGTGTCTTCTAGAACTAGGCATACCGGTATGAAGTGCTCAAGTACAACCTTAGTGATGGTAACCAAGGGGGGAATACCACACGCAAACGAGAGCTTTGCTTCCACGCTCAACACCTATGTGCATCTTTGAATGGTGTATTTACTAGAAATAGAAGCTGCAGAGGCTGCTGCTAGCAAGTCATCAGACACAACCTTATGAATCATCATTTCTTGATGTGACAACCTTGGGATATCCAAATGCTCAGTGATGAATCGGGCTTTGAATGATTCGATCGCCTTCAGCATGGTTTGAATTCCCTTGATTTGACTCCCTTTAACAACTAGATCACTTCCACAATGCAAGGAATCTTGATAGCCTAAATGAACCTTAAGCAGGTATTGATAAAAGGCCACATGAGTTTCACTCATATCCCTGCTAACATCCCTTATTTCTACAAAGAGCTGATCTAAACTGCTCGGCTGATTTCTTAAAACTTCCATCTGATGCAACAAATCAACCTTTTCTGCTTGGGCCCGCACAATCACCTGCTCCCTTTCCGCCTTTTCAGACTCAATGAGAGACAAGAAATTTTATTGGACCTACGATATGGATTTATGGTGCCTATCTGTGACTTCTTTCAATTGATTCTTATGCTCCGCTTGCGCACTAACCAACCTTTGAGCTAGTTCCTGGATTCCTCCTTGCAATTATTCCTTCTCTGATTAAAAACTAGAGATCTGCATTTGAAGCTTAGAAATAAGCTGGTGTGGTTTGAAAAGATTTAACTCATTAAATGTTGCGAGAGATCACAACAAGGCTGCAGAGTCCAAATTTTGCTGTGCTACTAGCCCATCTCCAAACTTCCACACGACCACAGGAGGATCACTTCCTTCCTTGGTCCTTTGTCTTTTCCTGGGGCGAGAGACTACCCCTCTCTCTTTTTGACTGAAGAAATAATTTGACATGGTAACCACTGAATCATGCATAATGTCAATATGCTCCAATCCTGCAATACCCACATCGGAAGTTCCTGGAATAGAGGCTAGAGGTGTAGTATGATGCACCTCTTGATTATGAATTGTCAACTGTGCTGCTTCTGCTCACTTCTTTTCCTCCTCTTCTAGCTCTTGAGCTTTCCTTGTTGTTTCAGCCTTCTCTACCTTCAAACGTTCTCTTTCTTGAGCAACGACTTCTTCTTCCGCCTTCTCCTTTTCTTTCTGCTTCAGCCTTTCCATGGCTTCAGGTTCCTCTTGAATTACTTTATCGTGAGCTTCTTCTTTGGCCTACTTTGTCTTAGCCTCTGCTTCAGCCTGCTTCAAATTTTCCATGACAGGATCAACTTCGAGATCAATATGAACAGAGGAACTAGAAGTCCCTACACTTGAGGTGGCGAAGTTTAACTCAGGGTTTTCCAATTCCTGAGTCTTTGCTAACTCCCACTGTTCTGTGTCAAACTTTTCTCTCACGGCAGCAGCGGTATCCAACCTCTTGATTTGATAGGCTTCCCACCTCTTCTTTACTTTCTGATCCTTTGAGTCTTGGATTCTTTCCAAAATCTCTTCAAAACTATCTGCTCGGCAATGCATTCTATCATTAGGCGTCTCTTGGTGATCATAGAGACTACCCATATTCAAACTCAACAAATGCTTTTTAACTATTAAGAACGGGTCACGCATCCCGTAAGGGGCATGAGCCAATAGGATGTTTCTTATACGATTTGCTTCCTCAAAGGCGTGGCCATAAGCTCCTAGCTTATATTGACCCAGAACAATTGGGTAATTTGGCGATTGCCTCTTTCCACTATCCTTCAAACCTTTTCCAACATCTCCATAATTCACCTGATGTGATATTTCTCTCAACAACAATCTGTCCGGAACATAATTTGGAAGGTAATGTGGAGCTTCGATCAACCCATACACTCTGATGTAGGAGTAGAACTTTTCCACGTACCAATCCCTTAGTGGTTCCAGCGCATTGTTTCCCTCCATGGAGAATCTTGGAGGAGGATGCACGTATATGATAATGTGAATTTCTGGAAAAAAACTACTCGAAGATATGATAAAAGAAAAAAACATACCTTGATGACCACAACTTGCTGCAGTATATATGTAACGGAGCCCTGGTGGGGGTCCAATTACAATCCATTCCTGAGAACACATTGCAAGCATACACACAGTCGAGGACATATGCAGACATGAAGAACACCGCAGGCTCGGAGGATGATGACCCTTTAGCTTTAGAAATGGCCTTCGCCAGACTAGAGGACATGATATCAACCCAATTGAAAATTTAACCCTCATCGACCACCCCAGACATCAAAGGGACCCAGTCTATCTTAAAAAGGGAGCAATTCGCCATCCCATACAATCTGCTAATCATGGACACGACTTCTCGATAAGGCGACTTTAGAGAATTAACTGAGTAGATCCCACTTTCTTTGCGAGTGGGGTCCTTATTCAGAGCCCACCATTCCTTGATCTTCTCTAGATAGTTCTCATTCTTTATTTTGAACATATCTATATATTCTTGATTGTACCAAGCAGTGGCTAGTGGAAGCTTGTAGAATTTCCTAAGATCCCATGATCGGAAAGACCCAATTACTAGACCCAAAGCACTGAAAAACAACCTGCCGGGAATATAAACGAACTACAACATCCACAGAATAACATCATAGTAAGGAAACATGGTGGGGTGGGTGCCAACAAGAATGATCTCTGACTTGTAGACTCTAATACATGCCTCGACTTCTGTGTCTTCAACTTCTTCTTCAATATTTTCTGGTGGTTCATCATGCGATGCCAGATATTGATGGTATTGAAAATACCGATACAGAGTACTCTAGTCTGCCGAGTCTTTTCCACCAACCTTGTGCATAGTATCTAAAAAGAAGTGATCAACAGACAAGTCCTCCAGAACGAAATTCAAGACCTCCTCCCTAGTAGCCTTGGGAATTTTCAGATTCCGGGGAACACTTCTCTTTTGACGCGACATGAGGACAATCAGAAACCTGCTAAACAACAACGTTAACATCAAATTTTATTCACAGACATCATATCAGTTCATAAAAAAATTAAAATACCTAAGATGCAAATGGGTCAGCGAGAAGCTACAATTTAGCAAAACACATAGTCTTGGAACTTAGTGAGGAAAAAGGAAGAATGATGGATAGTGCAAAGACTAGCTTGCTGCAGGCATATATAGAGAAAAGAAAGTCCTACCCCAAGGTTTGAAAAATAAATGCAAATCATTCCAAATCACATGGGCTAGATCCACAGGTGGATTTTACGTATAAATTCAAACACTTCCAACTTTAATTAACAGGATATAAGAATGTAAATGTGCAATCTTGATGTCGTCGGCCAATCAAAAGATGTCATATTGCCACGAATAGCCAATTAATGGCAGCATGGATTAATGAATACTCTTGGGATGCGCAACATGCCAGCCATTAATGAATAAATGAACCTTACAAATCACCGACGTGCCAACATGGTTATCGATGAATTCCTTATTCCGAAAAGCATGATTTGATGAAGAGAAAATAACAATAACACACAGTTCAATGAATGAAGCGAGGAAAAAGAAACAACGAATCAACGAAAGGATCACACATGAAATTAATGAATTCACTGAACAGAAAAAACAATTCACCGAAACGACAAAAAGGGCAATTTTCTGAAACAAATTTGAACAGCTCACCGAAAAGAAAGCTAAGGCATCCGATTGATGCGATGAAGTCTTATTCGTGATTTTTATGGATTTTTTTTCTTTTTTATGAGTTTCATGCATTATTTTAATTTTTTTTGTTTTAATATCTTTTCTATAGAATAAAACTAATCAAGTAAAACATAAAATCAAAAACAGGGGTTGTTGCTACAACAAATGGTGACTTACTGGGTGAAGTATTTATCTCTGAATATATAGCTTATGAAGATCTTTTCATTATGAAAATGGCTTTCGAGACACTTAGAACCTAGGAGTATGCGAAATAAACACATGTCCCACCTTGGAAATGAATATTCTTGGTCGGGAAAGATCTTGCTTAAACCTTGAGGAAATTTCAACAACTATTACCAGTAAGCCAAAAATATGAGGTTAATTTTAACTTCTTCTGCTTGTTGGTATGTTTTTCAGATTTTCCCTGAGACCGCAACTTCTCCATTGCGAGCCAATTTTAGGTGTGTACCGCATCTCTTTTTCTTTTTTTTCTAGGAGTGAGAAATTTATTTTGTAAATCACAAGCTTCATCACCCTATGAATAATTTCTGGGGCACAGTCATGGTTTTACCATATTTTTAAACCGCTTAAGCAGGGTTGGAGTTTGTTGTTTCAACCTGACTCATGAGCTAGGAAATAGTCCTTACTTTCAAGCTTCTCGGAAGTAAAACAATCCTTCCAAATTGGCCTAAGGACTTTAAGAGATAGTGTTAGATTTTCCCATGGCACCCAATTAAGTCATCTCAGCACCCAGGGATCCTCTTACTTCACATCTCAAAAAAACATAAGATTCTTTTAAAGTGTCTTGATGAATGAAGCTTACAGATAATAGCTGAAAATATCACTCACAGGAAAGAAATTTTAAGTTTTAATCACAGTTCATGTGGCAAGATGTTCCTCCATGCAACAAACATATACTTCCAAATTCCAACGTCATCTTATATGCCTTCTCTAAAATATTTTCATGCGAAATCAGTTGAGAGCACTGGTATTCAACCCTGAAGTGTGCTAGGTATGTAATAATTTTCACCCTGAGGAAAAAAATAAAATAAAGATGAAAAAAATTGTACAGGTTCAAAAAAAAAAAACAAAACTATATATAGAGTCCTAACCAGGATTTCTCCTAAGAAAATAAGTCCTTCAAAACTTGCTCGTTGACGGGCAAAGGGTCCAATCTTCCTTCCAAAGATTGCAATTTGAAAGTGTTGAAATTTGGTTACCGAAGGACAGGTGGTTCCTTAAGGCTTTGATCTTTGGCCTAGGGAAAAGTGTCCAAAAAAAATTGACTTTAAGTGATAAAGTGTTCCTTAATTTAAAAGTGACTTTAAGTGATAAAGTTACTAATTTTAATTTTAAAGTGACTTTAATAAAGTCAATTTGAAATTAGAAAGTGAAAAGTGACTTTGGAAATAAATGACTAAGAGGGTCTTTATTAAAGTGGGGTGAATTAAAAAATAGAAAGTGAAATTTAAATGCACATTTAATCTCAGCCCTAGATCTAAAGCTATCTTAGCCATTGGATCTAGGGATTCCCCAAAATTCACTTAGGGTTAGGTTAAAAGAGGAAAAGAGGGAAAAGATCATTTATTCTTTCACGAGAAGATTGAGAGAGGAGGAGAGAAAGAAAAGGAGACATTTCTGAGTAGTGAGAAGAAAGAGGGCAGCAGTAAGGAGACTTCAGCAAATCCGTACAACAGCTTAGAGGCACATTTCCCAAGGCAGAAATTTGTACAACAGAAGGTTGGAAAAATTTTCGAGGAAGGAGGCACAAAGAAGAGGGATTTCGTACAGCAGCTTCAACACGCATTCCAAGGTGGATTTTGGGCTCAAAAACTTAGGAGGAGTTTGCTGTTTTTCTGGCACATATTTCGAGTAAATTCATACAGCAGGACAATGTTGTTTTTGAGGTTGTTTTCAGGCACAAGAATCGAGGAGGAAGTACATATGTACTTTCCGTATAGTCGTACGACCATACTGCTGAAATATGGGCATGCATTTCGAAGGTGGCAGTTAAACATTTAATGTTGTAATAAATGTTGTAAAATGTATGTTCTGTAAGTTTGTTGTTCGGTACATTTTCTGAGGCAGTGTGCAAGCATAGAAATCGAGATAAGTGCATTTTTGCGGTTGCTGGAATTTTTACTGTATTTTCTGTCTCACTATAAAAGAAATATTCAGAAATAAAGAGAGCTTTCGAATTGGTTTTCCCCAAGAGTTTTAGGGGGTTTTTCCAGGATCATATTGACCAAAAATCTGCGCGTCAAATTTCTGTGTGTGGCTGAAAATATTTCTATGTTTTTATTTCTACAATTTCTAGCACTTTGAAATTTCCAGAATTTGTGTTTTCAGAAAATATTTATTTTTCAAGCTTGTTGAATGTATGGTTATGGGAATGGGCATTTAACTATATGGGAGAAATAAGGAGAAACTGAAAACTAGAGTGGGTCACAAAATTTCTACATGGTATCAAAGCTAGTTTGCTGAAAAGTGCAGTTTGGGACAGCAAAGAAAAAAATTACAGCAAGCTGATTTTACACACAGAAAACTGAACCTTTACCACAACAATGAAATTTCAAGTTTGTTAGGAAAACAAGCATGTATTTGGGCTTGAGGGTGGAGGATAGGTTGGATGGGCATAACAAATACAGTACATGGAAGGAAAGAATACAGAGCATATTTGAGGAGGCAGAAGTCTGGGGTATAATGGTGCATACCCAACATCACCCTGTTAATGTGCCTGTTGATCCTGTTCAGCTAGAAGACTTTAATAAGAAGAATAACAAGGGTAAGAGACTGATTTTGGATGGTATTAAAGACCATTGCATTCCTCATGTGAGAGGAAAGAGAATTTCTCATGAGATGCGAACAACCTTGACGAATCTCTACTAGAGTACCAATGAGAACAAGAAAATGGTCCTAAGGGAGAAGTTGAAGGCCATTAATATGGAAAATATTGATAGTGCTACTGCATACCTCACAAATATCACTAATGTGAGAGATGAGTTGGCAGTAGTTCGAGAGTTCATTCCACCCACTGAGTTGGTGCAGATTGCAGTGAATGTCCTTCCTAGTTCATGTCTAAACTTTGCTGATGGGATTGTTGCACGTGAGACCCTTCCCACTTAGGAGAGGTTGTGGAATGATTGCATAAAAAATGAAATAAGAAAGAACCAGATTGGGGTAGCCAAATCAGTTGAGGAGAATTAGGATGTAGCACTGTTAGCAAGGGGCAAGAAGGCAAAAGGAAATAAGCAAGCTTCCACAAGTGGTGGTGGGGGCAAAGGCAAAGGTAAAGGTAAGCAAGTGAACACATAGAAAGACTATTCCAAGGTTAAGTGTTGGAATTTTCAGAGGATGGGACATTATGCAGTTTTGTGTTTGGAGAAGAAGAAGAAGGGAAAGAACAATACTATGGCAGCATCAGTAGAGATAGAGGAATTTTTGGAGAGCTTTGACCAGGATTTTGGGTTCATTACTTGTGAGTCCACTAGTGCAAGATCACCTGCCACGGAGGTTGAGATGGAGTGTGCACTTCCTCCACTAGCGGAGCATCTTCAGGTATGTGGTATGTTGACATTGGGGCTTTTTGTCATATGACATGAGTCTGTGAGTACTTCTTAGAGCTTTCAGAGAGTGGCACTGATATAGAGGTAGTACTCGGAGACTACAACATTATTAGGGTAGTTAGTGTGGGGATATTGAGATTTGATAGGGAACCCAAACCTCACTTGAAGGTTTCAGATGTTCTATATGTGCCAGGGATGAGGAAGAACCTTATATCCATCTCAGCATTGGAGGACAAAGGGTATGAGGTATTGTTCAGGAGAGGACAGGTGCTTATATCCCAGGGGAACTCCAACTGATTCAGCTAGAGTGATTGGTGTATGCCATGCAAATGTGTACAAGTTTGCATTTCAGCCCCTTTTGGCATTGAGCAGTAGTACCGGCAGTAGAGCTAGCAGTTCAGAGCTGTGCGAGATTTGGCACCGCAGGATGGGGCACATGTATCATGGGGCCTTGAGGACATTGCGGGAGATCACTACAGGTGTGCTAGATTCCAGTTTTGATCACTTTGATACATGCAAAGGATGTGCTATGGGGAAGTTTTCCAAATCCCCTTTTCCCAACAGTGACAATAGATCAAATGGTATTCTTGATTTAATTCATACCAATGTGGGCGGTCAGATGTCTCATGTTTCCTTGAGTGGGTATGAGTATTATGTTTTATTCATTGATGGTCACTCTAGGAGGACCTGGATTTATTTCTTGAAGATCAATAGTGAGGTCTTCAAGCGGTTTCAAGAGTTTAGAGATCTTGTAGAGACTCAGACAGGTTGGAAGATCAAGTCCCTCAGGTCAGAAAATGGAGGGGAGTACACCCTTCGTGATTTTGTTGATTATTGTGCAGAGGCAGGCATTAGGAGGGATTTCATAGTTCCTTACAAACCCAGTAGAACGGGGTTGCGGAGAGGAAGAAAAGATCTACCATTGGGGTTGCCAAAGCCATGCTACTTGATTAGGGGTTACTATTTTTTTTGTGGGAAGATGCCTGCAACAGTACTGTGTATTTGAAGAACAAGAGTCTGCATCGTACCTTGGGGCATGTGACTCTAGAGGAGGATTTTTCTGGGAAGAAGCCTGATGTTGGTCACTTCCGTATCTTTGGGTGTATTGCATACTCCTATGTACCCAAGGAGAAGAGGACCAAGCTAGAGCCCACCACAGAGAAGGGTATCTTTGCGGGCTATAACGAGACCTCGAAAGCCTTTCAGATTTATATTCCTGCAAAGAGGAGAGTTGATGTCAGGCAGGATGTGAATTTCGAGGAGGATAGGGCTTTCAGGAGATCACAAGAGTTAGAGTATCTGGATCGGCCAAACCCTCAAGAGCAGCTGAGTCAGTCACAGGGATCCAGTGGACATGGATCACAAGGTACATCAATTACAGTGTCAGGTCTGTTAGTGAGAAGTGGCTCACAGATTCAGAGGGGTGGTGCTTCGGGAAACATGTAGAGAAGTCCACATAGTAGTTCACTATGGAGTCCACTGATGGAAATTTCACATGGTACTTCAACATCTACAGGTATAGGTTCAAGCACGAGGACAAAAAACAGACATTCAGGAGTTCAGGCTCCTGATGAGGATGAGGATTTTCATTCTCCAGTGGGAGAAGTGTGCTCAGGGAAGAGGAAGCCCAAGTGGCTTCAGGATACATTGAGAAAGGCCACATATGTTTCTGGGCTGAAGAGACTGGTCGGAGAGAGCATACCACCCGAGAGGTTCTGTAGCTACATGGAAATGGTTGCCAACATCGTTGACTCTAAGCCTTCTAGCTATGAGGAGCTAGTTAGCCAGTAGGTCTGGAGAGAGGCCATGCAGGAGGAGTATTCTTCTATCATGACAAATGATGTTTTTGAGGTGGTGTCAAGGCTTGAGGGAAAATATGTGGTTACTTCCAGGTGGATTTACAAGGTAAAGCATGCTGCAGATGGAAGCATCGAGAAGTTCAAAGCAAGGTTTGTGGCTAGAGGTGTAGGTTTTAACCCTGAACATAAATTATCTACACACGAATCTTATAAAAGAAAATAAACAATAGCGAGAGCATAAAACATAAAATAGATAAACACAGAGATTTTCCCCTGGATCCCAAATCGGGATGACTGACTTAATATTCATTCTGTCTTTTAGTGTAACAACACATATATATACATGTCGAAATATACCATAAATCCCGTCCATTAACCTTCGTTAGAGCAACGTAGTTCCTTGTGGGATCTACAAATACAGAGGTTGAAAACCATGGTACTTGAAAAAACCATATTACAAATCATGCACAAAACATGGGTGGAATCCTTCATGGTGGGACATACACCAAATTCCCTTTTCTTGGGGGCATTGCACCGGATCTGACAGTTCCCACTTCTTTGTGTCCCGGCAATTCAACACGGGGTTAGAAAAGATATACTTACATACCCAACAAGAGGTTCTCCTGGTAGAGGTTGATTGGGGATACCTTCCTCTCAAGCCAAGACTCTCTTATTCTCAATTATATCGATAGCAGCAGAGATGCATTGGAAGATCCAACAAATGGATGTGAAGACCGCATTTCTCAATGGCTTCATATAGGACGAGGTGTACATTGAGAAATCATAGGGTTTTGAGGTGCATAGGAAGGATTCCCATGTATGCAGACTGAAGAAGGCCCTTTATGGCCTGAAGCAAGCTCCTAGATCTTGGTACTCCAGGATTGATATGTACTTGCAGGAGATGAGTTTCAAAAAGAGTGATGCAGATCCAAACCTATACTTTATTGTGATAGGTGAGGAGCCTCTCTTTCTAGTGTTGTATGTGGATAACATGGTCATTACAGGTGAAGAGAAACTCATAGAGGGTTGCAAGAGAGATCTTGCCGCAGAGTTCAAGATGAAGGAAATTAGCTTGTTGCATTACTTTTTGGGTTTGGATGTGTGGCAGGAGGAGGGGCATTTCTTCTTGGGATAGGGGAAGTATATTTTGGACATCCTTAGCAGATTCCACATGGAGGATTGTAGACCCATGTCGACACCTATTATCACCAACTGGAAGAAGCTTCACGCTTTAGATTCTGAGTTGGTGGTGTTAGCCACCTATAAAATTTGTTATAGAAAAAGGTGGCTAATAATTTTTGAGCCTTCAAGGAATAAATTTTATTGCTAAAAATTGTTGGCTCTTGAAGACTCTTGAAGGCCTCAATACCCCTGTCCAAAATCTTCTTTACTGTTTCCATTTTATACTCAGAAATTCTGCTGATTTTGTTGGGGTTCCCATGTTTTGGCAGATTTGGCAATACCAAAAGATGAGACAACATAGAACCACTTTCAGACCTTAGGATCTAGCCCTCCTAGGTCCAGAGAGGGATCTCTCTATGATAGCCAAAGGTTTATGTCTTTAAGGCTCAAAGTATAAGATTTTAGGCTAGTTATAGGCTCGAGGTTGTTTGTTTGATTGTTTGTGTTTGGTTGGAGGGAATCAGGAAAAGAAGGACCAATATGAGACAAGGATGAGAAAAGAGGAAGCTTAGGCAGAGACAGATAACTTAGAGAACATCAAAGCCATTGGGCTATGGAGTCAAGAAAGGATTTATTTGTAATCAATGTGAAAGCTTTCAGTTGGGCTAGTCATCTAGAGCATTTGGATCTTGAAGGAGATATTTAGAATGGGACACAAAGGATTGAAAATGAAGGAGGAGAACCAACCAACTCTATCTATAGATCAGGCCAGAGGTCATTTAACTCCAGGCCTGCTTGGACAGAATTAGAGGTAAAACAAGGGATCTTGGAAAGGTTTAATTGGGATGGAAAGCTCCTAGTGAGGCAGATACAGGATTCTAGACCTCCCCGGTTCTCAACACATTCAACTAAATCCTACCAAGAACATCTAAAAACATATTTCATTAATTCATACATCAGAGAGCAGGCAATAACATCCACTACACTGGTTAAATCAATTGAAATCGGTATTCAGATACACATATAAGCGGAAAACATTGAGGTAGGGAGAGTAGGAAACATAGGGCACCTAACAAGGGTGAATCCTATGTTATACTTCTGTTGCCTACCAGCAGAAATGAAATAAAACTGAACATAACATAAGAGCAAGTCAATCACAAATACAGAGAAAGAGGGAACATCACCAGCTGCTTTAGATCAGGATCCAAAGAAACATGCTTGTCATATTAAAAACAACACCAATCAGGTACATCATAGCCCAGAGCTTGAACACTCAGTCTGAATACATCTAGCCTCAGTCCATCTTACAATATACACAAAGAACTTGTCTCAAGAGAAGAATACTTGCATCTCACTGATATCTCATCAACAAACAATACAATATTTCCTCATGAGTTTTATAGCTGAAGAGGGGCAGGAGAGGTAGGTGAAGAGTTAAATGCAGTATTAAACTCTGAAACGAAAGAGGGCCGAAGCCCATTCTGCTTTTAAATTTTTGCATTTATTTCTGAGATGTCTTGGAAGAAAGAATGAATCCTTTCGGCCTCCATTTACTTTTGTCTGCCTCTTGTTGTACTTTGGTTTGCAGGACTCTGTGGTACTTTTGGTGCAGGAAAAAAATGGAAAATAAATGCCTGAATGGTCTGCCATGCTGTGAAATAAATGTTTCTGATAGTATTCTGGACGGTCGAGAGGAGGAAAACTTCACTTGGACACAATGCATACTGAAGCAATAATGTGTACTGTGTCCGTGCTTAGGAAGAAACATTCTGCTGATTTGAGACCCTGATTATGTGGTTTTCTGCGTGCTGGACTTTTCATGTAACCCTCGACGTCTTTGAACTGGTACCTCTGCCTTCTAAAATCCCTGAAAAGGCGCAAAAAACCTCCATTTCTTGCCTCAAGCCCTCTGCTGCTCTCGTACTGTCTTTGTTTGTGCAATCTAAGCTTTAATGGTGCCGACGGAAGTTTGCAGAGCTCGAACTCTGTTCTTTAAATGTAAGTCCTGTCACCTAGCCGCTGTATTGAAAGTTGTGTAACCATGGCGGCGTTCACCATCTGATAACCCTGCAAAATATGGGACTGGGTGATGAAAACCATGCATAAGGGGTAGCTGTGGAAGACGGGAGGACATAAACATGGCGGTGGTGAGAACAGTGTTTTTGAATGAAATGAATGTGAAGAATGCATTGATATGGAGGAAACAACGAAAAATAGGGTTTGGTGTGAACATGCTTTGTGGACCGTTAGATCATGACCAAGGGACGTAGATCAACGGTGGAGACCAAACAGTTGGACAATATATGAAATGGGGCGGAATGTACAAAAACATTAAACTTTAATGCAAATACGAAAGTTTGACTAACGGAGGAAATACAAAGGAAATGAACAAAATGCAATGAGGGGAGCCGTGGATGTGGGACCTGGGGGTCTGATCGAAAAATCGCAAATGGAGAGAGTGCAACGGCGGAAATCAGCACCAAACAGAAAACTGTGCTTTGCGCTCTGCGACGGAGCGGAAATGCGATGGGGAAAATGCGATCGGCGAAAAGTGCGATGGCGGCAAGTGCGACGGGCGATCGCATCGCAAATATTTGCGACGCGATCAGATCGCATCACAAATATTTGCGATGGATTGATCGAATACATATAATGAAACTGTGATATGTGATAGATGCGATCGGGTGGAGTTGCGATGCGAGAACTTGCGACGGAGCGAAAATGCGATCGAGGGAAAATGCGATGACGCGACCGATCGCATCACAAATATTTGCGATGTAGTCCATCGCATCGCAAATATTTGCGATGGACAAGTGGAACATTTCACATAAACATGTGCTTTTTAAATTATGCGATCATGCGATCGGCCCCTAAGGCTTTTAGCGCTTGGTTTCTGGGAAAGGGTTACATGGGGAAGTGGTTAAGGTTTAGCGGAAAGGGGCTAAGCCCTATTACAAGGTCGGAAAGTGGGTTTTAAACCCATTTTAGTGCGTTTTTACACCAAAGGGAGGTAACGATAGAGGGGTAAAGGAGAATTAAGGTCAACAAAGAGTAAGGGAAGAATGTAAAGGGGAAACTTTGGGAAATTAGAGGGTTGATAGGGGGGAAATAGAGGGGAACAAAAACACTTTGACAGAAAGAGGAAAAGGGAAAAAGGGACATTTGCAGGGGTACAAGGGGTAATGCAGGTCTTAGGGAGAGGAACCAGCAGAGTGGATTTGTATAAGGCAAAGCACAGAGAGACCTCAAGGATGATGTGTCTTCAGGGGAGATGGATTCCTTGAAGGTCTCCAGAAAGACACAGCCCCCGGCTTGCTTGTCAAGAATTTGATAGGGGGGCTAACAGTGGCTCCACGTGGGGATGGATTCTCCTTGGAGGAGTCAAGAAACCAGATATAATCTTTGGAATAGGCTAGTTGCCTGCTGTCATAAGCCATATTTCTTCTTTGATTTTCAGCTGCCACCACAAGATTGGAACACCAGCAGAAATATTTCCCAACCAATCTACCTACCTAGGCTAAAGTTCTAACTGTTCCCTTTGGGTGCATTTGAGCTTGCAGACCCTTTACATTTTATTTTGCAAAACAAAAAAAAACCTATTCTAAATCTACCCTTATTGCTCCATGAGGCCAGATTAGACTGTTGGCCTCATACAATTCTCTACCTAATCTACTACCTGTTGGGATTAAACTGTCCAACAAGTTTCTTCACCTACATTCTAAGACATGAAATTTAAAACAGCCAAGCCAGGATTAGACTGTCTGACTTGCTGGAGTGGGATCTTGAAAACAAAACTGTGAAGGCATAAAATCTGCAGTTCTGATATATCCTTCTTTCTTTCTTGTGACTCAGGTTTTGAGCATATTTGAGTCACCTCTTTTCTTTGCTTCAGCTTTGGTTTTGGGCATATTAGAGCTGGTTCTTCTTTCGCTGCTGATCCAGATTTTGAGCTTATTAGGACCAGCTATTCTACTTCCTTTGGCTCGGATTTTGATCAGGTTTGAGCCATGATTTTACTTCAGAGGTTCATGTTTTGAGCATGTTTGAACCTCTCTTTTCATTCCGTTTTTGGAACATTTTCTTTTTTTCTGAAAATGGAAACTTGCAATGATATGTACAATGGAAATGAAAAACTAGCAGAAATAGTGTTTGAGCATCCTGCCATTGACAGGACCCCCAAACAACTCTGTACCATCAAGTTCTTGTAAGAAAAATGCATTAGGACCCACGGTGGCCTGGATGACAAATGGAACTTGCCACAAACTGTCAAACTTACCATGTTTTCCTTTGTCCTCTCTTCTCAAATCCCATCTCAGAACTTTATCTCCAACTTTGAAGTCTGAAACTTTGGTTCTTTTGTCAAACTGCCTCTTGATGCTTTCCTGTGTTCTGACAACTCTGCCATAAACCTGCTCTCTTGTTTGCTGCAGATGAATAGTTTCATTAATTCTTCTCATCATACTGTTCTCCTCTGATTGGATCTCCTGGACAAGTTTGATCACTGGAACTCCAAGGCTTGTGGCAAAAACTGCTTCAGCTCCATAAACCAGCTGGAAGGGTGACATGCCAATAGATTTTTTTGTAGTGAGCCTGTCTGCCCACAAGGCATGTATCAAATTTTTATGCCATGACCTTTTGTTCTCTTCCAGTAGCTTCTTAATGAATGTAACCAAGCTTTTATTTAATGATTCAGCTAGGCCGTTACCCTGGGGGTAATAGGCAGTCGAATGTCCAAGTGCTATTCCGTACCTGTGACAGAAATCAACCATTCTTTTGGATCCGAAAGCAGCAGCATTGTGGGTGATTATTTTCCTTGGACATCCAAACCGAGATAGGATGAAGTCTTCTAGGAACCTAATAATGACAGAATCAGTGGCATTCCTAGTGGGTATGGCTTCTATCCATTTAGTGAAGTAATCTGTGGCAGTCAGGATCCATTTATGCTGTCCAGAGAAGGCAGGATGAATTTCTCCTCTAAAGTCTAGGCCCCATTGTATGAAAGGGCCTTCTATGGTGATCGGTTGTAGAGGGAGGGGAAGGAGATTTCTTTTGCCTTCAAAGATTTGGCATTTGTGGTAGGCAAGAATCATTTTATGGACATCACTAAAGAGTGTAGGCCAATAGTAACCAGCCCTGAGTATCTTATTTGTAGTGGTTTTCCAACTCAGGTGGCCTCCACACTCCCCAGCATGGAATTCTTGTTTGACTCTTTCAGCTTCAGTTTCAGACAAACATTTCAGAAAAAAGCCATTTGGATTTTTCCAATATAGATTCTCATTCAAAATGCAATAATTTCTAGCTTTGAGTTTTATGAATCTGGCCTTTGTTTTGGATAGTTCTGGAGGGGCATTAAGACTAGTGAGCACATAAAGGATATCAGTATACCAAGGAGAGTTCTGAAACTGCTCCTCAACAGTTGGATGGGGCAATCCTTCCTGCTCATCTAAGGCATTCATCATATTAATGTCAAGGGCTTGCAAGTTTGATTCAGCCATTAATTGGGCCAAGCCTTGACCTTTGATCAGTTTAGTGGGTTTTATTTCAAGGTCGTATTCCAAGATGGTAGCAATCTATTTGCCCCTTTTCCCATCAGGGTCTTGGGATAAGATATCCTTAACCACTATATTTGGCACATAGGAAATGGTGTGAGAATGCAGAATGTACACCCTAAAGTCTTTTAAGGCCTTAATCAAGGCATAGGCCTGCTTTTCCATTATGTTGTACTTCAAGGGTGCATCTCTTAAGGCTTTACTGAAGAAGGCTATAGGCTGTTCATTACCTTCTGAATTTTTCTGCAGCAAAACTGCATCTATTGTGTGTTGGGAAGCAAATGAAAAGATCAGAAAATATTTTGAGAAGTCAGGGTTGATAAGGACAGGGGCCTGAGTGAGTGCAAGTTTTAATGACTCAAAATATTTCTTGGCTCCAATAGTCCACTTAATTCCAACATCTTTCTTTAGCATTTCAGTCATTTTCCTAAGATGTTCAGCAAGATTGGGGATAAATATTCTAAGGAAATTGATCTTCCCTATGAAGGACTGCAATTCCTTGATGTTTCTTGGATGTGAGATTCGAAGTATTCCCTCAACTCGCTGTGGGTCTATCCTGATCCCTTTCTCAGATATAATGTGGCCCAGAAGTTTACCTTCTTGCAACCCAAAAACAATTTTCTTAGGATTTAGGGACAAACCATACCTTCTACATTTTTCAAAGACTTTCATCAGATGTTTCAAGTGTTCTTCTTCAGTTTTAGAAAAGACAGTCAAGTCATCCAAGTAGATAACTATGAAGTGTCCTATCTCCTCTGAGAAAGCTATGTCCATTGCTCTCTGGAAGGTAGCTCTAGCATTCATCAGTCCAAAGGGAATTTTCACATACATGAAGGTGTCCCATGGAGTGGTGAAATCTGTTTTGAGTTGATCTTCTAGGAGTACCAAAACTTGATTATATCCTGAAAAAGCATCAAGCAGGGAGATTCTCTTAGAGCCTACTACCTTTTGTAGGATATGCTCCATTCTAGGCAAAGGGTAGTTGTCTTTCAAGGAGGCTCTGTTGAGGTTTCTGAAGTCTATGCATAGTCTGATCTCTCCTGTTTTCTTCCTTATAGCCACTAAGTTTGACACCCAATCAGAAAAAATTACAGGGACTATTATGCCTGCTTCATACATCTTCCTGATCTCTTTCTCTACTACAGGCAACTGTTTTGGGTTGATTCTTCAAATTTTTTGTCTGAAAGGCTTCTGATTTTCCTTTAGTGGTATCTTGTGTTGTATGATGTTGGTGTCATAGGCCTTTAAGTCTTCATATCTCCATGCAAACACGTCAATGAATTCCTTAAACAAGTCAATATACTTTTTCTTCATGTTAGCAGGTATAGACTTAGCTAGTTTGATCTTTTTGGGTTTGTCTTCAGTGCCAATGTTGTATTCTTCTATATCTGATTCTGCATGTTATATAATGGGCTTCTTTGCTACATCATCGAAATCAAAGAGGTCCTCTAAGGGTGCTAGGCCTCTGGGTATATTCTTGTATTTGGCCTGCTGTTGGGTATACGACCAAAGTCCCACATTGACTAGAAGTGGGGAGGATCATGGGTATATAAGGATGGAAAAATATCTCCATTGGTATGAGGCCTTTTGGGGTAAATCCCATAAGAAAATCCATGAGGGCTTAGGCCCAAAGTGGAAAATATCATACCATTGTGGAGATATGTGGTGTCCAGAATCCTTACAAGTGGTATCAGAGCCATGCCCCGAAGTTAGCGAAGTGGATTAATCCTCGAATGTCGAACGAAGGTGGTGGGCCCCGGTAATTTCATGATGGGATCCGTGGATGAGCTCGGTTAGACAGGCGGTATGCTCCGGATTCTTCATGGATGTGTCCTGGTCCCAACACGGTGAAGAGGAGTTGACCTGGGATAGAGCAAGCTCTCGAGGCAGGTGGTGCTCCATGTAAGGCGTGTGCTTCCAACGCATTGGAGCGGAGAATCCTGGTTGGTAGAGAGTGGACGGATGGATAATCGTTGGAGGGGAGGCTTGATGGTCCTTTGTTCGAGGGGAGGATTGTTGGGTATACAACCAAAGTCCCACATTGACTAGAAGTGGGGAGGATCATGGGTATATAAGGATGGCCAAATATCTCCATTGGTATGAGGCCTTTTGGGGTAAAGCCCATAAGCAAAACCATGAGGGCTTAGGCCCAAAGTGGACAATATCATACCATTGTGGAGATATGTGGTGTCCAGAATCCTTACAACTGGTATCAGAGCCGAAGGTATATTTGGCTGATAAACTCGCAGGAAGAAAGGGTTCCTGGTTCGAGTGGGAGCAATGGCGGACGATGGTAAGTTTAGGGTCGAGAAATTTAACGGCCAAAACTTTGCGCTGTGGAAGATGCAGATGGAAGATTATCTGTATCAGAAAGATCTGTACCTACCATTGAGCGGAAAAACAAAGAAGCCGACGACCATGACAGACGCGGAATGGAACATTCTCGATAGAAAGGCACTCAGAACAGTAATATGACGGTTGTAATGATACACAATATCTTCAATATTTCCAAGGAAACAACAACAGAGGGTTTGATGCGTACGTTGAAAACCGTATGAAAAGCCCTCAAATTTCAAACAAGGTATTTCTTATGAAACGACTATTTAATATGAAGATGTCGGAAGGTGGATCTGCTGCGTACTTACTTAAATGAATTTAACAAGGCCACTACTACCAAGTTCTGTAGGGGTAAACTTTTATGATGAAGTTAGAGCTCTGTTATGTTTGTGCTCATTGCCAGAGAGTTGGAATGGTTTAGTAATGGCCAATAATAACTCTGTCTCTGGATCTAGTACTTTAAAGTTTGATGATGTTGTTGGTGCTATCCTTAGCGAGGAAATGCGACGGAAAAGCTCCGGTGAGACATCAGGTAATGCTTTGAGTGTAGAGTCTAGGGGAAGAAGAATGGAAAGAGGAAAGAGATCGGGATATCGCAGTAAATCAAGGAAAGGCAGATCCAAGTCCAGATTGGGGATAGTGTGCTGGAATTGCGGAAAGAAAGGACACCTAAAGAAAGACTGTAGATCTCGGAAGGGAAAAGAAGGAGACACACAGCAAGAAAACAATCATGAAGCAAATGTGACAGATGATGTGTTACAAGATGCTTTGATTCTTTCTTTCGAAAATGTTACTGATTCTTGGGTTGTAGATTCAGGGGCTTCATTCCATGCCACACCCGATAAGAAATATTTTCATGACTATGTTCAAGGAGATTTTGGACAAGTTCGTTTGGGTGATGATAAACCCTGTAAAATTGTTGGCATGGGTAAAGTTCTTGTAAAACAACAGAATGGAAACCAATTGCTACTAAAGGAGGTAAGGCATGTTCCAGATCTGAAGAAAAATATGATTTCAATAGGGCAGTTAGGCGGTGAAGGTTGTGTGACAACTTTCACTGATAAAACTTGGAAGGTCACCAAGGGAGCCCTGGTAATAGAAAAAGGTGAAAAGGTTGGTACATTGTATTTATGCAATGGTATTTATAAATCTGTTAATGCTTTAACTTCCAAAGGAGCAGATTCAGCATTATGGCATCATAGGCTCCGACACATGAGTGAGAAGGGGATGAAAAATCTTCACTTAAGAAATTTTTTGCCAGGTTTGAAGAATGTTGATTTGGATTTTTGTGAGAATTGCATTTATGGAAAATAGAAGAGAGTCATATTTCTCAGAGTTGGGAAAGAAAAGAAGAGCAAAAAATTGGAGCTTGTGCATACAGATGTATGGGGACCTGCTCAGGTATCATCTCTCGGTGGCTCTCGTTATTATGTTACTTTTATTGATGATGCAACTAGAAAAACATGGATTTATTGTATTCAGAATAAATCTGATGTATTTGATACTTTCAAGAAATGGAAAGCTTTGGTTGAGATTGAGACAGGAAAGAAGTTGAAGTGTCTCGGATCAGACAATGGAGGTGAGTATTGCAGCAAAGAGTTTGATAGGTATTGTTCAGAGCATGGAATTCGTAGAGAGAAGACAGTTCCAAGAACACCACAAGAAAATGGTGTGTCAGAAAGGATGAACAGAATAATCATGGAGCGTGCAAGGTGCATGAGATTGCATGCAGGATTGCCTTTACAATTTTGGGCAGATGCTGTAGATACTGCTGTTTATCTAATAAACAGAGGGCCTTCAAGTTCCTTGGATGGTGGTATTCTAGAGGAAGCATGGACAGGTAAAAAGGTAAACTACTCTTTTTTAAAGCCTTTTGGTTGTGAGGCCTTTGTCCACATCAATAAAGAAAACAGAACAAAGCTTGAGGCAAAATCAAAGAAATGTACCTTTATTGGATATGGTGCTAATAATTTTGGTTATCGCTTATATGATTATGAAAATCACAAAATCATTAGGAGCAGAGATGTAATATTCAATGAAAAGGTCTTGTATAAGAATCAGCTGCAGGAAAAAAAACAAGAAAAAGAAAGCAAGGAATACACAGTTCTTGATGAGATAACTGAAAAAGTAAAGGTGCCTGAAAATAATAATAATCAACAACCACAGCAGCAGCAACCACCACAACAGCAACAGGCACCTCAAACACCTAAAAGTGGTGTTAGAAGATCTACCAGGATAAGTAGACCCCCCTGAACGATACTCTCCTTCGTTATATTATTTATTTCTGACTAATTCTGGTGAACCTAAATGTTATGAAGAAGCAATGCAGGTTGAAAGCAGGAAGAAGTGGGAGCTAGCCATGGAAGAAGAGATGGACTCCTTAATGCATAACCAGACTTGGGACTTAGTCAGGTTGCCTGCAGGTAAAACTGCATTGCAGAATAAATGGGTTTACAGGCTGAAGGAAGAAGATGGAGGAAAATAGAGGCACAAAGCTATACTTGTGGTGAAGGGGTTTGCACAGAAGAAAGGTATTGATTTTGATGAAACATTTTCTCCTGTTGTTAAAATGACTTCAATCAGAACTATTTTAAGTCTTGTAGCAGCGGAAGATTTACATCTTGAATAGTTAGATGTAAAGACAACATTTCTCCATGGAGATTTGGAGGAAGAGATATACATGCAACAACCAGAAGGATATGAGGTCAAAGGGAAAGAAAAATTGGTGTGCAAGTTAAAGAAGAGCTTGTATGGCTTAAAACAGGCTCCAAGGCAGTGGTATCTAAAATTTGACAAGTTTATGTCCGAACAAGGTTATACTAGATGTCACTCTGATCATTGTGTTTATCTAAAAAGGCAAAATGATGGCAGCTATATTATATTGTTATTGTATGTAGATGACATGCTTGTTGCAGGATCTAACATGCAGGAAATAAATGTGCTCAAAAGAAAATTGGCAAATTCATTTGCAATGAAGGATTTGGGAGCCGCAAAACAAATCCTTGGTATGAGGATAACTAGAGACAAGAAAAATCACAAATTAACACTGTCTCAGAATGAGTACATAGAAAAGGTGTTGAAAAGATTTAATATGCACAATGCAAAACCTGTTAGTACACCTTTTGCTAGCCATTTCAAACTTAGTAAGGAGATGTGCCTAAAGACCCAAGAAGACATGGATTATATGTCTAAATTTCCATATGCATCAGCAGTTGGAAGCTTAATGTATGCAATGGTCTGCACAAGGCCTGATATTGCACATGCAGTGGGAGTTGTAAGCAGGTACATGAATAATCCAGGAAAAGAACATTGGATGGCAATAAAATGGATTCTCAGATATTTGAGAGGTACCACAAATCAAGCATTATGCTTTGGTGGTTCAAACATTGCTCTACAGGGATATGTTGATGCAGATATGGCAGGTGACAGAGATAACAGGAGGAGCACTACAGGATATGTATTTAATGTAGGTGGAACAGCTGTTAGTTGGGTTTCAAAAATCCAAAGTGTTGTTGCACTTTCAACAACAGAAGCCGAGTATGTTGCTGCTACAGAGGCTAGTAAAGAAATGATTTGGTTACAAAGGTTTATGGATGAATTGGGTAAGAAGCATGATATGGGCACACTATACAGTGATAGCCAAAGTGCTATTCATCTTGCAAAGAACTCAAAATTTCATTCTAGGACTAAACACATACATCTCAAGTACCATTTCATACGGTCAGTATTGGAAGATGGAGAGTTGAAGCTGGAAAAGATACACACTAGCCAGAATCCTGCAGATATGCTAACAAAAGTTGTAACCAGGGAGAAACTGAGAACATGCTCAGCTTCAATTGGTCTTCAAGGATGACGATGAAGATGAAGAACAGCCGGGTCCAAAGAGGAATCATTGTTCAGCAAATGAAGCAGCGGTGGAGTTGCTACAATCAGTCTCCAAGTGGGAGATTGTTGGGTATGGAGCCTGATTATCTTCTTTACTTTGTATCACAACATTGGATCCCTATACCTTAAAAGGGGCGGCAACGCCGCCCGAAATTTAACGTCAGTCCGTAAAAGGCGAGTCAGCTGAGCCCCCCCCTGGCGGGGGATTTGGTCACGAAGCTAAAAACATATGTAAAATTGCCTTGTAAAAGTATAGTAATTTCTAGTCAATCTAGGTCGTTCATTAGGCTCTATTTTTCTACTGCAAGCAATTGTTTTGGATTTATTCTTCGATGTTTTTGTCTGAAAGGCTTCTGATTTTCTTTCAAGGGTATTTTGTGTTGAATGATATTGGTGTCATAGGCCTTTAAGTCTTCATAACTCCATGCAAACACATCAATGAATTCCTTAAACAAGTCTGTGTATTTATTTTTCATGTCTGCAGGTATAGACTTAGCCAATTTTATCATTTTGGCTTGTCTTCAGTGCCAATGTTGCATTCTTCCACATCAGAATCAGCATGTTCAATTGTGGGCTTTTTTTCTATGTCATCAAAGTCAAAAAGGTCCTCTAAGGGTGCCAGGCCTCTCGGTATGTTATTATCTTTGGCTTGCAGCACCTCTACTTCTCCTGTATCTGCGTTTTCACAATTTTCGGTTGGATTTCCAGTTTTCTCAGAAAAAGAATTTATTTCTATGTTACAGGGTGTTTCTTGTTCATCTGGGGGATCCTCGCTTGGGCAGCTATCATCAGAAATCGAGTCTAGACCCGAAAATTCAAACTCATTTCTGCCCACCAGGAAATCTTCAATCTGTTTGTCTCCTTCAAAGACCTGCCAATATTTTTCATTGTCTGGAACTGCAAGCCTGAATTTGGTCTGAATGATAATTTGTTGGTCAACTGGGGCCTTAGGATATGAGCTAGCTAGGCAAGCTAATCCATTTGCTATTGTATTTTGACCCCTAGGAATGAATACTAGCTCATATTCAACGAACGTTTTCAACAAATCCAGGGTATCGTTCCTGTATGCCCTAAGCTTGGGGTGTTTTGCTGAATACTCACCATTCACCTGCTTGATCACTAACTCTGAGTCTCCTCTCACAGCTATCCTACGAGCTCCTAATTTCTTCAATAAATTCAGACCCAGGATGAGAGCCTCATATTCTGAAATGTTATTTGTACATTTGAAATGCAGATTGACAGCATGACTCTCCGTGTGGTTACTCTCTGTGTTACGTATCCATACCCCTGATCCAACATTTTTCCTAGTACAGGACCCATAAAAATTCATTTCCCACAGGGGTTCTTTGTTTAATTCATTTTCATCCCCTCCCCTACAGCCGGGTTTGCCATTATGTTGAGTTGTAAGGTCTGTACTAGGAGAGGGGTTATTTTGTTTTTCATGTAGGGTATCAGTTTGAATAGGGTGACTGATCAGCTGACTCCATTTTGATTTTGTTTCTGGTTCACTTAGAGTTATGTTTTTTGCATTTTTCCCATGGTCTCCTTCATCGTATTCTTCTAGAGTAGCCATTATGTTGAAATCCATGGGCTCTACGTTTGTATCTCCATTTTTTGATCTTGTCTCTTCTAAGGGTTGGTCATTGTAGAGAATGAAAGAGTCCAGTTCTGTATGTACAGAGTATAGTGGTGAGTTTTCAGGTTTCTCGGGGCTACTGACTAGGAATTTCATTTGAGATTCTCTATACAGTCTTCTAAGCTGGCCTAATATAGGGATGGTGGCATATGAACCATCCATCTGCATTGTCCCTTGCAGTTTGGCTCCCCATGATCTTGATAATAGCATGCCATACTTAGGTGGCACATCTGCCACCACAACATCCATGACCATACATTTAGCAGGAATCTGGGTTAAACTCACACATAAGTCTTTGATGAGGCCTAGGCATTTTACTCTGCTAGAGTCAAATGAATATAAGTCTTTGTAGGGTCTGGTGATTTCTAGGCCTAGCCTCTCCATCACTACCTTGGGCATTAAGTTGTGAGACGCTCCAGAATCATGCATTGCATTGTGCAAGATCTTTTCATGAATGTTGAGACTGATATAAAAAGGTGGAACTACCCCTTCCTGAAACTTTCCCTCAATCTTTGGACCAAACAGCAGGGCGGGTTGATCATCACTCAGATTTACAGTGTCACTATTTACACTCAGATTTAATTCTTTCAAAATCTGGCCTTTATATATATCCTGAGTGGCCAACTCAGATAATGGTACAGAGATTTTAATTTTCACAATCTCACTCTCTAAATTGAAAGTGGACTGGGTCTTTGGAATGTTCAACTCTGTCTTATTTGTTACTACCTTAGTAGCTGAATCAGTTTGTGATTTTTCACTATGTACATGGTTGGGAACTGTTGTATCAGGAGCACTAATTGTGGTGCTAGTACTGCTAGTTGGTTGACCTTGTTTTTCAGTGTTTTGGTTGTCTTTTTCTTTGTCTTTTCCAGAACCTTCAACTGCTGATTTGGAATTCTCAGCAGTTGCTTTAGAAGTTTTGTCAGGATTTTTCTTGATTGTAATCTCAGGAGTCTTGGGAGTATCTTGGTTTTTCTTTCTCCTAAGTTCATATTGTTCCCTGACTTGCAACATGGCATTTTCAAATCCTAATCTATAATCCTCAGACTCAAACCACTCCTCATCACAACCAGTGGTGGAGGGCTGGTCTTCTTCTGAATCATAATTTAGGATTGAGTCTTCTGTTTCAAACATGTTTATTGCATTCCCTTCATACTCTTCTATGATTCCCTCATCCTCATCTAGAAAGTTTTGGAAAGGGGGAATAACTTGTTGATCTGATTCTTTCTGTCTGTTGGGAGTGGCATTGTTGTTTCTTCTAAAGTTCTGGTTCTGGTTTTGATTTCTGTTTTGGTTACTAACTGTGACAACCATTCTCTCCATCATTTGTTGTAGCTTATCCACATTTTTAGATAATATATCATAGTTTGGATCAGAGGTGGAAGCTACGTTGTCATCCCTATATGTTACCCTCTTCTCAGCTCTTAGTCTTGCTCTCTTTTCAATCAGGTTTGCCTCTATGTTAACTGCTCCTTTTTGCATGTCCTCTAGTGTGGCATATTCTTTATCTCTAAGCTCATAGGCCATGTCAGCATCAAAGCCTTCGGGATATTTTGCTAGGGCCATGCCTTGTGGAGGTTTCATATGTGGGGGGAGAGCATTATAAATGCTATTGAATCTTGTTGTGTAATCATGTACACTCTCTCCCGGATTCCTCTTAAGGATCAGGTATTCTGCTAGGAGCTGGCAAGGGTTTTCCCTAGTCTCCCATTTGTTTATGAATGTCTGATATAGAGCAAGAAGGTCTTGGATGCTATTAGGAGGCAGATTTTTAAACCATTTCTTTACATCACCCCCCAGGCTCTGAGCAAAGATTCTCATTTTGACTGTTTCATCATCAATTTCCATATAGTCAAAAGAGTCTTCCATTTTATCTACATGTGCCTGAGCTGTGATGGAGTCTTTGGCAGGGAAGTGAGGGATTTTTGATTGATATTCATTTGGCAGGGGGATAAGAGGCTGAGGTAGAATTAGAGGTGCATACCAGGCTACCATTGTGATGTTCTGATGAGGTAAAAGATTAACCTGAGCAGCTGGTATATGGATGACAGGGATATTAAGACCAGCAAAGGCTTGTTGAGCAGATCTAGGGTGAGACAACCCTAAGTTTTGGACAAAGTGTATATCAGGTGGTGTAGATGGAGGGGTTTCTCTATCCCTAGGGTATAGATGGTCTGAAACACTGAATGAACTAGTTCTAGGTAATCTGTTTTGAAGGTCTAGGTCGAAGAAAGGGTCTAATAGAGCTGCAAGACCTTCTGGTGCAGAATTAGCTCTATGAATGTTGCTGGAAATAGTTGATCTCCTACTTACAGGTGTTCTCTTGAGGATTTTCTCAGGATTATCAACTATTTCAGGTGGGTTTGGATCAGGGAAAGCTCTCGTATGAATGGTTCTGTGAGCCAGAATGCTGTTCTTGAACTAAGCAGCTTAACCCTACTTGTTACATCTATTGTGGTTGATATTGTCTCAGGGTTGGTCTCCCAGCGGAGTCTTCATTATGTTTTGGTTCTGGTCTCCCAGTGGAGTCTGATGCGAAACCAAGATGATCAGCAGGCCTACTGATCACCAGTGGAGTCTTTTAACGTTTAGGAGCTATGGAGTCGCCAGGTGGAAAGGTTTAAGGTATTTCAGGGGATACACTGTCCACCACAGTGCTGATGAAATATCCCTTTTCAAGGATATCCCACTAAACACAACAAACTCTAACTAGAGATTGACTGGGAGGGCATTTACCAGATACGTCACCTCAAAGAAGAGGATGAGATCTAGAGGCTACCTGGTCCTTTCCAGGCTCTGTCTAAGAGTATGGGGTAAAACACAAAAGAGGTAAGTGGAATGGGAAGGATAAGTGTTTTACTACCAACCTAACTAGAGATTCTAGGTTTTCTGAGGTTTGGAGATGTATCAAGATGAAATTACTCAGAAAGTCCCCAGTGGAGTCGCCATTATGTTGGGGTTCCCATGTTTTGGCCAGGTTGACAGAGACCAAAAGATGAGACAACATAGAACCACTTTCAGACCTTAGGATCCATCCCTCCTAGGTCCAGAGAGGGATCTCTCTATATGAGTCAAAGCATATGTTTTTGAGGCTAAATGTTTTAATGTTAGGCTAGTTATGGGGCTCAGTGTTTGTTTGTTTGATTGAGTTTGGTTGTTGGGAATCAGGAAAGAAGTGTCCAATACAAGACAAGGATGAGAAAAGAGGAAGCTTAGGCAGAGACAGATAACTCAGAGAACATCAAAGCCATTGGGCTATGGAGTCAAGAAAGGGTTTACTTGTGTTCAATGTGCAAGCTTTCAGTTGGGCAAGTCATCTAAATCATCTGGATCTTAAAGGATAGAAGATGGAATGGAACATTAAGGACTGAAAATGAAAGGAGGAGAACCATCTAATTCTGTCTATAGATCAGGTCAGAGGTCATTTAACTCCAGGCCTGCTTGGACAAAATTAGAGGCAATTACAAGGGATCTTAGAAAGGCTAGCTGGTCGTGCAAAGATCCTAGTGGACAGGGCTAACACTAATCCCCAGTGTTCCCAAACCTTCCAACTAAATCCTACCAAGAACATCTAAACATGGACTTCATCAATTCATACATCAGAGAGCAGGCAATATCATCCACTACACTGGTTAAATCAATTGAAATCAACATTCAGATACACATATAAGCAGAAAACATTGAGGTAGGGAGAGCAGGAAACATAGGGCACCTAACAAGGGTGAATCCTATGTTATACTTCTGTTGCCTACCAGAAGAAATGAAATGAAACGGAACATAACATAAGAGCAAGTCAATCACAAATACAGAGAAATAGGAAACATCACCAGCTTCTTTAGATCAGGATCCAAAGAAACATGCTTGTCATATTAAAACAACACCATTCAGGTATATCATTTCCCACAGCTTGAACATTCAGTCTGAATACATCAAATCTCAGCCTATCTTACAATATACACAGAGAACTTGTCTTAAGAGGAAAATACTTGCATTTCACTGATATCTCATCAAAAACCATTACAATGTTTCCTTCTGTGCTTTATAGCAACTGATGAATAGAAAATCGACTGAGAAGGTAGGTGAAAATTAAGTGTATCATTTAAACACAACAATGAATGCAGGGCTAAAGCCCATTCTGCTTGACATGCTGTATGTTTAATATTTGCCACTTTCCTTGTGGGGGAAAGATCTGCTTCGGATATGATCTTGACATTTTTGGCCGAAGTACTCCTGGTGTCGTGAAAAAAAATGAAATAAACTACTAGGAAGGTCTGTCTCATAAATGTCTGACTGTTTTTGAGCTGTAGTTAGGGTAGAAATTATTTCAGGGATGATATGTATAATAAAAGTTGTATGGGCGCCCTGTACTTTGATAAAGAGAAACATTCTGCTGACAAATAACCCTGGCGGTACCTTTTACTTGTGCACAGGATCCTTTGATTGATCCTCGGGGTCTTAAAACTGCTGCTTTCGTTTGAATGTAATTCCAACTACCCGGATCAATTCATAGGCAGCAGGACGATTGGAACAACACGGAGCTAACCCGACAGCAGGTTTGAAAAGATTGACGGAGTACGGGAGGTCGACCAGCGTGGAGGTTAACGGGATGTGTACCCCTCGTAGTTGACCAGTCGATCGGGGTTTGATCACTGATCAACGGCCAATATGTACTACGGGGCCTCACCTCATTTGGTCTGTACGGGCAGACTCATACCCCCCGTGACCACCAGGGAAGGTGGCTCCGCCAACGTGCACCACCGTCGCGCCACCAATGCACCACCACTTAATCTTCCTTTGCTCTGTACTGTAACACTGCCGCTCCATTCTGCTTCTGACGGGGTAGCTTGGGCGTTTAATGGTGCTGAGAGGTTTTCAATGCCCGAAATCTGCTTTTCCTTGATGCAAATCTCGCCAGCTGCTTTCCTTGACTATTTCTCGACAGTGTCAGCTCTCTGGATTTAAATCTATCCATCCTACGTGCCATGTAGAAACATGATGGCTTTTTTGCCTTCAGAAACCCTGCAAAACAAAAAATCTATGAGGAAAACCGTGGATATGAATGATGGAGGTGGCGAGGATGAGAGGTGGATGCAGAAAAAAGCCATGCAGATGGAGAACCGCGGAGAAATCGTGGAAAACAATGGCGGATTGCTCTGGTAGGTGTTTGGTGGCCTGCGGAGTGACAAATGCATGAAAAACATTAAAAAACACAAAATTTGGACGTATATATGCAACAAAATGAGAGACTGTACGGGGGCGCACATGGAGTGACGTGGCGGGACGGAAAACGGTGGACGAGTGATGTGGAGACCCGGGGCAACGGAGCGATCAACAATGGAGGGACGGATTCAGGATCGTCGATTATGGTGGAGATCGACGGTAGAGAGTAATGGACAGTGGGCCAGTGGGTATGATGGACAGGGTTAAGCAGTGTGCAGCTTCAGTGAATGTCGACCGTCAGATGGGACGCGCGAGATCCAACGGCGCACGATGATTTCGCTGCATGGTTTGGGCTGAACAATAACGCGTGGGAAGATAGTGCTTTTGCCGCCGTACAGAAGACACGCGGCGGGCGCCTAGTGGAATCGCTGGGCGATGGAAGAATACCGCCGGCTCGCAAATGGTGGTGCAGAAAATACCGGTGATTTTGGAGGTATGACGTATGGCAAGCGGGGTCCATATGAAGAGTTGCGTGCCGCACCGTTGGATCTGTCGGAGTAATGGACGGTAGATCTACGACCCCGAATATTTAATCAAAACCTTATAACAAAGTTTATAACCGGTGCGCAACCTTTGGAAATTATGTAAGGACCCGAAAATATGAATTATCAAAGGTTTTAGGATTTTGGGCGGGAAAGCATTGGGGAAAGCAAGCGCCTGACGGATTTAACGGGTGGTTCTGGCACTAGGTCCTGTGAAAGGCGGAAGGGCGCGGGGCTCTGGCCAAAGGTGCTAGGCCTTTTATAATGAAATACATGGGTTTTATTCGTTTTTAATGCAATTTGAGGCCAACTAGGGTAACGATAGGGCAATGAGGGGTAGGAGAGGCCAGAACAGGGGCAGGAATGGGATTTCAAGGGGGAGAGGGGAAAAGTGGTATTTTGCAGGGACATGAGAGATAATATAGGCCCTTTTGAGAAATGGGGTAGCAGATAGAATTTATATAAGGCAAAGCACTCAGAGGCTTCAAGGAGAATGGGTTTTCAAGGGAAAGACATTCCTTGAAGGCTCCAAAACAATTCAGCCCCCAACTTGCTTGTCAAGAATTTCATGGGGGGGCTAACACTACAGAACATAAGCAATATTCCCTACCAGCCTTGGGATACCAGTGATCAAACTGATCCAGGAGATATAAACAGAAGAGGACATCATGATGAGGAGAATAAATCAGGCAATCCATCTTCAACAAACAAGGGAAGAGGTCTACAACAGAGTAGTGAAAGTTTAGGAGAATATAAAGAAATTGTTTGACAAAAGAACCAAAGCTACCGATTCCAAAGTTGGAGATAAGGTTCTGAAGTGGGATTTGAGAAGAGAAGATAAAGGAAAGCACAACAAATTTGACAGTTTGTGGCAAGGTCCATGCCTCATCCAGGCCACTGTGGGTCCTAATGCTTTCTTCCTACAAGAACTAGATGGCACTGAACGTTTTGGGGGTCCTGTCAATGGTAGGATGCTCAAACATTACTTCTGCTAATTTACAGTTTCCAGTTTCCATTTCCATTGTACATACCATTGCAACCTTTATTTTGAAGAAAAAGAAAAATGTTTCAAAAAATAGAGGATAGTAAAAGGTTCAGACATGCTTAAAACATGAACCTCTGATGTGAAAAAGAGTGGCTCTAATAAAATCAAAACCTGAGCCAAAGCAAGTAAAACAGCTGGTCCTAACATGCTCAAAATCTGGGCCAGCAAAGAAGAAAGAAGAATAAGCTCTAACATGCCCAAAACTAGAGCTGAGATGAAAAATAAGTGACTCTAACATGATCAAATATTGAGTCACAAAGGGGAAGAAGGATAATTCAAGTTTCAGATCTCAAGCCTTCAAAGTTTTGCTTTCAGTTTTTTGCAAATTTTTTCCATGTGAAACTGTCTTTATGCCTTGGACCCACAACAAGTCAGACAGTCTAATCCTGGCTTGACTGTTTTTCAATTTCCTGTCTTAGAATGTAGAGAAGAAATCTGCTGGACAGTTTAATCCCAGCAGATATTAGATTAGGTGGAGAAACCTATGAGACCAACAGTCTAATCTGGTCTCATGGAGCAATAAGGGTAGATTTAGAATAGGTTATTTTCTATTTGCAAAATAAAAGATGTAAAGGGTCTGCTAGCTCAAATGCACCCTAGAAGAAGAAAAAATGCTAGGATTGTAGTATGGGTAGGTAGATTGTTGGGGAAAGTTCATCTGCTCATGTTTCTTCATTATTGTGGCAGTTGATCAAAGAAAAGGGATGTGCCAAGCAGCAAGCCATTAGCCTACTCCAAAGATCTATTCTCTTAATTCTTAACTCCAAGAAGAAGCCATCCCCATGTGGAGGCACTGTTAGCCCCCCCTATAAATTTTTGACAAACAAAGTAGGGGGCTAAAATGTTTCTGAGAATTCAATGAATGCGTCTCCCCTGGAGACACATCATACTTGAAGTCTTCTGTGCCCTATCCCTGTGATGTAATCCCATCCACTGATTTCCATACAAGAAGCCTCTCTGATTGTGACAAACTGTGTTCCTAAAGGCCTTCATCTTTCTCCTTTTGCCCCCCTTTGTCAAGGTTCCCTGTTGCCTTCATCTTCCCCTTTCAATCCTCTAAAATCTCCCGAAATCCCCTTCATATTCTTCCCATGCCCCTTGTTTGGCCTTTTTTACCCTTTATCTCCCTATCGTTACCCTTTAGAGGCTTTAAAATGCATTAAAATGGCTTAAAAACCCATTTCCCACGTTATAATAGGCCTAGCCCCTCTTCTGCTAGCCCCCGCACCTTTTCCTCCAAGTGACCCAGCACTAGAACCTCCTGCCAGAGCAAAAGGCATTTATTCCCCAGTCCATATCGAGCGTGATTACATCCGTCGATCTTGGTCAATCGGACGGCTATCGTTGATCCGCAGGCGCCCGGGTTTCTCCGTTCAAATCTTCGATCGCGCCATCGCCATCCATTTTCATGTTGATTTGACGGTCCGCAATGCATCTGCGCCCATGGTCCCCACCCACGCACTGTTCAGAAAACAACCTGGTTTTCATCGCACCACCATCCGAGAGCTGGCGGTATTTTCCCATCGGCCAACGATTCCACACAGCGATTGACACGTGGCCCCTGTACGATCTCAAAACCGCTATCCCATCGCGTGTTATCGTTCGGTACAGGGCGCGCAGTGATATTCGCATCAGCCGTTAGATCTTGGAAGCCTCATCCGATGCTCATCGATCGACAAAGCTGCGCAGGGTTTAATCCTCAGCCTCCGTACCCCTGGCCCATCGTTCCACTGCCCTCCGCCGTGTTTCCCGCCGTCGATCTTCTCTCAGATCTGACAGTCTAGATTGTCTCCCACCATCGAATTTCTCACTGCCAGCCGGTCACGCCACGTCACCTCCACGTGCATCTATCGTATAGTCACCCATTCCATTTCATATATTCGTTCAAAATTCGTGCGTTGCAAGGTTTTCCCATTCGAATTCACTCCGCAGACCGCCAACCTCCACCAGAGTAATTCTCCGCCATTCCTTTGCATTTTTCCGCCATGTCGCCAACTGCCCGGCCATTTTCCTCATCTCGATGCATCCATTACCCCACCCCCATGGTTTTATTAACAGATTTCATGTTTTTTGTAGGGTTATCAGAGGCAAAGAAACGCCATGTTTCAACATGCATCACCTCAATGGCATGTTGCATGGACATAATTAAAACTGAAGCTGGTACTGCAGGGAAATGTCAAGAAAGGTGGCGGCAGTATAAATTCTATCGAAGGACGAAGTTTGAAACTTCGAAAACTCTATCCCGCGCCATTAAAACCCAGATCCTACAGAATCGAGACATTTATGAAGCTGTGAAGAACAACTAGCTCATGATCAAGGATTCCAGCACTGGAATGGAATGTTTTGAGTTTTAATACAACAGTTTAGAGGCAAAGCACCAGATCAATGATCCCATAGATCATGCAATAGTACAACAACAAAAATTTTTTCTTCATCAGAGGACAAAATTCCCATGCAGTCTTTATTATACACCGTGTTCCTGAATTTTCCTGCCCCAACAACAATCCTACATGATCAGAAGCATTTGTTGCGCGAGTAGGGCAGACCTCACTGTTTCTTATTTTTCCTTTATTATTTCACCAAATTTACCACACAATACTGTAGTCAGAACACCAGAGATTAATGCACAAGATCTATACAGAATGGGCTTCAGCCCTCTTTCTTTTTAGAAATTTAATACTGCATTTAGTTCTCCACCTACCTCCTCTGCTCCTCCCGAGCTATAAATTCAAGAAGAACTCATTGTAATGGTTGTTGATCAATTATCAGAGAACTGCAAGCAGTTGCTTTTGAGACTCAGTCTCTGTGTAAAGATTGTAAGATAGGTTGAAGGATATGTTTTCAGACTGAGTATTCAGCCATTGGCATTTTGTACTCGATTGGTATTGTTACTTAATCTGACAAGCACATTTCTTTGGATCCTGCTCTGAAGCAGTGGTGATGTTTTCCTATCTCTGTGTCCGCATTCATTTCATTTCGTTTCTACTGGCTTGCATCATAAGTTTGACATAGGATTTACCCTTTTTAGGTACCCTATGTTCCTGCTCTCCTTGTCATTTATGTTTCTCTTTTGAATGTATTATCTGAGAAATGATTTCAGTTGGTTTAACCAGTGTAGTGGATGTTATTTCCTGCTCTCTGATGTATGAATTAAATGAATTCAGTTCTTAGATGTTTCTTGTTATTGATTCAGTGGGAAGATTTGGGAACACTGGGGATTAGAGTTAGCCCTGTCCACTAGGATCCTTGTACGACCTGCTGATCCATAACTTTGTGCTTTGAAATATGTGTTATCTCCCTCTTCCTACTTTCCATATCACATAATCATCTTGAAGATCCTAAGTTTCAGATGACTAGCCCAATTGAAAGCCTGCCTATTGAGTAGCAAGAAAATCCTTTCCTGACTCCATTGCCCAATGGTTTTGAATATTTCCTAGGATATTCCACCTCTGCCTTATCCCTCTTTGCTCATCCTGGTCTTACATTGAAACCTTCTTTCCTGATAACCAACAACAAAAAAAAACAATCAAACAAACAAAACCGTGCCTATAACTAGCCTAAAATCATAACATTTGGGCCTCATAGATATAAATCTTTTCTCATATAGAGAGATCCCTCTCTGGACCCAAGAGGGATAGATCTCGAGGTCTGAAAGTGGTTCTGATGTTGTCTCATCTTTTGGTCTTGCCAATATGACCAAAAGATGGGAACCCCAACAAAGCCTAGATAGAGGCTTGCCCTCTTGTGGAGCAATGCAGTGTATAGAGATGGTAAGAGAGAGCAAATACTGTGTTAGATAATCAATAAGTGAAAAAAAATAATTCTTACCATGTACTAAGAGTAGGTTGATAATAAGATCCATGAATGAGCCCTGCATAGTGGTATGGCATATCTCCCTAAAAAGGAATGAACCATGTGTTGCATGTAAAGAATTCTTATTATGCTTGGAGATCCAAGTTAAGAAAATCATATCATGTTAATAGATGTCTCCATCCACTACTCCATCACTCTCATCTCATACTTGTCCATCAATTGCATCATATATGAAGTGATCCTGGGAGCACTCCATCAATAAACCCAAACTCGCAAGTGACAATGCTGTTGGCCTTTGTAATAATTCTCCTGTCATCTCATAGCTCCATTATTTGACATGCCAAATGTAAAATTCATCTACCATAATGCTGCTATATATGGGAGATTCCATCCAAAGTGGAAGTACCTCCTGATCCTCCAAGGCTAAGGAGCAGGGAAAATTTTAGGGGCTAATATTCGTAGGTGGGCTCTTTTTCCATGTTTTTTCCAAAAAACATATTCGCCAATTTCCATTTTTTCTAAGAATGATTCGCCCAAATTTTATATTATAAAATTATTTTACCGTAAAAATCGCCAATTTTCTATAGAGACTATATGAAATTATTAGAAATTTGAATATTTTTACAAACATATCGCCAACCATTTTATATTTTGCATATTAGAGACTACTAAGATTCGCCAAGGTTTCTAAACCTTAAAAAAAAATTCCACCCTTAAAATTTTCCCTGCTAAGGAGTAGCCCCTTTACACCCTAATAGTGCCATCACCTACTCCTGCAACATCATGAAAAGTATGGGAGAAAATCAGCTAATACTCTCCCTAGAACTTCCAAAGAAACAACAACTTTTATTTCCTCCCCACACCATCACCATATAAAATATGGAGCAACAACATGATGGTTGATATGAAAGATATCACATCACCCCAATACACCCAAAATCCTTTCTTCCCTATGATGCAAGTGCCATGCCAAGTTCCGTCCACTAATACACCCTTTGAAGAAGGATATGTCACATGATGGCCAAAATATTTCAAGAGTAGCCAACGCAGTCTTGCCTCCTGCTGCCCTATGTCATAGATAGGCAAGTGGCTCACCAACACCTTGCTTACCATCCACACCCATTCATCCAAATGTGGGTGTCTCCTACCATGCTCCACCTTGGTACTCCTCCAATGGAGAATACCATCCTCCCAAATTAGATTTCTATTTTTGCATTTCATGGGATGTTGAAATGAAATCTCCCGAAGATATCCATGTGACGACCAATCATCAATGACCATGTTAAATCCATAAGGATCCAAGTATGCTAAAGGAAAAATCTTCTCATTGAGCTATAAAATACTCATAAAGAAAGATCCATCACAACAATGAAAGATAATATGTCTATCATAAATAATCTGCCCATCCAATGTCACACAAGTATAATGGTCATTAGAATGCTCCAATAATAGTTGGGTCCCCAAATCGTCATTGTTGCTCAATGACAACACTACTGATCTCCATGGTGGTGCATAAGATGTCTCAATGCTATGCTCAATGTTGAACACATAGTTCTGCATTGCTTTGCTCAGGAAAATGTTCATCCCATCCCCAAAAATTCTACACTCCAAACCCAAGAGTTTTGTGCATCTCAACAATGATATACTAGGATGACTGGATATCTCCTCCTTGAAAAAATCAAGGATCCTCAACACAGTGATATTCTGCTGCTCCAAATCAGCAATGTACTTTGACTCTAGGTCATGCATTTTCCCTGATAGCATGTTTCCATAATCCTCCATATGATGTGCTAAAATAACAGGAAATGGAAATATGTGCATACCTTGGTAAAACTTGGGAACATCTTGTACTCCTACAAGGTTTCCTTCCTCCGATGTGATGGATTCCCCAACTACTGATGATGATGGCTGCTCTTCTATGGCTGCATCAGTGTTGGTACAAGTCTCCTCCTCCTCATGCATCTCCAGAATAGTGCATGGGACTCTACATGTCAAGAGATCAAGACCACTTTGAAAAGGTACAAGTGTTCTTTCTCCTGATGCAAGTGCTCTTGCAACAAGTGGTGGTGAAGGCCTCTTCTCCTCTGATTTCTTATTTTCAAAATTCTTGATCAATGTTTGAGTAAAATATGCATATGCAGTCACTCTTGCATGAATCAAATGGCTAAACCATGCAGTATAAAGAATGCATCCAACAACATTCCCCAAGATCTTGTTGTACATGTGGATGACCCATCAAATGTAGGCAATATGAATCTATTGCTGCAGGGTCTTCTTTCTTCTTTGAGCTGAATGAACTGTGGGAGAGTTAGATTCTCCTTGAAATCTCTAGGTTGAGACTTATATTCTGCAAGGTATTCACTTAGAATCTCATGATCCAAGTGTCCTCCATCTCTATGCCTTTTGTCTTTTTCCTCAAAAGAAAAGGGAATAGTGTATTTCCTTGGAGCTCTATGCAACACCAGTTCTTTCTTCTGCTGATAGGAAGTACATGGACCTTCCTCTTCATGAAACCCTTCAGAGGTCTCATTGCATCTCTCCTCTTTCATCTGCTTAACCTCCTTGGAGAGGTTCTTAATAGATCTGAAAAGTGATGAGACAAAGCTCATTCCTTCCATCATTTTAGATCTTGTTTCTTCTCTTCTTCTTCTTATAGCATATTGGTTGAAATTCACAGGCTGAGCTAAGATTATGCTCTGATACCACTGTAATATTCCCAAATGGGAAAGACATGAATATATGAACACAATAATGGAAAGAGAAGTGAATAAATCAATACACCATTACATGAGACAAAAGTACAACCATCTTATTAAATATATCAGCTTATAATAGGCACAAGATCTTGAGGATCAAGTCACTCAAGCAATGGGAAACAAGCCTCCAATAGGAAAATGTGCTAATACATGAGAAATACTGCCATACAAATGCTATGAGCCATGAAAACGCAGTTTTTGGGCATAAAATGCTACAATATGATATAACAAGGTGGATCTACTATTTTATAGCTCAAACAATGTTGCGAGTGAAGATCTAGGCTCCCAAATGCATTTCCAAGGCAACCTGGAAAGGGTTTCTGGAAATACCCAAAAGTAAAAAATGCTGGAGTGAATCCCTAGAGTTGAATAGCAGTTGCAATTGAATAATTGGATGGAGATGGCTGAAAATGATATCTAAATGAGTAGATCTCCTCCAATATATCCTTCAAGTGAAAGGTTGATCCCAACACTGAAGATCTCACCCTCCAAATCAAGCACTGAAACCCCCATTGAAAGTGCTCTCTAGAATAACGCAGTCAAAGAGGAAATATGCTGTTGAGCTGCATCTTTGTCCAAATTTTTATGGTTTTTATCAAATAAATACATGATTGTACCTATTTTTTTAATCCTTTTTACCTTTTTAAGTTGATGAGTAGAGGAATTTAGAAATAAATTATAAATTCTTTTTATTAATTAAATTGAATAAGTATTTTATGTAATAATATCGTTAATAATATGTTTTCATGATGGCAGGAGAATAAGTCTAGCACCAGCAGTGCTGAAATGCTTCTTGAAATACATGTGTATTACAACAAAGAAGAGATGGACACAAGAAAAAAGAAACAAAGACACCCACATCACAGGAAAAAACTTCTACAAGCACTCCCATGGCTCATCATGAGTGGGCTGCACCAATACAGGCTCTATATAATTATGGAAAGACACTACCTCCTCCATATATTGCTATGTATTCTCATGGTAGCCTTGGTATGATCATTGGCAAGACCAATGAAACTGGAAAATAAAAAACTGCAAATGTTGTTTTCTCCCAAAGTGGTGAGAGTGGGAGCGAAGGATCAAGTGAAGGGAGTGATGGAGATTCTCCAAATGGTTCACAATCAGGACATAAGACACACTTTGAAAAAGGATCTATGAAAGTTGAAAATTCTCAAAATGGTAATGCAAAATATCACAATGGATAAAGCGCAAACACTAATAGTGCATCTGGAGCACAAGTAACAACTATTAATTCAATCCCAATTGTGGAAATAGTGGCAACGTCTCTGTTGGGTTCATCTAGCACTGTTACAATTCCCATGACCAACTTAAAAATTGGGATGGACTACTATTGTGTGAAAACTCCTACACCTCTTCCTACTATGCGTGGACAACTTCATGTATCACCAACAACAATGAATATCATTTCTTCTGCTCAAAACATGCCAGCTATGGGAATAGAGCTATCCCTACAGGATGTGAGAGAGATCAAAAGGAAAATAAGAAAATAATCAAACAAAGATCAAGGATGCGTAAACAGGTCGAGTATGAAGAACTAGCATGCTGGGTTGAAGAGCTTAAAAGTGAAAAATAGGCACTAACGACAAAGTTGGCTCTGTTCCAGGAATAATCTGAAAATATAACATCACAACTACTCTTTGTGGGTATTGGAAAAAGAGAAATTGAGAGGCCCAATGAGAAAATGGTTATATGGGAATTTGAGAACATGGAACCAGATGATTTCTCGGTATCAATTGAGCTGATGGATATAGACAATTGCATCAGATCATTTTAGGAGATTACATCGGTTATGCCCTCATTTCAGAACTCTTACTGGCCGTTTGATTTGTGGGAGTAGGAGATCAAGAATATAATATGGATTTCTGAATGTGTTTCTCAGAACCAAAAGCTAGATTTCATGAAAGTATTATTTTCTAATTGATGTCTTTGTGTATTTTTCCAGCATTGAAGGGTCATCACCTCATCACATTGTGTGTTAAGGCACCAACTCCAGCTGCATGATTCCCCAGCTAGATGTGCGTTGCCTCTGCCAGCAAGGCATGATGATCAAAGTATTCCAAAAGCTGGGATCGACCCAACTCAAACTAAAATTGGGAAGGAAATCTTCTTGTTCCTATTTTTCCCAAATTGAATTAACCTAAATCCTAATTTTGTATCCTATGCAACAATCAATTTTTAATTAGAGCCGCACCGCTACTATAAAGCAGAGGGCTGCGCACTAATTAATTAATTAATTTCTCAGATGTAATTAAAGGGGTGAGTCCGTCGATTAGAGGGCAGAAGTTCTCAAATGTAAATTCGATCTTCTCAGATGTAGAGAGGGGAGAAGTTAGTTCGTAAATTAGATAGGGGCAGAATTTCTCAAATGTGAAGTCAAATTTATGAGAGGGAGAACTGGTATCGAGTTTGCAGGAGAAATGTAATAGAGATAAGGGAATTACTGTGTGTAAATCAGAATCGTTGTGCCAGACTTGTGTGAACCGATTTCCAGATGCAGTTTTAAAAACACATTATTGCCTTCCAGTTGTGAGCAGTAGCGTTGTGCCATGATTCATTTTGAATCTGAGTCTTTCATGTTTTAAATATTTCCTCTGTTGCTGTAAGTCAGCTTACTTTAGGCGTGGGAGGGCCCACCACATCTGGAGTTAAGCTTTATCAATCGGTGTAAGATAATTAGATGTGTGCGTGATTTCATAGTGTAGTTTATTATTTCTAGTTCTATGTGAATTTGTGGCAGGTACAGTTTAATTTCAAAGAGTTTTTGATCATAGTTGGATTGTGAAAATAAATGGACTAAGGAATTATTGTAAAACTCGAACTCATTACATAATATGTGTTTGATTTTTAATATAGAGTTATACTCCATTCTTTTTTTTAAAATCAAATTCAATGGCGCATCCAATTTCTGAGTTTGATTCAGTAGCTAGAACAGATTTTTGTGCTTTGAATTTGAGTATGGATTGAGAACAGATTTTAATGTTTTGAATTTGAATATGTTAACACTTCCATTTAGAATATTATTTCAAGGTTCGCATTATGTAATTTATTTGAATGTTGTAAGTTTTAATAATCATTTAATTTGTTTATGCATCCAAGGACTTCACTCAATAATTAGATCTCTTTTAATTAGAATATGTCTTGTTTTAGATTTCTTTTTAATTAGAATCATTCTTGTTTTGATAGTTTAATCATTTCCTTATAAGAGCAAGTTTGAGTGTGGATTTGATTGTGCAGGTAGCAGTGATTTAGTTTTCATTATTGAGTGACATGATTTTGATTTATTTTTCATTATGAGTTTCATGCTTTCAAAGAGTCAGTTTGTTTAATTTGTTTCACCTAGATTAAAATATTTAAATAGAAGGTTTATCATAGATTATTTATAATGCGATTTTTAATAGGATATTTTAAGTGTTGTTTTTACATGGAGCATAGTAGTTTTCTTTCAATAGATAGAATTGTCTTTTGTTAATTTGAATCCTGAATTTATTTTGAAGAGTATTTTTAGTTAGTTTAATGTGTGAGTTATCATTAGAATAATGTGTGTGTATTTTTGCTTAGATTAATTTCAAGTGTTAGTTTCAAGTTAGTGAAAAGAGTTAATAGATTAGTTTTTTTAAGTTATCATAGGAGATTTAAAAAGTAGAATGTGAGTGCGAGAATGTTACATAATTGAGGATTTATTTGTAGTTTAATTGCAGTATGGAGTTTGCTTGATAGGAATTAGTTCAGTGAGTTTCATTTTCAAGATTGTCTATTTGCGAGCAAATGTGTGTTTCATTCTAGTGTATAGTTTATCATTACAAAGGAATATATTTATACTCTAACCATTAACCTAAGCCAAGACACAGTACAAGTCGTGTTTACGACTCCCGAATTTATAATTAATATTGAGAGGTTTAATCTGACAATTAAACTGACCAAAATTTTGGCGTCGTTGTTGGGGAGTTGTATTTTGGCTCAGGTAAAATCTTCTCACAAAGTTTCAAGGATATTGCAAGACGTCAGAGGGCGGAGAGTATACGGTAAGATGTGAATGAAGAGCCATGCATCCACTATTGTGGGGTTGCTCCAAAGTCTGGCCATCTTGCTCATCTCTTGAACTTTTATTTCCTTTCCTGTAGAAGCAGGCTTTAGAATTTTAATTTCCAAATTGCCTTGTTTTTAATAGATTAAATGGTACTTTGATTCGGTATTTTCCTTTCATGCAAGTGTGGTGAGCTTTATTTTAGCCAATAGCTTTTAAAATTAATTTATCTTTAGAATCCAATCTTCAACGTTATATCATTTTTGGGGTACTGTAAGAACCCTTGCGTACTGATCTATGTGATGATAGAATGTACAAGTGGCTTGTTGAGAACGAGAAAATGGTATTTTGTGGAATCATTCAATGAGGAATTTGTATGTTGATATAGAGACAAACAAATCATCCAATGAGGAATTAACATGAGAAGAATTTAACATCTTGCTTGAACATAAATTCAATATTATAAAATCTTTGAATTCGAAATTGGATGATTTGTAGGAGCAAGAGAAGGATGAAGAACCATTTCTTATCCTTTGCACCAACTGTCGAAAGAAACACTGCCTTGGAAAGTGTCCACTTAGCAATCTAAAAGTTTGTGAAATTTGCGAGGATGGTCATGAAACCAAACATTTCCCATCACTGCCATGATTATGAAAGGTACTCAGGGAATCAAGTAAGGAATCAAATAAACCACCAGGTATAACTCAAAACCCAACACCAATTGATACTTGGAATAATGATTATTTTCCTGAACAGGTTCCTCAACATTTTTATAATCTTGCAGTTCCATGGAAAACTTTTAATCCTCCTCCAGTTGAATACCCTACTTCATGGCCACAGTGTCCCTCTCCTTGGTTGTCATCCTCGAGCCAAATATCTCCATGGCCTCAAGAATCATTTGGATCCTTATCTCTAGGGAAATCACCCATGAAAATTCAATCATATGAGCACCCACAACAACCACAATTTCTTTCCAATGCACCATTAAGTTATCCTCCTCCATGGTCCTAGTCGTATGTGCAACCATACCCTAACCCTAATCCATACCCCAATCCATACCCTAGCCCTAATCCATACCCTAATCCATACCCTAGTCCTAATCCAAACCCTAATCCATACCCTAACCCTAATCCATACCCTAGTCCTAATCCAAACCCTAATCCATACCCTAAACTTATTCCATACCCTAATCCACACCCTAGACCTAAACCTAGTCCTAATTTAAAACTGAGACCTAACCCTAGTTCAAAGCCTAACCCAAATCCAAATCCACATCATAGTCCAAGCCTTAACCAAAACCCTAGCCCAAACCACATCCTAAACCCTAAACTAAATCATCAGGTTGCACAATAGTTTGAGCCACTTATTCTTGCCGTTGATTCCCATGTCGAACAAAATGCTACATCTTCAATGTTTGGAAAAGGAGTGAATTTGGAAACCTCCCCCATTACTACAGAGAATTCACCTCGAGAAGATATAATTCAAAGAACACCAAAGGAGAAATCTTTCATTGGAACTTGTTCTAAAATTTTTATTGAAACTCAAAACCCTAGAATCTCTCTCAACCATTATTTTCAATTTGAAAATCAGATATTTGAGCCTGAACTTGAGGGATTTATCTTTTGTCTTTGACTAGATTCTTTGTGCCTCCAGGAGTGACTATCAAACTGTGGAAGACTTGCATCAGTTGGAAAATCCTAAATATGTGGATTCCATTGAATCCTTGTTTCGAGCAGTCATCACACCATATTATTTCCTCAGCATTCAGAAACTCTTGGTACCATATCAATTGAGGCAACTGGTTTCTGATGCTTTGGTATGTATTGAAGTGTATTATTTAAAACTAGGTGTGAGTGTAATCAACATTTTGTTATGCACATGGCTTCATTGGAAGTACTCCTATACTTAAAAATGAGTCTTTCGCCTCTTAGGGTAAAGTAGGGTAGGAGAATAAATAAATAAAGCTGTTATAATGCTATTAGGGTTTTGAATTTTAAATCATGGCTATTAATACTATGATCCACATTAGTTGTTAACACACACATTGTGACAAATCTTTTTGAGTACAATTCACTCTAATACCTTATGATTTTGCAAAAGTAACCATGATTAATCACTCTAATGAGTTGTCGTCTCAGATATATATTTTTAGTTTCCCTTAGAAGGTACTATTGGAAAACCCCCTATGGTGGACCACTCTTGTAAAGATCATAATGAGCTATTCAGGAGAACACTAGCATTCTTAACTCAAAGATTCTTTCAGTCATTGTCTAAGATATCTTAAACAAGTCTTTAGGGTAGAGGAATTAGCCAGCAATGATTAGTAATTAAAAAATTTTCATGCCATACTGTACTCTTAAGGAGTAGATCTGTCTCCCCACTTATTGAGTAACCTTTAAGGTTAGTCATAATCATAGTTTAGAAAATATTTAGGGAAGGATAGGAGGTCTTGTAATGAGACGACCTACCATGATCATGAGACCTAACATGCATGACATTACTACTACTGGTCACTAAGCTAGAGTGATGGATTTCAGCCAAAAAGCTGGAAGACAAGAGGTCTCATCATGAGCCGGTCTGTTAATTCATGTTACTTCTTGTGAGTGGCACTGCCATCAGCTGGTTACCAAGCCAGGACAATGGCCTTCATCTAAAGAGTCAAATAAGATAACTCTGAATCTATGCCTAGTAAGTGGGACACTGACATTTCTATGTGTCAAAAGACATCCCTATCGAGGTTATGGACACCTGCGGGAAACATGGCCATGTTTGTGGTATTCAAGTTAACTGCATACTATGATTTTCTTAGTTATCCTTCTCTTTCCCTAAGACTCGTCATTTTTCTTGGACAATGATTTTAAGAAAATGTTAACATGATGCTTTGAGTTCTATCTTCGAAATCAAGAATCTTTGAATGATGAGGTACCCTTACTGAAGGTAATTATTTGTACTAGATTAAAAGGAAATTTACTTTTGAATCCGGATGACAACGTAATTTAGAGTGTTCAATAGAGAGGTTTTTGATTGGTATCATAACTCACTTTAATTTATATGGTATTTGAAGTGATGAATTACTCAATGATGACTACTCACAAGGTGTTGGTTTCCAACAATGCGTATTGATTGTAGTTGCCTCTAAATATGTGTTCATGACCTAGGTACGAGATTGTTATATTAGGTGCATAAATATTGTGTTATTCCTTTTGAAACTGCACTTTTTCAACAAAATTTGATTTCATCATAAGACTTTGGGCATAAACAAAACAGGGAATTCATTTGGGACAAGGTAACACACATGTGCCATACTCTTTTTCTATAATGTCTACTTGTTGTACCTAATCCTGTTACATTCCTGCAATTGATACTTTCATGAGAACTAACGTGGTTTTGGTTGGATTTGTAATATTTATGTTGCAGGCTAATGAAGTCATTCCAATACATCAAGAATATTCATCCTTACTTGCTAAAATCATTGCTGACATTTTCCCTACCTTATTTCATCATCTTATAGTTTTCCTTGCACGAGGACATGCAAGAAGTTCAGCGTGGGGGATGTTGAGCTGCATCTTTGCCCAAATTTTTATGGTTTTTTATCAAATAAATACATGATTGTACCTAGTGTTTTAATCCTTTTTATCTTATTAATTTGATGAGTAGAGGCATTTAGAAATAAATTATAGTTTTTTTTTATTAATTAAATTGAATAAGTATTTTGTGTTATAATATCGTTAATAATATGTTTTCATGATGGCAGGAGAATAAGTCTAGCACCAACAGTGCTAGAATGCTTCTTGAAATACATGTGTATTACAACAAAGAAGAGATGGACACAAGACAAAAGAAACAAAGACTCCCACAACATAGGAACAAACTTCTACAAGCACTCCCATGGCTCATCCTGAGTGGGCTGCACCAATACAGGCTCTATATAATTATGGAAAGACACTACCTCCTCCATATATTGCTATGTATTCTCATGGCAGCCTTGGTATGCTTATTGGCAAGACCAATGAAACTGGAAAAGAAGCAACTGCAAATGGTGTTTTCTCCCAAAGTGGTGAGAGTGGGAGTGAAGGATCAAGTGAAGCGAGTGATGGAGATTCTCCAAATGATTCACAATCAGGACATAAGACACACTTTGAAAAAGGATCTACGAAAGTTGATAATGCTCAAAATGATAACGCAACATCTCACAATGGATAAAGCATAAACACTAATAGTGCATCTAGAGCACAAGTAACAACTATTAGTTCAATCCCAATCGTGGAAATAGTGGCAATGTCTCTATCGGGTTCATCTAGCACTGTTACAATTCCTATGAACAACTTAAACATTGGGATGGACTACTAGTGTGTGACAACTCCTACACCTCTTCCTACTATGCGTGGACAACTTCATGTATCACCAACAACAACAACTATCATTTCTTCTGCTCAGAACATGCCAGCTATGGGAATAGAGCTATCCCTACAGGATGAGAGAGAGATTAAAAGGAAAATAAGAAAATAATCAAATAAAGAATCTGCATAGAGATCAAGGATGCGTAAATAGGTCGACTATGAATAACTAGCACGCTGGGTTGAAGAGATTAAAAGTGAAAAATTGACACTAAGGACAGAGTTGGCTCGGTTCCAGGAATAATCTGAAAAGATAACGTCACAGCTGCTCTTTGTGGGCATTGGAAAAAGAGAAATCGAGAGGCACAATGAGGAAATGGTTATATGGGAATTTGAGAACATGGAACTAGACGATTTCTTGATATCGATTGAGCTGATGGATCTAGACAATCGCATCAGATCATTTGAGGAGATTGCATCAGTTACGCCCTCATTTCAGAACTCTTAATGGCCGTTTGATTTGTGTAAGCAGGAGATCAGGTATCTAATATGGATTTCTGAATGTGTTGCTCATAACCAAAAGCTAGATTTCATGACAGTATTATTTTCTAATTGATGTTTTCGTGTATTTTGCCAGCTTTGAAGGGTCATCACCTCATCGCATTGTGCGTTAAGGCACCAACTCCAGCTACACGATGCCCTAGCTAGATGTGCATTGCCTCTGCCAGCAAGGCGTGATGATCAAAGTCTTCCAGAAGCTAGGATCAACCCAACTCAAACTAAAATTGGGAAGGAAATCTTCTCATTCTGATTTTGCCCAAATTGCATTACCCTGAATCCTAATTTTGTATCCTATGCAACAATTGATTTTAATTAGAACCGCACCGCTGCTATAAAGCAGAGGGCTGCACACTAATTAATTAATTAATTTCTCAGATGTAAATAAAGGGGTGAGTCTGTTGATTAGAGGGCAGAAGTTCTCAAATGTAAATTCGATCTTCTCAGATGTAGAGAGGGGAGGAGTTAGTCCGTAAATTAGATAGGGGAAGAATTTCTCAAATTTGAAGTCAAATTTATGAGAGGTAGAACTGGTATCGAGTTTGCAGTAGAAATGTACTAGAGATAAGGGAATTTCTATGTGTAAACCAGAATCGTTGTGCCAGACTTGTGTGAACCAATTTCCAGATGTTGTTTTAAAAATACATTATCGCCTTCTAGTTGTGAGCAGTAGCGTTGTGCCATGATTCATTTTGAATCCCAGTTTTTCATGTTTTAAATCTTTCCTCTGTTGCAGTAAGTCGACTTACTCTAGGCGTGGGAGGGCCCACCACATCTGGAGTTAAGCTTTATCAATTAGTGTAAGGTAATTAGATGTGTGCGTGATTTCATAGTGTAGTTTAGTATTTCTGGTTCTGTGTGAATTCGTGGTAGGTACGGTTTAATTTCAAAGAGTTTTTGATCATAGTTGGATTGTGCAAATAAATGGACTAAGAATTATTGTAAAACTCGAACGCATTACACAATATGTGTTTGATTTTTAATATAGAGTTATACTATATTCTTTTTGTTAAAATCAAATGCAATGCCACATCCAATTTTTGAGTTTGATTTAGTAGTTAGAATAGACTTTAGTGCTTTGAATTCGAGTATGGATTGAGAGCAGATTTTAATGTTTTGAATTTGAATATGTTAACACTTCCATTTAGAATATTATTTCAAGGTTTGAATTATGTAATTTCTTTGAATGTTGCAGGTTTTAATGATCATTTAATTTGTTTATGCATCCGAGGACTTCACTCAATAATTAGATCTCTTTTAATTAGAATCTGTCTTGTTTTAGATTTATTTTTAATTAGAATCATTCTTGTTTTCATAGTGTAGTCATTTCCTTATAAGAGAAAGTTCGAGTGCGGATTTGATTGTGCAGGTAGCAGTGATTTAGTTTTTATTATTAAGTGACATGATTTTGATTTAGTTTTCATTATGATTTGCACGCTTTCGAAGAGTGAGTTTGTTTAATTTGTTTCACCTATATTAAAATCTTTAAATAGAAGGTTTATCATAGATTATTTATAATACAATTTATAATAGGATATTTTAAGTGTTATTTTTACATGGAGCAGAGTAGTTTTCTTTCAATAGATAGAATTGTCCTTTGTTAATTTGAATCTTGAATTTATTATGAAGAGTATTTTTTGTTAGTTTAATGTGTGAGTTATCATTAGAATAACATGAATTTCTTTTTGCTTAGATTAATTTCAAGTCTTAGTTTCAAGTTAGTGAGAAGAGTTAATAGATTAGTTTTTTTAAGTTATCATAGGAGATTTAAAAAGTAGAATGCGAGTGCGAGAATGTTACATAATTGAGGAATGCTTTGTAGTTTAATTGTAGTATGGAGTTTTCTTGATAGGAATTAGTTCAGTGAGTTTCATTTTCAAGATTTTTTATTTGAGAGCAAATGTGTGTTACATTCCAATATCTAGTTTATCATTACAAAGGAATATATTTATACTCTGACCATTAACCTGGGCCAAGACACAGTACAACTCGCGTTTATGACTCCCAGATTGATAATTAATATTGAGAGGTTTAATCCAACAATTAAACCGACCAAAATATGCACTGAAGATGATGGGAATAGGTTGGTATGGTTCCAAGATGTGAAATAAAGCATAAGAACTTCCCTTGCTGACCTCCCAATGAGAAGAATGCTTCCTCCCCTGAAAAGCTAGCTCAAAAAGTGGATTTCTCAACTCCCCACTGCAACACCCTACAACACAACACAAATCTGAATAGACACTATGCTGTAGCTAAAGAATGAAGCTTGGTCAGAATGCTGGATGTGTGGAAATGATAGTACAATAATTTTCCTAGAGGCTACTTCTCAGGAACACCCTGTGCTAAACAGCACTGCAAGCTCAACTAAACAACTGAAGAATGCAAGAAATCATGCAGACCACAAAACCAATAATTAATAACCTACTCCTCTATGGTTGCCTGGTCCTCCTTATAAACAATGTGAGCCTTCCCACCTTGGGTCCCACTCATTATAGTTTCTACTAACATGGAGTCTTCCTCCATTCACTTTGCGCTGTCTCTTATTGATGATCCACTCCCTCCATACCAGCGTTGTTGACTTGGTCAAACTTGACCTTGTCCCCATGCATTAGCCCCTGTTAAAACATGAGGGTGCTTTATCCATCTATGAAGATGATCCATTTTTACATTAAGAGGGATTTTATTCTTACTAAAGAGATTTATGGGCCTCCCTACCCATTTATTCATCTAACTAATTGATAAGAGAAAAATTCATATTCCAATTAGCTGCATGCTAATTTAGGAATATTACACACTCTTTGTTTATAGCATCCTTCCATGCTTTATAACTTCTTCAAATGATCTAGGGTCATATTGTACGCATGGCTACTAGATACCCTTGGTATCTATATGGCTTCTTACTTTCCTAGAATGTCCCACTTTGGAGCCATTTGTCTCTTGGCATCCTCGAGAATATCCTTGAGCCATGAGGGTCTTCTCTAGCAACTCCATTTTCTCAGGAGCATACACGGTTTTGGTCTCCCTTTTAATGCTAGCTCCTCTGCATAGGTGTTGTTATTAGTCCTTAGAATCTTGATCTTCCTCTTCGCGAAACATATCAGATAGATTAGAATGTATCAACAGCTAGACATCAGATGTCTTTGTGATACTTGAGGGAATAAAAAAGTCCCCCTTTTTATGCCTTCCTGTGGCACAGTTATGATACATGCCTTTATGATAGATGCTTTCTCCTGCAATGACAACTATTTTATACTTTATTTTGGTTTCCTGTAGTTGTTGCACTGCTATATGACTATTGTAATCTATAATTTAACCTCTCTTGTTGGGGAATAATTTGTGATACACTGTGGATAGTTAACTCCAGCAATGTAATTCCCAGGATAACATTAGCAACACAATCTCCAGGATAATAAAAGACCCAACCAATGTCAACAATGAAAAACTGGTCACCTTTGCTTCTTAGTACTTGGTTCTGGAAGCTCAACTTTAGGAATTAGGAAATTGAGTCTTCTTGTTGTCTCTTCCAAGCTTGCAGAACCCAGGTTTTTACAAGTGTAAATTGCCCGCAGATCTGAGGTCTTCAATTTTATTCATTTACCACAACAAAGGTAAGCTACAAGACTGTAGGTCCGAATTTATGACCGCAGAACCCAACCAATTTTTTGTCCACTGTCTGAGATGTGACTTATCACAGTTCACCCACAAATCCAAGCACTGTGCCCTATTCACAAATCTTAGTTTAGGTTTGTAGACTGCACCAAGTCTGAGGCCTATAATCGAGTGTCTACGAGATATGTCAAAGGTTCTGAGCTCCTACAGGTTTGTTGTTCACACACTATGAAAAATGGTAATAGTACACAGTTTGAGCTCCAATGTGAGACTGACCAAGCTTTAACTTCGAGCTACAATAGTTCAATAAACTAAGCTACAAGTATGGGATTCACTATTCTAAGGTGATTGTCCTATGTGCCGAGTCTTTTTCAAGCTTGAGCACCGAGCCTTTACAAATGTAAGCTAAAGGAGTGTACATAGGTCTCATGTAACTTAAATTTTCCTCACTACGAGATCACTTCCCTTCAGTTTACCTTTTTCTAGAAGTGAGTCCAACCCTTAAAAAAATCTGACCTCTTTACAAGTTTTTCCGAGTAGCTGTCCACAAGGTTGAGTCTTCAAAAAGTCTGTAACAAAGCCTGAAAAATTGTGATTGACTGAGCTTCAATTTGTTAACTGTCTTAGGTCTAAGCCCTTCACAAACTTGTAGATATGATATTTTGAGCTTTCACACACTAAAATTCAGATCCTAGCTAGCAATCTGAGCTACTATAGGTTACTGTTGCAACAAATTCGAATCCTGAAACTGATACGAGGCTTCAATGTAGACTGTTCACACGTTGACTGCCATCATGTGTCATAGACAAGGTCACTGTCATCAATTATCATACTCAAGGACACTGCCAACATAGGGGTATAGATATTTTCATCATGTATCATTATAGTCATCATATTTACTGCTGTGCCAAGTCACTGGAGTACATAAAGATCACTACCCTGAGTTAAGGTCACTGTCACAAGCTTACTGCTAATATGAATTTCGTAAACATATGTATAACTGTCTATGTCACTGTCATAATGACAATGAAATAGAATCATAGATTACTTTCTTGCTTCCTTATTGATCACTGTAATATGCATTGCAAACTAAGTCACGTCTCATTGTCATAAAAAATATCACAGTTCTTTTGACAATCAAGGGCACTGTTCTGCTGGAGCATAGAACACTGTCATATTACTGAAATTAGAACACAAACATTCCTTAAATTTTTGTCACTGCTATCTCATAGTTCACTTTATCTAGATTCCTATCATCAAGTATGCCATAGAAACTTGGCCACTCACAAAGACAGGGAGCCATATCATAGTTGAAAGAGGGCCAACATTTTATTAGCGGGCGGAATGATACCCCTGAATATTTCCGGTCCTTGCCCCAAAACTAACCTTCCTGTTATTTGGGGGCTGGGCACGCACAATTCCCATTTCCTGCATAGCGTTCAAAAGACTAACACGCAACAGAGTGGAGCAGCCACCGCGGAGACATGAAGGTTCACCGCTTGGCTGGATCCCACTGGTGCCACCTATAGGTAGGCATGTGTGACGTTTGGAGTTGTCGTTCGTGCACCTGTCCCCATTGAAATAATGAGTAATATGTTACCCTGCAGATTATGGCCTTACCACTTGGTCCCAATGACCGGTGGGAAGATCATCAAACTGTTGGTAATAAACCACAGAGAAAACAATGTGATGATATAGGTATCAGCGTAGCCATATAATAAGCGATATAAACCAAGTCACAAGTCATCGGTCAATGTAATGAATGAGTCATATGAACCAAGTCACAAGACACTGTAATAAACAAGCCATACGAACCAAGTCACAGGTCACTCTAAAAGTCACAAAGATACTGTCCACATAGATACATGAGCCGCATATATTACACATCAAAACCTCAGATATATGCGCAGTGTGATATGCGAATCATGGAGAACAAGTATCTCTGAAGTCTGAAAAACCAGTGGCTATTTCGAGGTCTTTAACTCAACACAAAAAAATGCCCACGTTGTCTTCTAGCCTCAGCTACAAAAAAAAACTCCAACGCTATCTTCTAGTTGCAGCTAGGCTTTGCTTCCACGCTAAAGGTTAGGGCTTCTTCCACACTAAATATTAGTGCTTCTTCCATACCATAATAGACCTTAATCAACGGTCTCTAACTTGGGCTTATTTCAGCAGCTTGGATACCTGAAGATAGTTCTTATCTTGCTGCCCTAGATTCTCAACTAGATGGGCTTTGCCTTCTCCTAGCTTTGATTCCATTTTAAATTCTGAATATGTTCTATGGTTATATGCAAATATACAAGTAAGATGCAGATAGAACATACCAATAGATCGATGGAAGACAAGCCAAAAATAGAGATAAAGAATGGTGGCATTATGGTGATCAACAAGATGCTTCAACTAGAAAAGTCTTCATAAGGTCAGCCACCCACATGTGTCACACAAACCCAAGACATTTCATCAAGAATACTTCATCAAGATGCTACACCAAGAATCCCGAAACACAGAACTAAGAATGTTGCTCCATCACCATCCAAGAGAGAAGAAAATGTCTCCACAAAGTGTGTGTATCAAATGAACTCCAAGTCTCTCCAATATATAGGCATCTGTGGGGGTGTGTGACACATCTGTTATGCATGTGGGATAAAACAACCCAACCTTGAACATGTGGAATAAATTCAAAATACATGTTCTGCTCATCTGATCAAGATGATCTTTAGATCTATCTTGCACCTCTCTAAAAGAGGGATCCAATAAAAATATTGGCAACATCCTGAGCATCACAACACGGATTTTGAACCAAGTTTCCCAAAATCAACAAGGTACAATAAGGCTTTGCATCCAAAGCTGAGGGAAGCCATGTGCTACATCCAACTTGAAAAGCTTGTGTAGATAAGGAATGAGGATAGATCTTTCCATTTTAAGGATCTCAACTTCGTATCCTTCAATATCTTTAGCTTTCCCATTAGCGAGCTTATTAATACCACACTCAATGTCGTCAAGAGAGAATAATTCCTCCTTATTTGGAGTGATTAAGGTGGTTCCCATAGTGTTCGTAGAGTCATACAACTTCTTAAGATAGTTTTCCCAGTTTTCTAGGGGAATAGAATGGTTATCTTTGGTTTTACAGACAAGAACATTCCGCCAAAATTTTTTGGGCGTGACTTTAGAAAGGTGGAGAAGGTAATCTTGTATTTTATTAATATATGATCTTTTCTTCCTCTTGATGATATTATTCTATATATTGATATTCTGCAACTTAATTTTTTCATTAGGAGCATCTCTGATCACTTTCCTAAACATTTTGCCATCTTTTTCATACCATGGATTGGAAGTTCTATTAGACCGCTTAAACGAAATCTCAATAGAAAAATTGCTACTGGTGTTGGAAAGGATAATAATTTAAATAAATAAATATATATATATATATATATATATATATATATATATATATATATATATATATTTAATTTATTTTAATGAATATTTTTAAGAAATTAGAATTGTAATTTTTTTTATTTATAAAAAGAAAAAAATTTAAAACCAAATAAATAATTATTTGTTTCCCATTCAATTCATCAATTGACAAAGCCTTGAATTTCTCATTGTATCTCTAAGAGATACATGTTATAAGCCCTATAACATCCTAATTTGAGGAAATTTAATTCCCAAATCCATAAAATTTAATGATCACATTAATGTGTGTGAAAATGTATTCTTTTTATGGTAGTGATGTTGAAAATGCAACAAGATGATGGAGCTTAGTAAAAAGAAGTCGCCTTCACTAAGTGGGCCCGCAGGCTATTTTTGGCGCAAAGTCTATTTTTAGACTATGTCTATTTTTAGACATATGGATCATGGTCTATGAGTTGCAGGATGCTATTTATGGATGATTAGTCGAGTTGGTAAAAATAGATGGACCTCTATTTTAGACATTGGGCGGTTTCTATTTTTAGACTGCCGGGCTAAAAATAGAACAGTCAAATATTATTAACCCTTAATAATATTTAGACTATAAACATTATCTTATCCTCTTGGAGCACTTCAGTTTGATGCTTGGATGTGGCACATGCAGCTGAAAAAAGGAAATACGCTTTTCCTAAGGGTTAGTTGAGCTATTGCATGGTTGACTTCAGTTAGAACTCATGTGGCAGAGTTTGGTGGAGTTGATGAGACAGTTGGTGGAGTTGTGTTCTGTTTAACTTAGTTGAACTAGTTGTATTTAGTCTAACTGACAAATATACTAGTGATGAGTGGTGTGAATTAATTATTAATTAATTCACTAATTATTAACTCATAAATCAACTAAAGAACACATCAGTTAACTGCAATGCATGGACAGTTCAGTGGAGACCAGTGTTAGAGGTGGGTGAAAGGGTGAGTTTGCTATCAGTTGTGACTATTGGTTGTGCATGAGATTTGCACACACATTGATGGAGATTGCCAATGAGGATTGCACAGTTGGAGCTAGTGGGATTCGAACTTGGATCTCATCATTACTCATCTTGGATTGCGCAGTAGAGGCAGGCAGACTTGTGGAGGAGATTTGAACCTGTGACTTGTTCATCTTCCGTGCTAGTTTGTGTGTAGCATGTGAGATAGTGCTGAGAGCTGTGAGAGCTTTGTGCTATGTATTGTTACATGTTCTCCATCATTATAATATACAGATAGTTGGGGGTTTTCAGCTATTGCTTTCCCCATTACATACTGTGTTGATATGTGTGCTTGATTATGTTTTAATGAGCGCATGCGACTGCTTTCTATTTCCGCATATTGATGATCAATTGTAGAAGAGGTTATGTATTATGCATGAAGCTTAAATAGTGTATAATCAGGATAATCTCGGTGAATAATTCAGCTATTATTCAAATTTCTACATGGTATCAGAGCGAAATTGATCATCGAATCTATTACAGTGATTACAATTATTTCAGTAGACAGAGTCTGTAAGCGAGCCAGGTAGCCTCTGGATCCATCCTTTCTTTGAAAGGTGATATATCCAGTAAATGCCCCTTACAGTCGATCTCTGTGCTAGAAATACTTTGTTCTCACATTAGATCAGAAGCAATTGAGTTTTGAGCTGGTGGAATTCGAATTTTGCAGCAGTTTGTTTTCTTGGTGTCGAAGTTGAAATGTCTTTCAACGGATTGCGACTGGAATATGCTCTTGAGGGCAGTTCGAATTATGTTGCATGGAAAGACCGGATGGAGGCGGTGTTAGATGACAATGGGTTGAAGGAATTCATAGATCATGAAGTCCCAAAGCCTACTGATGCTGCTCAAGTTGAAGCTTGGCAAAAGAAGATGGCGAAATGTCGAAGGATTCTGTTGGAGGGCGTGAAGGATCACATTGTATCCAGCCTGCATGGAAAAGCTTCTCCATACTTGATGTGGAAAGCATTGACAGATCTATTCCAGAGCAAGAGCGACCAGAGGAAGTTGGTGCTCAAGGATAAACTCAGAAACATAAAGATGGAGAAAGGCGACAGTATCGCCAAGTACCTCACGAAGTTCACTCAATGCAGAGATGAGCTGGGAAGTGTGGGGGTGACTGTCAATGATGAGGACTTGGTGGACCTGGCTCTCCTTGGTCTTTCGAAGAGTTGGCATTCCTATCAGGACTCTGTCAATGGTCGGGAGAAATTTCCGGGATGGAAGCGACTTTGGTCGGATCTCATGCAAGAGGAGATAAGGCGGACTACTAGGGATGGATCTTCATCAAAGGCACCTGATGAAGAAAATTGTGCTTTGGCTGCCAAAGCAAAGAAGGGGAAGAGCAAGAAAGCTTCTCATTCCGGTGCGAAAGGTAAGAAGCAAGACATGTCCAAGGTGAAGTGCTTTCACTGTCACCAGCACGGACATTATGCCACAAATTGTCCGCAGAAGAAGAAAAATAAGCATGCTACTGGATCTGCAGTAGGAGAGGCCTTAGCCTCGCAGTTTGAGCTGGATTTTTCACTGATCGCATGCTTGGTCTCAAGTGTGATGGGATCAGTTTGGTTCTTGGACAGTGGTGTGTCTTTTCACATGACTAGAGATCGGGATCTGTTTTCAGATCTGGATGAGAAAGATCTTGTTGAAAATGCAACAAGATGATGGATTTTAGTGAAATGAAGTCGCCTTCACTAAGTGGGCCCGCACGCTATTTTTGGCGCAAAGTCTATTTTTAGACTATGTCTATTTTTGGACATATGGAGCATGGTCTAGGAGTTGCAGTATGCTATTCTTGGATGATTGGTCGAGTTGGTAAAAACAGATGGACCTCTATTTTTAGACATACAGGTCGAAGTCTATTTTTAGACTGCCTGTCTAAAAATAGGTCAGTCAAATATTATTAGCCCTTAATAATATTTGGACTCTAAACTTCAGTTTATTCTCTTACAGCACTTCAGTTGGAGCTACGGATGTGGCTCATGCATCTGATAGAAGGAATTATGCTATTCCTAGGGGGTTTGGTGAGCTCATGCATGGTTGACTTCAGTTATAACTCAAGTGGCGGAGTTTGGTGGAGTTGATGAGACAGTTGGTGGAGTTGTGTTCGGTTTAACTTAGTTGAACTAGTTGTTTTTAGTTTAACTAGCTAATACACTAGTGATGAGTTGAGTGAATTAAATATTATTTAATTCACTATTTATTAACTCATTATTCAACTCAAGAACACATCAGTTTACTACAGTGCATGGACAGTTCAGTGAAGACCAGTGGAAGAGGTAGATGAAAGGGTGAGTTTGCTATTAGTTGCGACATGAGTTGTGCATGAGTCTTGCACAAGCATTGGAGGAGATTTCCCATGAGGATTGCGCAGTTGAAGCCAAGGAGATTTGAACTTGGATCTCTCATTGAACCAACTTGGATTTCGCAGTAGAGGCAGGCAATTAGTGGATGAGTTTTGAACCTATGACTTGTTCAAAACTGAGCTAGTTTGTGTGTAACTTTTGGAGATAGTACTGAGTACTTGTGAGGAGTATTGTACTGAGATTGTTACATGTTATCTTCTATTATAATATACAAAATAGATGGGGGTTTTCAGCTATAAGATTTCCCCATTACATATTGTGTTTATGTGCGCATGCGACTGTTTCTATTTCCGCAAGTTGATGATTAATTGTAGAAGAGGTTATGTGTTGTACATGAATTCGAATTAATGTATGATCAGGATAATCTCAGTGGATAAATCTTCATTATTCAGCAAATTTATACATGGTATCGGAGCGAATTGATCATCGGGATCTATTACAGTGATTACAATTTTATTTCGGTAGACAGAGTCTGTAACGGGCCAGGTAGCCTCTGGATCCATCCTTTCTCTGAAAGGTGATATATCCAGTAAATGCCCTTACAGTTGATCTATGTGCTAGAAATAATTTGTTCTCACAGATCCAGAAGCAGTTGAGTTTTTTGAGTTTGGAATTCGAATTTTGCAGCAGATAGTTTTCTTGGTGCCGGAGTTGAAATGTCTTTCAACGGTTTGCGACTCGAATATGCTCTTGAAGGCAGTTCGAATTATGTTGCATGGAAAGATCGGATGGAGGCAGTATTAAAAGATAATGGGCTGAAGGATTTTGTAGATATGGATGTCCAAAAGCCTACTGATCCTGCTGAAGTTGAGGCTTGGCAAAAGAAGATGGCGAAATGTCGAAGGATTCTGTTGGAGGGCGTGAAGGATCACATTATATCCAGCCTCCATGGAAAAGCTTCTCCATATTTGATGTGGAAAGTGTTGATAGATCTATTCCAGAGCAAGATATACCAAAGGAAGATGGCGCTCAAGGATAAACTCAGAAACATTAAGATGGAGAAAGGCGACAGTATCGCCAAGTACCTCACGAAGTTCACTCAATGCAGAGATGAGCTGGGAAGTGTGGGGGTGACTGTCGATGAAGAGGACTTGGTGGACCTAGCTCTCCTTGGTCTTCCGAAGGCTTGGCATTCCTATCAGGACTCTGTCAATGGTCGGGAGAAGTTGTCGGGATGGGAGCGACTTTGGGCGGATCTCATGCAAGAGGAGATAAGGAGGACTACCAGGGACGGATCTTCATCAAAGGTATCTGATGAAGAAAATTGCGCTTTGGCTACCAAAGCAAAGAAGGGGAAGAGCAAGAAGGCTTCTCAGTCTAGTGAAAAAGGCAAGAAGCAAGACATGTCCAAGGTGAATTGTTTTCACTGTCACCCGCACGGACACTATGCCACAAATTGTCCGCAGAAGAAGAAAAACAAGAAGGCTGCTGGATCTGCAGCGGGAGAGGCATTGGCTTCTCAATTCGAACTAGATTTTTCACTGATCGCATGCTTGGTTTCAAGTGTGATTAGATCAGTATGGTTCTTGGACAGTGGTGCGTCATTTCACATGACCGGAGATCGAGATCTGTTTTCAGATCTGGAGGAAAAAGATCTTGGAGTGCACATCGAGATGGGTGATGATGGTAGATACAGTGCGACCGGTATCAGTACCATTTTTTTTGAGAGGGAGTCTGGTAAACCCTTCGTATTGAAGGAAGTATTGCATGTTCCAGGATTGATGAAGAATATGATCTCTGTGGCGATGTTGGAAGACAAGGGGTATGATGTGGTCTTCAGCGAGGGAAAGGCTTTCCTGCGCAGTAAGACAACTGGAGAGACCCGGAAGATAGGGGTTCGAGTCAAGAACCTTTATCAGTTGCAAGTAGATGGCTGCGCAACAATGGCATGCAAGGCGGGAGAAGTGGTGAGCCGGGATGATGATGGCGAGCTATGGCACAGGAGATTGGGCCACCTTCACCATGGAGCTTTGAAGATACTGTAGCAGATTTCTACTGGGCTTCCTAAGGGTACTCTTGCGCAGTCAGATTAGTGCAAGGGGTGTACCCTGGGAAAATATGTGAAAGCCACCTTTCACGAGAAGGATAGTCGCGCCACGACGATCCTTGAGAGAGTTCACACAGACGTGTGTGGTCCTTTCTCTATAGCTTCGACAGCAAAGCACAAGTACTATGTGATCTTTGTTGATGATTTCTCTCAGAAGTGCTGGATCTTCTTCATGCAGAAGAAGAGCGAGACATACTCAAATTTCTGTGAGTTCAAGGCGCTGGTTGAGAAGGAATCGGGGAAGCATGTGAAGGCTCTTAGGAGCGACAATGGTGGTGAATTCATCTCTGCTGAATTCAAGGACTTTTGCAGCGTAGAAGGGATTCGGAGAGAGCTCATCGCACCCCATAACCCACAGCAGAACGGGGTTGTTGAGCGGAAGAACAGAACGATCGTGGGTGCCGCACGGGCGATGTTGCATGATCAGGGCCTACCCTTCAATTGTGAGTCAAGCATGACACTGCATCAGAGGTGTAACACATGTCTTTAAACAAGATATTTGGTGCTGGAGGCACCTGAGGATGTGGCTGCAAAGAGTCTAATATTTCATCCAGAATTCTTTGCTCACTGCCCATGCAAGGAACTATAAGATTGGGAAGAAGTTTGATCCACCTGCAGGTTGGAATGAGTTTGGGGGGCACCACTCCTCACACCCATTGGTATTTGCGCAACAGTCAAAGACTGGGCAGCACGGAGCAAAGTTTCAATTTGGTGGAGCCACTGGTTCATTTGAGATGAGCCACACTGCATGGGATGAGGAATGGTTCTAAGGAGGAGCTCTGAAGGATCAGCCATGGGTGAGGAGTTTCGTGAGTGGAGCAACCGCCCATGCAGCAACAAATCAGATTGGAGGCGGTTGACGAGAAGCTGAGCGACTGGCTCGAGATGCAGAGAAGGTTGTAGGACCACCTACAGCACAGCGCAGACAGAGGCAGTCACCGGATCGGTACACTGGATACATGGCTCTTGTGAGTCAATGTGTCGTGATGGAGCCATCCTCTTTTGAGGAAGCTGTGGAGGAACCCGCATGGGTAGATGCCATGATCAAAGAATATGATTCGATCGTCAGAAACAATGCATGGGAGATTGTCCCAAGACCGGAGGGGAAATCAGTGGTGGGTTCGCGATGGATCTACAAAGTGAAGCAGGTGGCTGACGAGAGTGTGGAGAAGTACAAGGAGAGATTTTTCGCCCGTGGCTTCTCACAGATCGAGGGGATCGATTATGAGGAGACTTTTGCACCTGTCGCAAGGTATTCTTCCATACGGACGATCCTAGCTCTCTCAGCGCAGATGGGATGGCACATCCATCAGATGGATGTGAAGACTGCGTTCCTCAACAGAGTCATTGAGGAGGAGGTGTACATAGAGCAGACTGAAGGTTTCGAGATCTTCAGCAGTGATTCAGATGTTTTCCAACTCAAGAGAGCACTGTACGGGCTGAAGCAAGCACCTCGTGCTTGGTACACACGGATAGACAGTTACTTCACCGGACTTGGATTCTCCAAGAGTGAGGCGGATCCTAACCTGTACCAGATTGTGGTGGAGGGGAAGCTGCTGATCATTGTACTGTATGTAGATGATCTGATTTTGACGGGTGATGAGCTATTGATACTTTCATGCAAGGAGGACCTTGCTAGAGAGTTTGAGATGAAGGACTTGGGCCTCCTTCATTATTTCCTGGGATTGGAGATTTGGCAGCGCAGTGGAGGACTGTTTGTTTCTCAGGGTAAGTATGCCCGGGAGATTCTGGAGAGGTTCAACATGCATGTCTGCAAGCCTGTTGACACTCCTCTTCCTGGTGGTTGGAGGAAGGAGGATGCTACTTCAGCGGAGGTAGTGGATGCCACTGTCTATCGACAGTTGGTGGGGTCGCTTATGTATCTGGTCAATACATGACCCGATATATGATATGCTATTAACCAGCTTTCGCAAGCTATGGTTAAGCCTACCAAGCTCTTCTGGAAGGGAGGCAAGCATGTATTGCGTTATCTCAGTGGCACATCAGGATATGGTCTGTGGTACAGACAGGAGGATGGTGTGAAGCTTTGCGGCTTCACGGATGCAGATTGGGTTGGGAGCCCAGCGGACTGAAAGAGCACATCTGGAGGAGTTTTCAGTATCGGTTTGACAGCAATTTCATGGTACAGCAGGAAGCAGAGATCCATGGCACTCAGTTCAGCAGAGGCCGAGTACATGGCAGAAATCTTGGCTGCATGCGAGGCTATTTGGATGAGGAAGATCCTCGTCGGATTGTTCGGGTCGCACTTGGAGCCTACTATGATTTATTGTGATAACCAGAGTTGCATTAAACTCTCGGCTAATCCAGTATTTCATGATATATCCAAACACATCGACATCAGGTACCATCATATCAGAGATTGTGTTCAGCGGAGAATCATGTTACTTTCATATGTTCCCACGGAGGATCAGGATGCTGACATCTTGACGAAGGCGCTCACCAAGAGAAAATTTGAATTTCACAGAGGTAGGATAGGGGTTGCAGATAATCCATATCTTGTTGAGAGGGAGTGTTGAAAATGCAACAAGATGATGGAGCTTAGTGAAATGAAGTCGCCTTCACTAAGTGGGCTCGCAGGCTATTTTTGGCGCAAAGTCTATTTTTAGACATATGGAGCATGGTCTAGGAGTTGCAGTATGTTATTCTTGGATGATTGGTAAAGTTGGTAAAAATAGATGGACCTATATTTTTAGACATACAGGTCGAAGTCTATTTTTAGACTGCCTGTCTAAAAATAGGTCAGTCAAATATTATTAGCCCTTAATAATATTTGGACTCTAAACTTCAGTTTATTCTCTTAGATCACTTTAGTTGGAGCTACAGATGTGGCTCATGCATCTGACAGAAGGAATTACGCTATTCCTAGGGGTTTGGTGAGCTCATGCATGGTTGAATTCAGTTAGAACTCAAGTGGTGGAGTTTGGTGGAGTTGATGAGACAGTTGGTGGAGTTGTGTTCGGTTTAACTTAGTTGAACTAGTTGTGTTTAGTTTAACTAGCTAATACACTAGCGATGAGTTGAGTGAATTAAATATTATTTAATTCACTATTTATTAACTCATTATTCAACTCAAGAACACATCATTTTACTACAGTGCATGGACAGTTCAGTGAAGACCAGTGGAAGAGGTAGATGAAAGGGTGAGTTTGCTATTAGTTGCGACATGAGTTGTGCATGAGTCTTGCACAAGAATTGGAGGAGATTTCCCATGAGGATTGCGCAGTTGAAGCCAAGGATATTCGAACTTGGATCTCTCATTGAACCAACTTGGATTGCGCAGTAGAGGCAGGCAATTAGTGGATGAGTTTTGAACCTGTGACTTGTTCAAACTGAGCTAGTTTGTGTGTAACTTTGGAGATAAAGATTGAGTACTGTGAGATTATTGTACCGAGATTGTTACATTTTCTCTATTATATTATGCAAAATAGTCAGTTTTTAGCCATAAGCTTTCCCCATTACATATTGTGTTTATGTGCGCATGAGACTGTTTCTATTTCCGCAAGTTGATGATTAATTGTAGAAGAGGTTATGTGTTGTACATGAATTCGAATTAATGTATGATCAGGATAATCTCAGTGGATAAATATTCATTATTCAACAAATTTCTACAGATCTTTGAGTGCACATCGATATGGGCGATGATGGTAGATACAGTGCGACCGGTATCGGTAACATTTCCTTTGAGAGGGAGTCTGGTAAACCCTTCGTATTGAAGGAAGTGATGCATGTTCCAGGATTGAAGAAGAATCTTATCTCTGTGGTGATGTTAGAAGACAAGGGGTATGATGTTGTCTTCAGCGAGGGAAAGGCTTTCCTGCGCAGTAAGAAAACTGGAGAAACCCGGAAGATAGGGGTTCGAATCAAGAACCTTTATCAATTGCAAGTAGATGGCTGCGCAGCAATGGCATGCAAGGCAGAAGGAGTGGTGAGCCGGGATGATGGCGAGCTGTGGCACCGGAGATTGGGTCACCTTCACCATGGAGCTTTGAAGATACTGTAGCAGATTTCTACTGGGCTTCCTAAGGGCACTCTTGCGTAGTCAAATCAGTGCAAGGGGTGTACCTTGGGGAAATTTGTGAAAGCCACCTTTCACGAGAAGGATAGTCGCACCAAGACGATCCTTGAGAGAATTCACACAGACGTGTGTGGACCTTTCTCAGTATCTTCGATAGAAAAGCACAAGTACTATGTGATCTTTGTTGATGATTTTTCTCAGAAGTGCTGAATCTTCTTCATGCAGAAGAAGAGCGATACATACTCAAAGTTCTGTGAGTTCAAGGCGCTGGTTGAGAAGGAATCAGGGAAGCATGTGAAGGCTCTTAGGAGCGAAAATGGTGGTGAATTCATCTCTACTGAATTCAAGAACATTTGCAGCGCAGAAGGGATTCGGAGAGAGCTCATTTCACCTCATAACCCACAGTAGAACGGGGTTGCTGAGCGGAAGAACAGAACGATCGTGGGTGCTGCACGGGCGATGTTACATGATCAGGGCCTACCCCTTCACTTGTGGGTGGAGGCATGAAATATTGCAGTATATGTGCAGAACCATTGTCCTCACAAGATACTTGGCATGAGTACACCAGAGGAGGCATTTTCTGGCAAGAGGCCTGACATTTCCCATTTGATGATTTTTGGCTCACCTGTCTACATGCATGTGATGAAGGATGCCAGGAAGAAGCTGGATTCGACCGCAGAGGTTGGAATATTTGTGGGGTACACTGATACGCCCCACAACTATCGTGTGTATTTTCCAGACAGTCGCAAGACTGTTGTGCGACGGGATATCAAATTTCAGGAGGAGAAAGCCATGAAATGTTTGCTTGAGAGGGAGCCACACTTGCATGCAGATGAGGAGCTTTTAGTTCCTAAGGATAAGCTTTAGGATGTGGATTAGCCACAAGAGGAAGTTCATGGAGTGGAAGAAACCACTCATGCAGCGCCAACCATCAGAGGGCGGAAGCGCACTACGGAAGCTGAGCGATTGGCTCAAGATGCAGAGAGGGTTGTAGGACCACCTACAGCACAATGCAGATAGAGACAGTCACCGGACCGGTACACTGGATACATGGCTCTTGTGAGAAAATGTGTCATGACAGAGCCATCCTCTTTCGAGGAATCTGTGGAGGATCCCACATGGGTAGATGCCATGGTGGAAGAGTATGATTCGATTGTCAGAAATAGTGCATGGGATATTGTCCCAAGACCTATGGAAACCCAATGGTGTCTGCGATGATCTAAGCAAAGTAGCAAGTGTTAACCAGGAGTGTGGAGAAGTACAAGGCAAGATTTTTTTCTCGAGGGTTTTCACAAATAGAGGGGATCGATTATGAGGAGACCTTTGCACCTGTCGCAAGGTATTCTTCCATGCGGACGATTCTTGCTCTCTCAGCGCAGATGGGGTGGCACATTCATCAAATGGATGTGAAGATTGCATTCCTCAACGGAGTCATTGAGGAGGAGGTGTACATAGAGCAAATTAAGGTTTCGAGATCTCATGAGAAGAGTCGGGGACAGCACACATAAGCACTGCATTTAAGGAAATAAGCACCTGGTGCTTGGTACACATGGATAGACATTTATTTCACCAGACTTGGATTCTCCAAGAGTGAGGTGGATCCCAACCCGTACTGGGATTGTGGTGAGGGTAAAGTTGCCGATCATTGTACTTTATGTAAATGATTTGATTCTCACTTTGTGATGAGTCAAGGATACCTCACAAGAGACCTTAAGAGAGAGTTTGAGATGAAGGACTTGGGCCTCCTTCATTATTTCCTGGGATTGGAAATTTGGCAGCGCAGTGATGGACTGTTTGTTTCTCAGGGTAAGTATGCCCGGGAGATACTGGAGAAGTTCAACATGCATGGCTGCAAGCCTCTTGATACTCCTCTTCCTGGAGGTTGGAGGAAGGAGGATGCTACTTCAGCGGAGGTAGTGGATGCCACTGTTTATCGACAGTTGGTGGGGTCTCTTATGTATCTGGTCAATACACGACCCAATATATGCTATGCTGTTAACCAGCTTTCACACGCTATGGTTAAGCCTACCAAGCTCTTCTGGAAGGCAAGAAAGCATGTATTGCGTTATCTTAGAGGCACATCGGGATATGGACTGTGGTACAGAAAGGAGGATGGGGTGAAGCTATGTGGCTTCACGGATGCAGATTGGGCAGGGAGCCCAACGGATAGAAAGAGCACATCTGGAGGGATCTTCAGTATCGGGTCGACAGCAGTTTCTTGGTACAGTAGGAAGCAGAGATCCTTGGCACTCAGTTCAGCAAAGGTTGAGTATATGGCAGCAAGCTTGGCTGCATGCGAGGCCATATGGATGAGGAAGATCCTGGTCGGATTGTTTGGGTCACACTTGGAGCCTACTGTGATTTATTGTGATAACCAGAGTTGCATTAAACTCTTGGCTAATCCAGTATTTCATGATAGATCCAAACACATCGACATCAGGTACCATCATATCAGAGATTGTGTGCAGCGGAGAATCATGTTACTTTCATACATTCCCACGGAGGATCGGGATGCTGATATCTTGACGAAGGCGCTCACCAGGAGCAAATTCGAATACCACAGAGGCAGGATAGGGGTTGCAGATAATCCATATCTTGTTGAGAGGGAGTGTTGAAAATGCAACAAGATGATGGAGCTTAGTGAAAATAAGTCGCCTTCACTAAGTGGGCCCGCAGGCTATTTTTGGCGCAAAGTCTATTTTTAGACTATGTCTATTTTTAGACATATGGATCATGGTCTATAAGTTGCAGGATGCTATTTATGGATGATTGGTCAAGTTGGTAAAAATAGATGGACCTCTATTTTTAGACATTGGGCGAAGTCTATTTTTAGACTGCCAGTCTAAAAATAGATCAGTCAAATATTATTAGCCCTTAATAATATTTGGACTACAAACATTATCTTATCCTCTTGGAGCACTTCAGTTTGATGCTTGGATGTGGCACATGCAGCTGACAGAAGGAAATACGCTTTTCCTAAGGGTTAGTTGAGCTATTGCATGGTTGACTTCAGTTAGAACTCATGTGGCAGAGTTTGGTGGAGTTGATGAGACGGTTGGTGGAGTTGTGTTCGGTTTAACTTAGTTGAACTAGTTGTATTTAGTCTAACTGAAAAATACACTAGTGATGAGTGGTGTGAATTAATTATTAATTACTTCACTAATTATTAACTCATAAATCAACTAAAGAACACATCAGTTAACTGTAATGCATGGACAGTTCAGTGAAGACCAGTGTTAGAGGTGGGTGAAAGGGTGAGTCTACTATCAGTTGTGACTATTGGCTGTGCATGACATTTTCACACACATTGATGGAGATTGCCAATGAGGATTGCGCAGTTGGAGCCAGTGGGATTTGAACTTGGAGCTCATCATTACTCACTTGGATTGCGCAGTAGAGGCAGGCAGACTTGTGGAGGAGATTTGAACCTGTGACTTGTTCATCTTCTGTGCTAGTTTTTTGTGTAGCATGTGAGATAGTGCTGAGAGCTTGTGAGGAGCTTTGTGCTATGTATTGTTACATGTTCTCCATCATTATAATATACAGATAGTTGGGGGTTTTCAGCTATTTCTTTCCCCATTACATACTGTGTTTATGTGCGCATGCGACTGTTTCTATTTCTGCATATTGATGATCAATTATAGAAGAGGTTATGTATTATGCATGAAGCTTAAATAGTGTGTAATCAGGATAATCTCGATGAATAATTCAGCAAATTATTCAAATTTATACAAGTGATTTTCCCAATTCCCCTTTATAAAATTTCACCTTCAATAATGAAAAGTGGGTCCATATCTTTTGTATTTTCTTAGTGAGAAAAATGAATTTGTAACTAATTTATGTAATAATTTTTTTTTTCTTTACCCGAATTTTAGGCAACTTGACATCCATCTATTACAACCTCGTTGAAAGATTTTCTTTAGTTTTTTGTGGCCTGGTTTTGAAATTTCAGTTAAAAAAATGGGAGTAAAGAGACAGTACCCAGATGGACCAAGTGGAGGATTGATCCATAATATTTTGAGTATGCAAACAATTGGAAAGGTATCTATAAGTGAAGTACCCATCACATAATCTAGAGAGGACTCGATTTTTTTGCGATGAAAAATAATTGTCATTTCTAGATCTTTGTAGAATCATCCACACTTATTTGTCATTTCTAGATATTTGTAAAATCATCCACACTTATTGTAGGTTATAAATGTGTTTATCATTACATGGGTTTTATTTTTTAATTGCTATTTGTTGGCATTTTGATGTATATGTTGTCCTTGATGGAAACATAATTGATGAGTTGTACATTTATGGAAACTTACTTGATGTAGGATGTATTAACATGCTAGCTCAGAGGTAACCGAGTGATTGGACAAAGACATGCAATTCAGAGACATAAGAATGATGTAGGTGAACAATTGAATAAATATATGCAGGTTCGGTGAAGCAAAGCCATGTACACACGTGGGTATAACAAAGAGAAAGCACGTACAATTTCCGCACTATGCTTTCCTCAATACCAATGGTCCTTACCATGGTATTAGCCCATAGTAATGAGCATGTAACCAAATATGTGATCCCATCCAAGAATACTACCGGCATTAGTGTGGTATTAACCTATGGTATCGGTGAAAGCCTAAAACTATATAAGGAGATGAAGATCTAAGTGTATCATGTGCACGTATATGGGTGATTGATGAATAATTCGATCTAAAGTATGATTGCATGGTATGATCTATTAATGAATGAATGATCTGAAATAAGTATGTACGTGGTAATACAATGATGGACTAGGATCATGAGATCTGAAATGACTATGTATTGTATGATCTGCTTATGGGTTGATTTGATCCGTGACTTGAAGTGTGTTTATTACTTTGTATGTCAATATTTGGGTATGTATGAAGTTTTGATGTGCGAAAAAGCGATAATTTTGTATTTGTATATCTATACGTAGGTTTGTCTCCAGGAAAGCGTGTATATACACAGATTCCCTCCTGATTAGTAGTGTATTGATTCTGCAGTATGGGCAGATTTGTACGTAGGTTTCATTCCTGAAAAGTGCATATACACATGGAAAAAATTCATGATAAGCACGTATTTAAGCTAGGTTTTTTGCAGAGCATGATGTTTGATCAGTCTAGTCTGTTTTGTTGAAGTTTGATGTTGTTTTTCTATGATGTCTCTCATGAAGATATTGGTTTTTTTCATTGATGTTTGAAGTTAATTGATTTTGATTTGATGAATGGTCATGATACTGCTAGTTATATGTGATTCAGAGAACTGTGATGGATCTAACAGAATGATTTAGTATGTCTATGGGAAATTCTTTGCTTAGTTCAGTTTGACAATGGTTAGGTTTTAGAATTTGGTTTGTTGAGATCTGTACGTGGTTTGACTTCATGGAAATTGCGTATACACGCGGGTTTGACTAAGAAAAGTAGCGTATATATTCTACCATATCATAGATCAGGGTTTGGAGTTGATTATGTAAGATAATGCAGTGGCTTGGTTTTAGTATTGGTATTCTGGCTACAGTTATCTAACTGTTTTGAATGATTTGGTCTCAGTTGATGATTGTTTGATTCATTGGTTGATTGATAATTTTATATAGTGAAAAGTTTCAATTTTTATGTATGGGATTGGGATTAAATTATGATAGTAGGGTCCAGTCTCAAAATTTGATGAAAAGTGGCCTACAAGTTATGATGTGTTGATAATATTGGATCTAGTATGAAAATTTATGAGACATGGTCCATAATGGCGATAACGGTGTTAGCCCCCTGTAAATTTTTGACAGGCAAAGTAGGGGGCTAAAATGTTTCTGAGCCTTCAATGAATGCATCTCCCCTAGAGACACATCATCCTTGAAGTCTCCTGGGCCTTTGCCTTTGAAATCCCCCTCTGCTGACTTCCATTGAAAAGCCTCTCTGATTACAAAAAATATTCTCCAACGGGTCTATATTAGCCCCTGTTCCATTAGCTCATGGTCACTTGTCCCTCAACGTGACCATGCCCCAACACCAAACTTTAGCCCCCATCACATCGGCGAAACATGATTTCTTCTTCATATCCCTCTCTTTTCTTCCCCGCGCCGATGCGATCTCCAAAAAACCTTTTTCCTCCGCCCTTTCTTCCTATATGACCCAACCTTGGAATCAGGGGCTTACCCCTACGGAGGCACTTCTCTATCCATAGGTCAAACCCTTGGTGCCTCCGCAATTGACTCCTTGGGCTGTGGGAAAACTCAAACGAGTGGCTGTTATTCACTGCGGGGGGACACACCAAGTTCTCCTGTTCGTACCCCTTGGTCCCCCAAATGTCGTCATCTCCTAGTCCCACCACTAAGCATCCGTCGTTCTTCACGTTCACCTCTCCAACCACATCCACCATTCATATAGACCACAGATCAACAGATAGATATTCATTCTCGCCTGGTGGTCCCCACGCCCGCAGACACTATTCAGAAACAACCCGGTTTTCATCGCATCGCCTTTGGGCGAAGGGCGGTATTTTTCAATCGGCCAAAAATTCCACTCATCAAACGACGCGTGTCAGGTGCACTGTTTCAAAACTGCTACCTCATCGCGCGTTATTGTTCGTCCACGGATGTGTAGCAATATCGCCATGAGCCATCTGATCTGGGGTGGCCCATCCAACGGTCATTGTTCAATGAAGCTACGCACGCGATATTTAAGGCCTCTGTACCCCTGGCCCACCATCCATCGCCCTCCGATGCATTTTCAACCGTCGATCTCCTCCTAAGATCCGACAGTCCAGATTCGATCGCCCCTGTCTTTGACCGATCCCACCGTCGTAATCCATATCACCCATTTTCATCGCTTTTTCCATGTTCTTATTGTGCCACCTGTTCTCCAGGTTGCGCCACGTGTTCTCCGCCACCTTGGTCTACATTTTTTCCATTTCGTTGTTTTTTCGCCATTTCACATTCATACTCACTACTTCCACCATGCTGCATCACCATTCTACAAACCCTCCATGGTGTTTTCACCATTCCTCCACATCTCCGCCACTATTTCTCCGGCTTCCAAAGCATTTCTCCCGCCACCACCCTGGATGTATAATTGGTTTATTTTATTTGTGCAGGGTTTTCGGAGTGATGAGTTCACTCTATGTTCCATAGTCACGATTACTGTGACTCAGAGCGCAGAGAGACCATTATAGCGGCCCATCATATCAGCAGAAAGGATTCAAGGGGATTAATGCTTATTGTTGATATAATTTATGCTTAATCCCGCTTTTGAAGGAAGAGGTGTAGTATGAAGACTAAGCACGTGAAACAAAGCTGTATCTGTGTTTAATGTCATGCTGAGCACCGTTTCTCCAAAAGGACACCTCCTACAGAAGTCTCCATGGCTCCTCGAGCCCTTCAATATATTTTACGGACAGAAGCTTCTTTAAGACTGTCAGACAGCAGTTATGGAGGTATGAAGAGGTTTGCAGATCCTTTAAACCAAGTCACCGATTTCAGAAGGCTACCACAGAGTACCATTAGTCGGATTTCTTCAGAAGAACACACTTGAAGTTATTAATGAGACTTCTGGACCATGCTCCAGAGTACACACAGTTAATGAAGAGCCATTTTGCAGAATGGGCATTCGACCTACCTCTTCTCTGTCTTAATGAAATTCATTTAATGAATATCACCTACCATTGTTATTCTCTTCTCCTATAAGATTTCCCGGGAACATATTGTAAAGGTTGTTGTTCGGCTGTTGCCATTGTAGTTAGAGGGATTCATTCGACTATTAGAACAGTATTGAGAGGGATGGCAGAGTAGTTGTTTTGTATTAGGCTGGGAGGAGAAGTTTAGATTGTAACAGCCATTGAGCTCAGTGTATGTGACTAGTTTTGCATCAATTAATCAAAGCACATTTCACAGGATCTTGTTCTATTACTATTGGTGATGTTTTTCTAACTCTGTTTATTACATTTTCATGTTGTTTCATTTTCTACTGGCTTGCATCAGAATATTGGCATAGGATTCACCCTTGTTAAGTGCCCTGTGTTTCTTCTCTCCTTGCCTTCAATGTTTTCAGCTAAATGTTATTATCTAAGAATTTATTTCAGTTGATTTAACCAGTGTATTAGTTCCTTATGCTGCTAGCTGATGTATGAATTAAATGGATCTATTCTTAGATGTTCTTGTTGGGTTTAAGCTAGAAGATTTGGGAACACTGGGGATAAGAGTTAGCCCTGTCCACTAGGATCCTTGTGTGACCAACTGGCCTTTACTAGATCCCTTGTTAAAATTATCTCTGTTTTTCCCTTGGAGCATGCTAAAGCTGACCTGGAGTTAAATGACCTCTGGTCCGATCTATAAGCTGCCCCTTTGTCCCTCCTTTGAAAGTTGCCTTTGAGTATGTCCAAGCAGGTTTGGAGTTAAATGACCTCTGACCTGATATATAGACATAAATTAGGTTGCTTTCCTTCTTTCATTTTCAATCCTTAATGTTCCATCCCACCATCTAATCTAAAAGATCCTTTAGTATTAGATGACTTGCCCTTTGGAAGCTTTGGCTAGTTGTTGCATGTAATCACCTTTCATGACTCCATAGCCCAATGGATGGCACTTACTTGACCTATCCTCTTTGCTGAAACATCCTGCTGCTTGGTTCCTTTTCCTCCCATTACTTTCTCAGTCCATTATCTCATGACCAACTCAGCAACCAACCAACCAAATCATTTTAAAACCCCCTTTGTGCTTCATAACTAGCCTAACATCTCATTTGAGCTTTCAAAGATATATAATTCTTTTTTCTATGGAGAGATCCCTCTCTGGGTCTAGGAGGGATAGATCCTAGGGCCCCAAAGTGGTTATGATGTTGTCTCATCTTTTGGTCTTGCCAATCTGGCCAAAACATGGGAAACCCAACATAATGGCGACTCCGGTGGGGAACTTGAGTGCATTTCACCTTAAACATTCTTAGGCACTCAAAAGACCCAAGATCTCTGGTTAGATTGGCATTAAATTGCTGATGGTGGGCAACACCCTGCTTCAAGCATTCATATACATCCACCTGGTGACTCCACACTCCATAACTCTCAAAGACTCTATTGGAGGAAGAACCTGAAATATGGCCAGACCTCATAGAAGGGTAGAACATACAGATTGGATTTGGTTTAAAGAATTCATTGTTTTTGTCTATCACTATGTTCTATCCTGCTTCAAGTCTGATCAAGTGCACCAAGATGAGACCCACAATGAGCATGGGAAAGATCTCAAGCCTCAGTCTTCAGACCACAAGTAGACCTGTACTGCTGTGAAGAACTTGGTGGAACAAGAAGCTCATGTTGTATCTCTCACCCTTAAAGAAGCTTCAAGCAGCCATGAGCCCATCGTTACACCACCTATGCCTACAAAGGTCATAGAAAGATACAAGCCTCTGGTTTTCCCTCTTATCTTCCAACCCCTTCCTGCAGAACTTATAAACCAGCTGCCTCTTTTTGATGGAGAAAATAAAGGGGCCACTGCTGAAGAACATGTTCAAAGCCTTGAGGATTTACTTGAATTGTATGAAATAGAAGAATATGATGTGTGCATCAGAATGTTTGCCTTGTCATTACAAGGAAATGTTAAGAGTTGGCTCAAAGGCCTTCCAGAGGCAAGCATTTTCAGCTTTCATAAGTTTTCTCAAGTTTTCCTTGATAGGTGGGCAGCCCCTAAGAATGCTCTCCTCATCCTGGGAGAGTATCAAAATTTGAAAAGGCAGCCAGGTGAGACAATACAAGAATTTTCAGCCAGGTTCAATAAGGTATATGATGCAATACCTTCTGATATAAAACCACCTTTGGGATGGGATTTATTGCACTATCCTAGTTCTTTTGACCCCGAGGTGGAATTCCATATAAGAGAAAGAGAACCTTCGACCCTCGAGGAAATGCAGAATATAGCAATCATTGTCGAATACAACATAAAGTGTAGGGAGGAAAGGTTAAAGGCTGCCATGAAAGCCCAAGCAGAGCAAATAAGGCAGATCTCTTTAGAAAACAAGTTGGAAATATTGATAGAGACTGTCAATACCCTGCTGAACGCAGAAGAAGAAGAATATGAGGCTGAAACCAGAAATGATGATTAGAAAAGACCTGATCCTTATCCTCAAGAAAGAAAAACCAGATCACTGCAAGACAAATGCCGCATGCAAAGCATGTATGATGAACCAAAGTTTGAATCAGACAATGAACTTGCAGACTATTTTGAAGAGAGACTCACTGAGAGCCCCGAAGACTTGATGGGTGAAAATGCTTGTAATTATAATTATGATTCCTTTGATGATATTTTTTTCCAAAGGGAAATTGAGCGTGCAGGGCCATCATTAGTAGATTCATGGGAGGAAGATCATGACCATCAACTTCAGGAAAATGATGAGCCAATGCAGGCTATCTATGATACTGATGAAGAAAGTGTTGAAATCATGATAGCAGAAGATGATTTCGTGAATTTTCATTCTGCCATATATCAGATCATCAGTAATGATTACCATGATGGAGGAAATCAACAGCTTTCTAGTGCAGAGGATAAGGAGGAAAATAATGGAGAAAATATTGAGCAAGACGTATGTCCTGAGCCTTCTCCTGGAAATGTCGAGGTAATCCAAGAAACCCCTGCTCAAGAATATGTTAATCTCTTCACAGAGTCCAGCTCATTCCAGCAGAACCGGCCAGGGTCAGAAGGGGACAACCCTGCCATATATGATGAGCCCTCTAGTTCAGGCTACAGTGAAGATGAGCGAGATCTTCTTTCCCACAGTCATATTTGTCTCGATCCAGAGGAAGAGGAGGTGTTCCTGGTTTATGCTCATCTACCAAATACTCCCAACCAGGAAAAGGAGGAGTGTGATTACAGAGGCCACATTGCAGATGCAATGATTGAAACTGCCCAGGATGCTGATAGCCTACCAGTCATGGAAGGCTCTGAAGGAAAAAGTTTACATCTTGCTTTTGTTGATCCTGTGGCAGACTACATGGAGGCCCTGATTAGCTCAGCTCCTCAAGCATCAGTCTTTTGCAAGAGCCAAGTCCATCAGAATTGGTCACCACTGCTGGTGGCCTCAGTTTTGAAGATCCACATGCGGAGCATCCTACAGTTGTCTCTGATGAGTAGTTAGTTCTTCTTCCCTTTTCTGCTATTACTTGACTGGCTGCATTGGCATTATTGTATCACCTAGAGCATCAGAGATTTCCAAGTAGAGTAGGGTAGGTAGGAAAAGCTCAAATAAGCTCAATCTGTGAGCATGTAGTTAGTTGTTTTAATTTCTGCAAGGTCCAGCAAGTCAGACAGTCTAATCCTGGCTTGACTGTTTTCAATTTCTTTCTTAGAATGTAGAGAATAAATCTACTAGACAGTTTAATCCTAGCAGATACTAGATTAGGTAGAGAAACTATGAGACCAACAGTTTCATCTGGCCTCATGGAGTAATAAGGGTAGAAATAGAATAGGCTTATTTTATGTTTATGAAATAAACGATGTAAAGGGTCTGCTAGTCCAAATGCACCCTAAAGGAAAAATGCTAGGATTGTAGTCTAGGTAGGTAGATGGTTTGGAAGTGTTTCTGCTGATGTAGTGTCTTCATATTGTGGTAGCTGATCTAAAGAAAGAAAGGGATGTGCCAAGTAGCAGGCAACTAGCCTACTCCAAAGATCTATTCTTTGAATTCTTGACTCCTTCAAGAAGAAGCCATCCCCATGTGGAGCCACTGTTAGCCCCTTGTAAATTTTTGACAGGCAAAGTAGGGGGCTAAAATGTTTCTGAGCCTTCAATGAATGCATCTCCCCTGTAGACACATCATCCTTGAAGTCTCCTGGGCCTTTGCCTTTGAAATCCTCCTCTTCTAACTTCCATTGAAAAGCCTCTCTGATTACAAAAAATATGCTCCAAAGGGTCTATATTAGCCCCTGTTCCATTAGCTCGTGGTCACTTGTCCCTCCACGTGACCATGCCCCAGCACCAAAATTTAGCCCCCATCGCATCGGCGAAACATGATTTCTTCTTCATCTCCCTCTCTTTTCTTCCTAGCGCCAATGTGATCTCCCAAGAGCCTTTTTCCTCCGCCCTTTCTTCCTATATGACCCAGCCTTGGAATCAGGGGCTTACCCCTACGGAGGCACTTCTCTATCCATAGGTCAAACCCTTGGTGCCTCCGCAATTGACTCCTTGGGCTGTGGGAAAACTCAAAAGAGTGGCTGTTATTCACTGCGGGGGGACACACCAAGTTCTCCTGTTCGTACCACTTGGTCCCCCGCATGTCGTCATCTCCCAGTCCCACCACTAAGCGCCTGTCGTTCTTCACATTCACCTCTCCAACCACATCTACCGTTCGTCTAGACCATAGATCAATGGACAGATCTTCATTCCCATCTGATGGTCCCCGCGCCCGCAAACACTATTCAGAAACAACCTGGTTTTCATTGCACCACCTTTGGGCAAAGGGCAGTGTTTTCTGATCGGCCAGTGTTTCCACTCATCAAACGATGTGTGTCAGGTGCACTGTTTCAAAACCGCTACCTCATCGCGCGTTATCGTTCGTCCGCGGATGCGTAGAGATATCACCGTGAGCTATCTGATCTGGGGCGGCCCATCCAACGGTCATCGTTCAACGAAGTTGCACACGCGATAGTCCAAGGCCTCCGTACCCCTGACCCACCATCTGTCGCCCTCCGATGCATTTTCAACCGTCGATCTCCTCCTGAGATCCGACGGTCCAGATTCGATCGCCCCTGTCTTTGACCGGTCCCACCGCCGTAATCCATATCACCCATTTTCATTGCTTTTTCCGTGTTCTTATTGTGCCACCTATCCTCCAGGTTGTGCCACGTGTTCTCCGCCACCCCGGTCTACGTTTTGTCCATTTCGTTGTTTTTTCGCCATTTCACGTTCATACTCACTGCTTCCACCATGCTGCATCACCATTCTAAAAATCCTCCATGGCGTTTTCACCATTCCTCCACAGCTCCGCCACCATTTCTCCGGCTTCCAAAGCATTTCTCCCACCACCACCCTAGATGTATAATTGGTTTATTTTATTTGTGCAGGGTTTTCGGAGTGATGAGTTCACTCTATGTTCCATAGTCACGGTTACTGTGACTCAGAGCGCAGAGAGACCATTATAGCGGCCCAGCATATCAACAGAAAGGATTCAAGGGGATTAATGCTTATTGTTGATATAATTTATGCTTAATCCCACTTTTTAAGGAAGAGGCGCAGTATGAAGACTAAGCACGTGAAACAAAGCTGTATCTATGTTTAATGTCATGTAGAGAACCGTTTCTCCAAAAGGACACCTCCTACAGAAGTCTCCATGCCTCCTCGAGCCCTTAAATATATTTTACGGATAGAAGCTTCTTTAAGACTGTTAGACAGCAATTATGGAGGTATGGAGAGGTCGGCAGATCCTTCAAACCAAGTCACCGATTTCAGAAGGCTACCACAGAGTACCATTAGTCGGATTTCTTCAGAAGAACACACTTGAAGTTATTAACGAGACTTCTGGACCATGCTCCAGAGTACACATAGTTAATGAAGAGCCATTTTGCAGAATGGGAATTCAACCTACCTCTCCTCTGTCTTAATGAAATTCATTTAATGAATATCACCTACCATTTTTATTCTCTTCTCCTATAAGAATTCCCGGGAACATATTGTAAAGGTTGTTGTTCGGCTGCTGCCATTGTAGTTAGAGGGATTCATTCGACTGTTAGAACAGTCTTGAGAGGGATAGCAGAGTAGTTTTTTTGTAGTAGGCTGGGAGGAGAAGTTTAGATTGTAATAACCATTGAGCTCAGTGTATGTGACTGGTTTTGCATCAATTAATCAAAGCACATTTCACAGGATCCTGGTCTATTACTATTGGTGATGTTTTTCTAACTCTGTTTACTACATTTTCATGCTGTTTCATTTTCTACTGGATTGCATCAGAATGTTGGCATAGGATTCACCCTTGTTAGGTGCCCTGTGTTTCTGCTCTCCTTGCCTTCAATGTTTTCAGCTAAATGTGATTATCTAAGAATTGATTTCAGTTTATTTAACCAGTGTAGTAGTTCCTTATGCTGCTAGTTGATGTATGAATTAAATGGATCTATTCTTAGATGTTCTTGTTGGGTTTAAGCTAGAAGATTTGGGAACACTGGGGATTCAAGTTAGCCCTGTCCACTAGGATCCTTGTGCGACCAGCTGGCCTTTACTAGATCCCTTGTGAAACTTATCTCTATTTTTCCCTTGGAGCATGCTAAAGCTGACCTGGAGTTAAATGACCTCTAGTATGATCTATAAGATGCCCCGTTGTCCCTCCTTTGAAAGTTTCCTTTGAGTATGTCCAAGCAGGTCTAGAGTTAAATGACCTCTGACCTGATCTATAGACAGAAATTAGGTTGCTTTCCTTCTTTCGTTTTCAATCCTTAATGGTCCATCCCACCATCTAATCTAAAAGATCCTTTAGTATTAGATGAATTTCCCTTTGGAAGCTTTGGCTAGTTTTTGCATGTAATCACCTTTCATGACTCCATAGCCCAATGGATGGCACTTACTTGACCTATCCTCTTTGCTTAAACATCCTGCTGCTTCGTTCCTTTTCATCCCATTACTTTCTCAGTCCATGATCTCATGACCAACTTAGAAACCAACCAACCAAATCATTTTAAAACCCCCTTTGTGATTAATAACTAGCCTAACATCTCATTTTATCTTTCAAAGATATATCATTCTTTGTTCTATTGAGAGATCCCTCTCTGGGTCTAGGAGGGCTAGATCCTAGGGCCCCAAAGCGATTCTGACGTTGTCTCATCTTCTGGTCTTGCCAATCTGGCCAAAACATGGGAACCCCAACAAACGGTTTGAGCTCCCTTCCAGTAAAGAGTTGGAGAATGATTGAAGTTGTATCCTTTTGAAGGTGGGTGCCTACGTGCTGGTATGAGTGTGCATTAGTACAAGATTGTAAGAATTTTTTATTAAAATAAAATTGAAGACGGAGATGACATCAACGATGGTTTTCTCCCACATTGGGTTTCCACCTAAAATCTCTGTGTTCATGTGTGTATGTGTTATGCTCTATTATGTTCTTACAACACATGCTTACTGCTTATAAAATTTCTGATGAAACATTGATGCACTAGTTTAAGATAAACATATGAATATTTAACTGAAATATAAGTTCACTGAATATACGCTAGTTGTCTAAATAAAAGCCGTGTACATACATAGGTTCACTTCAGTAAAGTCACGTACATAAATTGGAAAAAAATAATTTTTTTATGTATGTTTTAAAATATTGATTCAGGCCCCCCCCACCTCTCCCCAGTATTTTTCCCAATAATTGGAATCAAAGCAGGTTCTTCAAAAGAAGCTTGATCGCTTGAAGGAAGATCCACCAAGATGAGAAATCAAGAGGAGAAAACATCTATCCTGCCACCACTATTCAACAAAATTAAATTACCTTTCTGGAAGACAAGAACAAGAGCTTATCTATAGTCTCTTGGAGCAGGTGTATGGGAAATCGTTGAAATAGGTTATCAATATCAATCCTCTGTTCCCACAGATGAGGTAGAAAAGAATAAATATGAAACCAATGCAAAGTATGTCAATGCCTTGTTGGGAAGCCTGAAAGAATCATAATTTTTCAAAGTCATACAAATAAATTTAGTAAAGGCTATATGGGACAAGATCATCCAGAGCTATAAAGCCGAATCCAAGGAAAAAATTACTAAACTTTAAACTCTTAGAATTCAATATGAAATAATTGGAATGCACAATGATGAAATTATTGCAGGTTTATTCCTAAGAGTAGATGAGATTGTGAATCGTATGAGAAATTTGGATGAAGAAATAAAAGACTCATCCTTAGTAGAGAAAATTTTGAGATCTCTAACTCCAAAATTCGATTCGAAAGTATATGCCATTGAATAAATAAAGGACCTACAGAACCTTAATGTTGTACAACTCCACGATATTTTAACAACCTTTGAAATGAGAAAAGGAGGTCCTTTAGATACCAGAGAAGTTGCATTCAAAGTAGTTGGAAGAGGAAAAGAAATGGAAGAACACAGGGAATCAAGTTATATGTCAGAAGAAGATGAGGAAAAGTTTGTAAATAAACTCCAACTAGACACCAAAAGGTTCAGAGGTACGATTCCCTTAAAGTGTTTTGTTTGTGGTAGAGTTGGTCATTATGTTGCTAAGTGTCCTCATAAATAAAACCATTAGGCTCAATCCTTAATCCAACATTCAGCTCTCGAGTTCTCATTATGATTTCTTATTAAGGTCTACATTGGGCCATCAACATGTTTCCCTCCACCAATCCAAGGAAGCCCAATATATCCAATGTGAAATATGCTCCTATGAGGGGCTTTCAACCATAAAGACAAGTCCTACAAATGGCTCTCACAGGATGCAATCAATTCTATCCACATTAGGGCTGATCCTCTAACATCCAATTCAACAGTAATACCTCCTCAAGGGATGATTTCATTGTTGTAGGTTTGGTGCTCTGGTTAGGGCTTGTTGGCAGTCTGCAAAAACCCTCTTTCACTACTCCAAAACTTTTTCCTGGAATGTGGTCTTCCTCCACACTAATATTTCCAAACTTATTTGTTTTTCTAGGCTAGATCTCACCACAAACTTAACTCCTAGGGTCTTGTTCCTACCTGCGGCCCTTCCTGTAACTTCTAACAACCTTGCGACCCTCTTCCAAGAGAGAACAAGCCTGCAACCCACATGTAGGTATTGTTTAGTAATGCAACCTGCTTCTTGGGAGGAAGATCAACCTCAAACTATCTCAAAGACATCCACCTAATTTCCCTTAACAATGTTGTAGCCTCATGTAGTACTACGGCCCTATAAGAAAGAAATATACCGACAAAAAAAATCCCAAAAAATTTTGATTTGCCTCTTTAGCTAACTCAGCTAGCTCAAAGGTTTATCTCCTATGAATGGATGCACATTGGAGGAATATAATGAGTTTTATCACCTTCTATTTTTATACTTTAGAAGGGCTACTCGAATAGACATTCCTTTTGGCACATGCACTCCAAGCCTACATGACTTATGTGCCAAAAACTCATTGTCAACCTTAAAAAATTTATAACTCATCAAGGACATCTCATATTTCGATGATTCTTGAAGTGTGGGATTCTCCTCGCCATCCTATATCATCTCCATCAATCACATGTCCAAAATTCTCCATGATTTTGACCCAAACATTGATGGGTGCAAAACCCCAACCTTGGGTTCCAAGCCCACAAGTGACTCTTGTGGTGCTCCAACCTCCAAACCATGAACCCTAGGGATTGGACTATCTCCCAAGCTACTCAATCAGCAACACCTTCTTCTCTTGACACTCTTCATCACCTTATCTCCATGTCCTAGAGTAATAGGTCTTGGAGCGCTACGTAGTTCTACTAGGGATAATATTTGATCTTAAAGGAGGCACAAAACCTTTATATTGTGACAACCCCTAAAGGAATTGAAAGCATTGTTCGTTTAACTCATGTGAGAGAAGAACACTAGAGTAGCAGTGAGGAAACATCCTTAACACTTATGGAAGATCCAAAAAAAGAAAAAAAGAAAAAAAAAAAGTGTGTTGGTGTGTTATAAGTGGTATCAGAGCTCCCAAGTTCAACACTCGGACCTAATGGGCTCCATTTCAAAATGAGTATGATTGCATGTCATTGGTGTTATGTTATCGTAGCCTCTATAGGGTTTTGTATGGAGAACATCATAGTGCACATGAATGTGAATATTTTTTTGGATATTTTTATTTATAGTAGTAGCTTGAGAGATATAGCTTTTACTAAAATTTGTTAGGCTTCGGGAAACTCCATTGTCCATTGAAATATTATCACTTTGTGGGGAATAGATTTCTTAGTTTTTTTTGTATTATGTCATTGTTTAGAAGCCAGGGAAGTAATCGTAGAACAACCCACAGATGTCAGGGAAAATATCCTCTTAGCTTTCAAAGCTACAACAAAGAACAGATGAACAACCCATAGTTACTATTCAACAGTCCATCACTCTACTAGTTTATGAAAATCCTAGAAACAACAAAGTTGAAGCAGTGAAAATCCTGCATTTTCTCTGTATATACTACACAACATGTATGGAAAATTAAAATTATTAAAATGAATATTGATAGAATGCCAAAGGGTAGCTTTAACAATCTTCATATTGCATATTTTTTATTTTCATTTAGTTGTTTTTTAACCATGCTCTCCTCCCATTCACCGCCATATTCCTAGTTCACATAACTAGGGCAATCAAAGTTGCCTCTTTTCATTTCTATATCATATTGAGATTCTTAGTGGTAGAATTCTACATGTTTCCCTTTGTAGCTCTGTTTTCCTAGAATCCTCGGTATATAGTCATGCTTTTCCACCAACATGTCGAGTTCTAAAACCTCTTATTATGCAAGTTATATTTTTGTGGCACACCAAAGATATTTTTTGTCAAGATAAATCCCCTCTGTGAATAGAGGTGATCTCTCTAGCCCTAGAGTGGGTCTAGCAGCATGAGATACTTTCTAATGCAAATATCTCTTAACTAAAATTTACAATGCGATAAGAAAAGAGACAGAAGTACCCCTTTCCCAACACTATGTTTGAATCCGTTGATGATGACCTTGATCCATGATCCTTTTAGGCTTGCTCCCTGCTAGTGATGGCACACAAATACCTACATATGATCAAGAGGCAATAGAAAACGTAATATAATACATAATAATTTTAAACATTAGCTATCTCATAGATCAAGGAGTACCAAAATATTTGCATAAACAATTAGACAAATATAGAAATAAAAAATCATATGTATTTTCTTTTTTTTAAATAAATGTAAAAGGAAGAGCTTACAACCCAGGCATTGATGTTGGAGGCCTCCTTTGGTGAAAACCTGAATCCTTCACCAAAAATATAAAGCATTCCTTCTATTTAACACTTAGGCATTATCAAAATGCTAGGATGCAAGGGAACAAGAGTTCAGACGAGCTCGACAATGACCAACCAAGCTCTAACATTATGGGAATGAGGGATATGAATTTATAGGAAGGGAGAAGAGGTTGGGAGCCCATGAAAGGAGGAGGAAGACCCACTTTCTAAGGGATAAACCTCCCATAGATGAGATAAAGCTAAAAAATCAGAGAGCTTGACCCTATCACCACTGTTTAACAACCAACTCACCTACCTGTAACTTCTATAGGTTGAAGCTTCTCCTCCATTTTAGGAAACACTGCTAAAAATGGATTAGCGTGTTTTTCCAAGAAGTAAGGGCACTGGAAGCAATAAGACAGAACTATGAATATGACATGAGCGCGAGCATGGAACCAGGAGAGAATTTCTAATGAAATATCTCTTAACTAACATTTACAATGCAACAAGAAAAGAGACAGAAGTACCATTTTCCCAATGCTACGTTTGAATCCGTTGATGATGAACTTGATCCACGATCCTTTTAGGCTCGCTCCCTGCTACTGATGGCACACAAATACCTACAAATTATCAAGAGGCAACAAAAAACATAATACAATATATAATAATTGTAAACATTAGATATCTAGCAGATCAAGGGGTACCATATTATTTGCGTAAACAATTAGACAAATATAGATATAAAAAATCAGATGTTTTTATTGATAAATATAAAAGGAAGAGCTTACAACCCAGGCCCTGATATTGGAGGCCTTCTTTGGTGAAAATCTAAGTCCTTCCCCGAAGCTCTAAAGCATTCCTTCTCCCACACACTTAGGCGTTATCACAATGCTAGGATGTAAGGGAACTAGAGTTCAGACTAGCTCGACAATGAACAACCAAGCTCTAACATTATGGGAATGAGGGATATGAATTTATAGGAAGGGAGAAGAGGTTGGGAGCCAATGAAATGAGGAGTAATGCCCAATTCCTAGGGGATAAACCCCCCATGGATGAGATCAAAGCTCTAAAATTAGAGAGCTCGACCCTATCACCACCATTTAACAACCAACCCATCACCCTAGAACTTCTAGAGGTCGGATATTCTCCTACATTTGAGGAAACACTTCTAGAAAGGGATCAACATATTTTTCCAAGAAATAAGGCCACTGGAACTACTGCACAAGAACTATGAATAGGACATCAGCATGAGCATGGCTCCAAGAAAAGCATTGACCTAGGAAAATAGGAATTTGTCCAAGTTTCTTCAGTAATATTCCAAGGAAATTTTCTTTGGATCTTTAGGGGATGTATTAACATATTTATTCATGGTGGAAAATTGCACAGGATCTGTCACTACAAGAAAAAATACATTGGTGAGGGGTGAAAAAATGTCACCATAAGCTCATTGGTGATGGTCAAAAGAGCCTTCGTCACCAAAAACTGAACGTCACCAAAGGTGGCGTCACAAAAAGTATAGATGTTGTGGTGACATTCAAGGTTCATCACCAATAATGATTTATAATGATAGATAGTGACCGCCACCATTTCATATGAGCAATGGTGATGGAAAATAGCCTTAGTCACTAAAAAACTAAACATCAGCAAAGGTGGCGTCGCCAAAAGTATTTGTTTTGGTGACATTCAAGGTCCGTCATGAATATTGATTATAATGATGGATAGTGACCATCACCATTTCATATGAACAACAATGATTTATTGTGATGGACCTTTTATGGCTAGCAATATTGGTGCATATATATGGCAAAATTCATTGACTATCACCATTTCATATTTGGTGAGGGTCAAAAAATGTCATGATAAGCACATTGGTGACTTCAAGATCTGTCACAAATAATGAATATAATGAAAAAAAAATGACCCTCACCATTTCACATCAACAACAACGATTTATGGTGACAAACCTTTCATGGTCGTCACTATTAATGCGTATATATGGTGGCGTTCGTTGACCGTCACCATTTCATATTTTGGTGAGGGTTGAAAAATTTCACCATAAGCTCATTGGTGATGGTCAAAAGAGCCTCTGTCACGAAAAACTAATTGCCGCCATTACATATGAATATCAAGGCATGATGGAATCAAACCACCAACCTCCTGCTTGTAAATTAGGTGCTCTTCCATTGAGATAGTACCCTTTAAAGAATTAGACTTTTAAAAATTATATCTTGAAACTTTATAGATTGTAAATTCTACAACTTTCAATAAATTAAAGTCTCGACAATATTTTACTAAACAAGAAAAATATCATCGAAGTTGTAGGTCCCTACCTAATGGTTATCGAAGTTATGAAAAGTGGGCGGAGAGAAAAATATTTACATATAAGAGACTCAATATGTTCAGTTGAATACTCAATTAGAATTGAAACTATGAAGACATTTATAGCCTACAAATGACCTATAACTCACAAATACATCAAATATTTGAAAGGAGATGTCATAAGTGGATAGCATATGGAAGAAGAGCATTGATGAAGATAGATGCACTATGTGATAGGTTGAATGAAATAAAAATATCAATGTTGTTGTTGGGTGAATTTTTATAATTGGTACCTTTGTCTTTTTTTTATCATATAAATATGTCACATATGCGAGTATCATTTTTATATAGGATTATAAACAAAAAAAGCACACAAAAAAAAAAAAATCATTTCACTTCTTAGCCACTGATATACAAATGTTGTATTACATAACTTACCCTGGTGTAAGATCAACAACAGCTAAATTAAGGTGGGGATTGGGTTGGATGGGGTCAAGGGCTGCTCCGAATGAAGGACTGCAATCACTTGGTCTCCTCACTCTCGTAGAAATGCCCTATGAAAGCAAATGATAATAATAAGAAAATTAACAAAATCAACTTCTCAGTTCATTAAAATGGTGGAAAGGAATTGTCTACTATTGTACAACTGACTAAGACCCTTTTTAAAACTTACATAGAATGGTAATTGGAGCATAAGTATAGAATATTGTACCTCAAACATGATACCATCAAGAGCCATTGCAATGTTGTCCTGTTCAAATGCGCACATCTCCACAAACACAAAGTTCTTTTCATGATTTATATATTCAGTAATAGCAACATCACCTACTCACAAATACAATTTTCAGTTCCATGCTCTAGAGTTTAGGATAATGATGTAAAAAATACAAACTTAATACTTACTTATAATCCATACCTAGCCCAATAGTGTTTCCTCCTATAGCGACCATGCAATGACTAAAATATGTAGAAATTTTCTAGAAATCAAACTGTGAGGAAAATAAATATTCAATCCACCATAAAAAATATGCATGGGAGTAACTACCTTCTACACCACTTCAACATTACTTTTAAATTTCCAAGCATATTTAGATAGTTAAAATTATCTATACTTATATATTAATCTACCAAAAAATACCCTTTCTAGACATGAAAACATCCATCAATCTCTTGATTCAGATGGAGATTCAATAGATGGATCATTGGTGCAATTAATAACACACATATAGAATTTTCATATTATCAAACATCATGACTTTGTGAGACTTGTCTCAATTGTTGTGAAAGGAGTGTGTTGAACACATTTGAAGTTCACAAAATTTTCAAATGTTTTAAATAATGAGTTGCACTGAACACTCGTTATTGAGTATATACAATTCAATAAAGCAATAGATAACAAATTAAAAATTGCAAAAAAAAATCTGCAACTTCTTGAAAGTATAACTTTAAAATTTCTATGGTTGTTAACTAGCCTATTAGAAACATATCAAGAATTGTTCCAAAAAAAGCACAAAATTATACTTGGTCATTGGCCATTGGAGGAAGACCACCAACATATACATGTTGTGCATGACCAATTTACTATATAAAGAGCAAGAAATTAACAAGTTATTCCTAAGAACTCATTCAGATATCATGAAAAATCAAAAGAATCCAACCTCAATGAAACCAAATCCAACATATGATGCCTCTTCTATAGTGGTAGAATATATTAAAGACAACTGCCATGTTTCAACCCTACAATCTTCGCCAATGTATAAACTAGGTTCCAAAAATATTACATTGAAGAGGCTTACTAATGTGTTGTCTTATTTTGAAGGGAAGTATGCATGTTTAAAACTTCTTTTCCTTCATACCTTCCCACTTTCACAAATGGAAATATATTATGGAGGTGACAAACTGGAAATATAGTAAGATGATAAACCCCAAATCCATCCACTGCTCCATATATATCATCCTAAAACTATTGTTATCTGATGAAAATCACAAGTTTACCCATCATATAATACTAGGAATGGGAAATGGGAAGTTCCAAGACTATTTAATGAAAATCCCCTTGAAATAATCTAATTCTTTAATCCCTAAAGTGGGTAGAACTTATCGACTTTCCATTGGAATTTCAATACACAAAAAATTTTACAAGTTGGAATAGCTTGGGATCCTCTCTTATGGCCTCAAGATACATACGAGAGCTAATGAATTTACAGAACACATAATTTTTTGTAGATGTAGATCAGTGCATTTACCAGCTTTGATCAAACTCTACATTGGAAGATTCTATATTATTCTTAAGAAAACTCTATTGACTACAAGAATATTTCCTTGAAATGTGGAAACAGTTTCAAATATGGACACCTTTCTCATTCTTTTCTAAACAACATCTAGTCATCACAGTTTAGATATATTTGGAGAAGCAACATCCTAAAGACCCTACTTCTCTAGGCAAAAAAGGCATAAATGAATTTTTTACCCATAGTGATGTTCTCTTAAACAAAAGTCTGAACTCTAGTGCTTCAACAAGGCACACACATCATTAGTTTTTTATTCCAATGAAAACATCACTTTATAGCATAGGAGCATTAGAACCCAAGCATGGAAAACAACATCGAAAATATTCTCGGTGTCTTAAAAAAAACTTACATTCCATAGGTCTTATGTAGATGAATTCAATCCTTAGTCACCCACATTTGGTGATTTATTTCAAAAAGATGAATTTCGGTGAATATGAAGCAACAATGAATTTAATCAAGATAGTTAAATTTTCTAATAAATATAAAAAAAAATCTTGAAGATATTTTTTTTTGTTACTTGAAACATTAAAAGAAAAACCAAATCATCCAGTCAGGGTTTTGCAATAATATTTGTAAAATCTTGAGCCTCCTCTTTTTGAAGAACTTATAAAAATATGAAAAAAAAATCCATGTAGATAGGTAGATAGATAGATAAGCCCAATGAATGGGGTCGATCAATTTGAAAGGGTTGTTTCAAGGTAGAGTTTGTGATGAGGTCTCCAATTCTCGTCTAGCCAAGGTTTGATTCCAAATGAAAATGCAAAGTTACCAGCTCCATTTATCAATGGTAGTTAAAGCAACCTCCATCCAAATACTTCGGGTAAATTTTGTCACGTTTTGCTTAGAGGAATAAAGGTAGATAATTAAAGATATAGATATGAAGTTATAATGAAAATAAATAACGGCTTAATTCTTTTATCCAATGTAATGGTGAATTGTATCATATACTTTTGCACTAGCACACATTTTCAAATTCCATTGTTCCCAAGTTCGAATATCAACTCAGTGACTTAAACTAGAGAAACATATAACCCACATATAAGAAAAGAAACGCCAACTCTCTTCAACAACCTCTAACAAACCATACATTTCTATATCAGAGATTGCAGTATAGGACCTCACTTCAATATTAGGCTACAATGGAACTCCCATGGGCCACCTTGATCTAAGTAAAAATTCTGAAAATTAATATAATGTCGATGGGTATTTGTTCAAAGGTGAGTTTAGGGAAGTGTTAGAATGTAAATAGGTGTTTCGTTCTCTCTGTGGCATGCCTCACCCATGCTGCATGGGTAACAAAGGCATAAGGCAGGGCAGGCAACCGAGGTGAGTTTGATAGGATGGCTACCACTCATACCTTGAGCCGAAGGGGAAGGAGTTGTTCTTAAGATCAAGCCCCTAAAAAATTTCATACGTAAATGACCATGTCCAGTTTCAGGAGCAATTTATTCAATGAGCTCATAATTGTGCTCAAAATCTGATACACAATAGAGAAGGCTGGGCAATTTTTTTTATGTTTATAGGAAGAAAAATCTTCCATCGAGATATTAAAGTTTAGTTCCCGTTTTCTATTGCACATATTAAATAAAACAGGGCCAACATACCACAACACTTGAAGTTCAAGTTAACTTTTCTATTATAAAATCAAAAGAGATATTTCTACTTCATTTGAAAGAAAAACACACAAACTTTGGAAAATTATAGCAAAAAAATATGTAACTCACACCCTAATACATCCACTATTTATCCTCTCTCACAACATCATCAAAACAGTCATGGGACATCTGGCTTTGTTTTAATGATTTGATGACAACCTCGGGAAAAAATGGTTGATTGGTAGGCACAAAATTTTTAATGATGGCTTGGGTTTTCGATGTCTTTGTCAGTTGCAGCATCAACATCATACTCTCCTCCCTCTTTGTAGTAAGTATGAAGATGGGTTGTGTTTGTGATGGCTTGGTCAATGCATCCAACAACAACATCATACTATCCTTCCTCTTTACCCTTTCATGTTCACCATGAGTCGATATTCTTTCTCCAATATATTTGTCATGGCCATGCAGCGGGGATGCCACACCACTTCTGTCATGTCGAGATTCCTTCCAAGCCATATACATAGGTCTGGCTCCTGGTAGAATGTTGTCTAGGATGATTTTTTCACCATCAATTAGAAAGCTCAAAAATAATTTCACATGTTGCTCTGAATTGAATTCAAATTTCTCATTCAAGAAGGCTCACAAGCATGTTTAGATGGAGTTGTGTGTTGGGCTTGGATTCGTTATTCTCCGAACACTCCCTTACTGTTGGACAGAGACCTGTTGCTCTGCAACCATTATTGTTTCTTTTGTAAGTTCGATTAAAGTTTTGAATTTATCATGTCAAAATTACATGCTTATGTCCAGTTTCCATTGAGAATGAGGCAAATGCTTCTTCAATTTGACATTCTCTGGAGTCTGTGTAGAGAGGTTGGGAGCATTCTTTGAACACTCCAAATTTTGTGAGAAAGCTTCCAATTTTTAGGTTGGGATTTTCTGCTTTGATTTGTATGTTCTTGCTGTAAGCACTAGCAATACAAAGCCCAACATCTCCACCATTATTTCTGATCAGTTCAATGAATTTGATCCCAAGGATAAGGTTTGGAAATCCTCCATTTTCAATTGGTGTATATTTAGTGTGTTTTTGGGAATGTTGTTTGCAGATAGTTTTTTGATATACATCCAGGATTGTGTGGGATTCACAGTAGGTTATGAAATTCCCATGGTGGGATTGATTATATCTCTCATACTATTCTTAATTGGTACTCCCTTTTATAGACATAAAGTTCAGAATGAAAATTCAATCAATCACGTGGCTCAAGTAATTGTTGCAACAGTTCGTAAATGGAAAGTTAATGTGCCATCAAATCCCACCAAACTTTATGAGGTTGACCCCAAAGAGTATGTTGCTAAAGGAGTAATGTTCATTATCATTCCCCATTTCTCATACTCCAGTTTTGAGGTGAGTTCAACCAGGAGTAATGTTCATTATCATCTAACTAGTTTGTGAATTATGATAAATAGTAGACAAACCCTGGTTGTAATTGTTGAAATCGATCATCATGATTGTTTGAGAGTAAATAGTATTAGTGTCACTACCATATTTTATGTTATTATTATCAGTCTCAAAAGAAACGAATTAATTTTCTATCCATGTTTATACAGATTATTTTTTCCATAACTTCACTGCACTATTATTTAGTCTAATTTTCCTTTCTCTACCTTGTAGATATTTGGACAAAGTGGCAAAAAAATATTACTCAACCATAACCCAGGTAGAAGAAACCAATATTATGCTAATATTGCTTCCATTGTGGGTGTTTTTATTGATACGAAGCACCTTGATTTCACATGTAAGCACACTATTCATAAACCAAGGAACGACATTGAACAAACATATGGATTCTCATTTTCAAATCCTTGCAGGCTCGCTTACATAGGAGAATGCCCGAATTTAAGTAGAAAGAAAGTTATTTTTTCTCTTGTAAGTTTGATTAAAGTTTTGAATTTCTCATGTCAAATTTACATGCTTATATCAAATTTCCATTGAGAATGAGGCAAATGGTTCTTCAATTTGACATTCTCTAAAGTTAAGTAGACAAAAATACACATATAAATGGCCACAATGAAGGCATCCACTTGTATAATTAAATAAAATGGTTGAGAATAAGATCTAAAAATTAACGTCCTTAGAAAATCTTCCTAACTTGCTCAAATAAAATTGTTGAGAATAAAATCTAAAAATTAAGATCCTTGGAAATATTGACTCAATCAAATGGGTATGCCAACATTTCTTCCTTGGTTTGCAACCAATAACTACATTTCTATCAGATCCTATAACACCATCGACATCTGGGCCATTGGTTTGATTGGGGGCGAGGAAGAGGATGAAGAAAGGTTAGCAGAATAAAAGATATCATCATGGAAATAATTTCCTACCTGATAGATAGATATCAAGCTATGTTTCTATTTATCTCTGTCAGATGGATAAGGAAAGAAGTTGATAAATTGAAAAAATACTTCTGCTTTATATAATCTGATCAACGTACCATCATGGAAAAACTGATTATTTAAAATATTGATAAGGAAAGATGTTGGTAAATTTAAAAAAACTGATTGTTTAAAATCTTAATAAGGAAAGAAGTTGGTAAAATTTATAAACTACTTTTTCTTTATATTGCAATCCGAGCAATGTCCCATCACCAAAAAACTGATTATCTAAAATCTTCCTAATTTGCTCCAGAGTAATGAAAAGAACGATAGTAACCAATGGGAATAAACCCCTTGTAAAGAGCCATAGGACCTTTCACCTTGATGGTATTCATAGCACAGTCAAGGGCTCTAGAATCTGATAGAACGTTGTACAAAAGTCTAGTTCCTGGTAGAACACATATTTTCCAACAGTAGTCCAAAAGATACGTTGATCTGGGGCATTCTCTCATCGTTTTGTCAATCTTCCCAGCTAAAAAATAAAACAAAAATCCCTCCAACCCACGAACAATCATCAACAGCGATGCCTGGTGTTATACCTTAAGAGACAATCCCTTAGATATGATAAGGAATCAGTGCTTAAGCCATTTATATGATTATGTCACAAAATTATTTGTCTCTGTTTAATGACCCTCAAGTATTTATGATTAAACCCTCAAATATCAAATATAATGAACATTTCACAATGATTTCTTTCACTTATGTTGAACGAAATGACCAGAAGAAAATGAAAGAAATAAGTCCAAACTGATATGTTGTTACACATAATATATCATCTCAAACCCCAGAAGAATAATATGAAAGAAACAGTTAAAATGAAGGAGCGCCAATTAAGGGTTCTAACTCTTGCTTACATAGGTAAAAAGAGACCTGCTGCTCATTACTTAGTTTTATTCAAAGATAGAAAACACAGAATGAAAAATTGAAAACATATCAACATAAACATATTCCAGAAACTTGCTTCTCATTCATTAATGTCTGAAAATTTTGAGTACAAAAATTGTAGTCTGAAGGTCCAAAACTTGGAACCTTTCTTCATCTGAATTATTACATTAAATATAATAAAAAGCAGTTTGAAACTGCTATAACTGATCCTAACTACCTCAACTCCCGAGGACTTTGAAAACTATCTATTACATACTCTCAAAAAGTCTTATTACATTTACATCATCTTTGAAAGATTATAATAACATAAAAATTAACACCCTAATCTATATGCTGAATGTGAATAGTTGACGATGCTGCTACATTTCCAAGATTAGCTTCTAATTTGTATTTCTTCAAAGTTGAAAGATCTTTTGGCAAGTCTATTGTCTAGGCTCTGCACTTCGTCCATATCTCTAATCTTGTCCTGGGTGAGTGTATCAGGCTGTGATACTATAACCTGAAAGTAGTAATTGAGTTGTAAGATGGTCTTTCTGTAAATAGAGTTTTTACCAACCATGAGAGCTGAAAATGTCTCTGGAGAAAGTTGATCATATTTTCCCCCTACTGAGAAAGATAAAGCTTATCAGTAGCAGAGCAAAGAAGACAATTTGAAGAGGTAATGTTGTGGCAGCAATCCATGTTTGAACAAATATTTGAAGAGGAAGGTTAAACCTTCAGTAAGAAAAATAGGTTCAAATATTCAGACTCCTATAATTTCAGAAAAGTCTAATAAAAGAAGTAAAGAAACAGTAATTGACTTAGAAGATGAGGAGAAAGGAGCTGAGAAAAAGACAAAGTTTAATGAAGAACATGCATATAATCAACCTAGTTACTCTCTACAGCTGGGAGAGGAACAAAATGTTCCTGCCTCACCCAGAAGACATGATACTTCTCATGAACAAGTACCTCTAATCAAACAGATGTTTGCCTAAATTGCAGAGAGGAATCAGAAGATGAAAGCCAACATGGAAGCCCAAGCTGAATATCAGATTGCTCCAGATCAAACAAGGCTTTTGAATGTATGGATCTTGAGAAATATCAATTCAGAATTTCCTTGTCACATCCTACTGATATGTCAATTGGTTCCTCTAGTAATTTCAATACTGTAAATATAACTATAGATGTGAAGAAAATCCCATTGTTGGATAAGATGAACTTACATATGCAGACAGGTCAATTGATTGAAATGACCTGAAAAATACTAATTCAATGGCAATGAAATCAGAGAATGTGCTTAGGAAAGTCATTAAATAGTTGAAGTTAGAAAAAGCCAAATCTAGGGCTTTAACCATTCAAAATGAGGAATTGAAGAAAATCACAATAAATATTGGAGTGGACACTAATGATAAGATTGTTGTGCAAAAACTTCTGCAGAGTGCTGAAGCAGAGATATCTACATTGAAGAAAAACCTAAAAATACCTACAGGAGAGCATTCAATGGCTGCAGAGGTAGAGAACGAGAAAAAAAAGTTGCTACAGTAGCTTCTGCAAAAGGAGGAGGAAATCTCTAAAATAAAACAAAAAACAATATCATTGCAAAATCATATTGATAGTCATACTTGTACTTTTGTTTTCCATTCAGGTAATTAAGATCCTCAAGCACATATTTCTCAATTTAATACTGAATTGCAGATGGCAGAAAGAGACCGGAAGAAGGCTCAAGCAGATCTAGAGACTGCATCGAAGATTATTCAAGCTGTAGAAAATGAAGCTAATAAATACAAAATGGACAGTCAGAATGCTAATGCTAAGATTAGAAGCCTTAAAGAGAAATTGAAAGGGAACATATCTTTAATATAGGAAAAATATATCATTTGGAATGATATCATTTCTGAAATGAAGTCAATTTGGGACTTCTTGATGGTGGTTGCAGAAGAAAGGAGTCTTATTAGAGAATTTGAAGAACAAGTAATGGCAGATAAAGAGAAGACAATCAACAGGGCTATTTGGGAAAAAAGATTCATCGACTTTATTAATTCCAAAACAAACCAAGAATTGGAGGAAAATGAGATTAAGGATAGAATCTTATATGCAGTAGAGATTAATAAGATGATTGTCAAGAATGATTACATGAAAGCCACAGAAAAGAGGTTGTTTGAAATCAAAGAAGCAGTAAGTCATTTTGATAAATCATTGGACAAATTAACAAGAGCAGGTTTGCCTTCATGCTAGGCTCTAGGAGGATGTCTAATGTCATCGGATTCTTATGAAAACTTATTGGTATTAACAAAAAGCAAATTTGATAATACACATGAAAAGACTTAGGTACTCAAGGGGGAAAATATGATTAACTTTCTCCAGAGACATTTTCAGCTGTCGTGGCTGGTAAAAAATATATTTACAAAAAGACCATCTTACAACTGAATTACTACTTTCAGGTTATAGTATCACAGTCTAATACACTCACCCAGGACAAGAGTAGAGATATGGACGAAGTGCAGAGCCTAGACAATAGACTTGCCAAAAGATCCTTCAACTTCGAAGAAAGACAAATCAGAAGCTGATATGGGAAATGTAGCAGCATCGTCAATTATTCACATTCAAAATATAGATTAAGGTGTTAATTTTTATGTTATTATAATCTTTCGAAGATTATGTAAATGTAATAATACTTTTTGAGAGTATGTAATAGATAATTTTCAAAGTCCTCAGGAGTTGAGGTAGTTAGGATCAGTTATAGCAGTTTCAAACTGCTTTTTATTGTATATAATGTAATAATTCAGATGGATAAAGATAAAATGTCTCTGGAGAAAGTTGATCATATCACTACTACATTTGGTGGAAATTCCGAGACTTGTTTCCGACGCTTTTGACCAAATGTCGGAAATTTTCCCAAATTTTTTCCATCCCGCCCGAAACCGTCGCTATACCGACGTCTATAGAAAAGTGTCGCAATACCGACACTTAAAAACGTGTTGCAATTGTGACGTTTGGAGGAGGACGTCGCAATTGCGACACCATGGCCCAAAGCGTCGCTATTGAGATGACTCCAAACGTCGCAACTGCGACAAAATGTCTAGGTGTCGCCATTGCGACGTTTGGAGGCACCCGTCGTAATAGCGACACCTTTTCCGCCGTCGGTATAAGGACACTTATTTTCACGCTACATAAAAATACCAAACTTATATGTGCGCTACATAAAAATTCGAAACTTATATGCGCGCTACATAAAAATGATTTTATTGTTTCGTATTTGTCGCAATAGCTACATTAACGTCTGATATCACGCGCACATTCGCCCTCTGCTCTTGCAGAACAACATTTGCCCTCAGCATTCGCGCTCAGCTCTTGCAGAACAACATTTTCCCTCAGCATTCACCCTCAGCATTCGCCCTCAGCTCTTGCAGAACAACATTCGCCCTCAGCTCTTGCAGAACAGCATTCGCCCTCAGCTCTTGCAAAATGGTAAGTTCTTACTGCAGGCCCTTCCTCCTATAGTAGGGTTGAATCTATTTGGGTTTTTTTGGTCAATTCCATTGGATTGTGTTAGGATGTAGGGTTCTCTGTAGATGTCAAGAATCAAGATTCAATACCCTCTATTATCTTCACCACCCAATACAAGATTTAAATTTTTCCCAAAGAAACGCTTATTAATTTGGCAGCCATTATTTCTCCCTGCTTTAAAAACCCTACATTTAAATGAAAACAAGCATTGCATTTCAACTACAAAAATATATTAGTGTTCAAATGTACATGTGTGCTACATTAACGTCCGATATCACGCGCGCATTCGCCCTCCGCTCTTGCAGAACAACATTCGCCCTCAACTCTTGCAGAATAGCATTCGCCCTCAGCATTCGCCCTGAGCTCTTGCAGAAAAGCATCCGCCCTCAGCATTCGCCCTGAGCTCTTACAAAACAGCATTCGCCCTCAGCTCTTGTAGAACAACATTCACCCTGCATTCGCCCTCAGCTCTTGCAGAACAGCATTCGCCCTCAGCTCTTGAAAAATGGTAAGTTCTTACTGCAGGCCCTTCCTCCTATAGTAGGGTTGATCTTGCAAAATGGTAAGTTCTTACTGCAAGCCCTTCCTCCTATAGTAGGGTTGACTCTATTTGGGTTTTTTTGGTCAATTCCATTGGATTGTGTTAGGCTGTATGGTTCTCTCTAGATGTCAAGAATCAAGATTCAATACCCTCTATTATCTTCATCACCCAATACAAGATTTAAATTTTTCCCAAAGAAACGCTTATTAATTTGGCAGCCATTATTTCTCCCTGCTTTAAAAACCATACATTTAAATGAAAACAAGCATTGCATTTCAACTACAAAAATCTATTAGCGTTCAAATGTACATGTGTGCATCACTTGTGTAGGGTATTCCTTTTCCACTTTCACATTATCCAAGAATGTGTGCGGTATAGTTCATATTTTTTGTGATTTAGATTGTCTTGAAAAAGGAAAGGTAAATTATTTCCCATGGAAAAGAAGGTTTTCCCTTTTTATAGGTTGTTTGGACTTACGTGGAAAAATTTATGGTATGCCTTTCATATTATGTAGTTTAAATTTGAATTAATAGATTATTCTACATGAAAATATAATTACCTATGTGATGTCCTTCATCACTAATTAAAATTATAGGGTTTCAATTTCCTAGACTCTAACTCATCTTATGCTAAATTCTAGGTTCTCATTGGTGGATCACTCTTCCATTGATTTCCTTTCCCTCTGGATCTTGTCATACTTTAAAAGTCATCAATGATACATATATTATTTCAGGTATCCCAAAAGGCTTTATAGTAGAACATATTGTAAAGTTTTTTTGACACTTGAGGATTCTTTTTAGAACTGCAACGTGGTCTATGCTATCGAGTTATATATCAAGCAACTTGTCCTTAATAACCACACTATGAGGTAGGTTCAACCGGTTTGAACTTGTTGGGACATAGCATATGAAGTTGTGTGATGAGTCCATATCACAGGTCTATTATGGTGACAAAAGTGAAGACACGTAATGATAGTTATTATGTTAACATTACTAGAAACATTTTTGAAATTATCCATGCTATCAAGATGTCAAAATTCTAGGCATTAGGTGTCAATACTCGTAGCTAATAGATAATAATAATAATATTAAAAAATCACAACTTTATTCTTGAAATATGATTGTTACACATTGGTAACCTAGTTCATGAGTTACTATCACCCAAAGATTGCAAAACAAACTTAAAATATAAATTAAACCAACATGATAATCCAACTAAGGGTTTCTCGACAAAATCATGCCATAACCTGGCATTTTGAAAACCAAATTTGAATCCATCATAAGTAATACAATGCAAACTCAGATGGATTTTCAATGCATGTTTGCATGCTACACTTATTCTCTGTCTAGATATCATTTTTTAAATGGAACCATTAGTCAAGCCCATAGTCCTTTTTATGTGAAAAATTTCAACTCTATTTGAGCTCTTTTTTGCTCCACCACCTCCATAAACCAGTGTTACACGGGGTCTCGCCCCCCCACCTAGGGGTCTAGATTCCTCGCCCCCTCGCGCTCCGGGGTCTTGGGGACTTCTAGAGGATGTTTCCCTCACGCCCCCTCACGTCCCCTCACCGCCCCTTTTAGTTTATGGTTTCGTGTTAAAAGTTGATGTGCCACTTAGCATATTTGAGAATCCAAGTGATTCTGATTCAGATGGTGACATGGTTGATCATGATATATTCGTGCAGAAGTTGGATGCAGAGACTAGTGGGGCATTAACTTGAGCATTTATGCTCATTTATCATTATGATGATATCATTTGATATTCATATGTTATGTTTTATGTTTCAGACATAACTTATTTGCGTTTAAGTTTTATGTTTTAGACTTGAGTTGTAAACTTCAGTTTAAACTCTATTTTGAATCTTGATATAATATGTCATATGATATCTTAAACTTTATTTTCATTGTACATTGTTAGTAGTTACATTAATGACTATATAGTTACAAACTTACAAACTTACATGCATGATTGTATGATGTATGTTTTAACTTTTAACTTTTAAATTTGTTTCAATTATATGATTCATCATTCATAGATTTGTAATTTTATCATTTATGATTTATCTTTCATGATGCAAGTGTATGATGACTGTATATACATTCCTTGCAAAAATATAGTTACATTTTAAATATTAAATTTTATAATTTTTATGACCCCGACGTCCCCCCACGTTTCCTGAAAATTGGTAGGGAGCTTTTGCATAGGCCGCTCCCGCGCTCCCTCGTCCCCTCGCTCCCACCTCCCGGGGACTTGGTGGAACATTGCCATAAACATATGCAAACATATATCATGATCTTGGAATTCCATTACATATGTATGTGCCAATGTTCCATAATCATGCCCCATCATCAATTTAAGAAATTTCCATTGAATATAAAATTATGGAGGGGGGGAACTTTTTGCTGCAACATTTGGCTCAAAATCAGGGACCATCTCCGTATGAGGTGAATGAGAACTATAGATATTTGAAGAAGTAGAATAGTTCCTTTTCCTCTGGCCATGGAGTCATATACAGTCATCCATCAAAATTTTTTTTATTTGTTCATTCTCACCTTGAAAGTTGCAAAAATTCATGCCCTAATTGAAACGACACTAAATTTGAAAGATATAATAAAAATGCAAGCTAGAAGTGCCCTATTAATACAAAGGGAAAACCTTCCTACCTACCCTAACTTAGATAAATTTTGATTGAATAGGAAACATGATATTTCCTATGGAGTTGATCCAACAACTTGTTAAATGTATGGGACTAAATCATGCATTTGATTTCCAGGGAAACATGCGCATGAAGAGAAAAAGTGCAGAATTAATGGAAAATCCATACATGCCACTTATAAAAACTACACCGAAAGGTCAAAAAATACTTAAGGCCTTAACTTAATTTGAATCAAAAATGACAAAACAGGATTAGTGAAAACACGAGAGTGGTGTGGGTGAACAACATAAATAAAAAGTGAAGATACCTTTCCCCAAGATGCCTTTGTCACCGTTGTATGAAAACATGTTTTCCTTTCCCTTTATACATGCAAGTGAATGAATTATAGGTATGGTGTTTTCCCAGAATAGGAGAAACCTACTTAAATATATCATTCGTGGATTGAATGTTTGGGTGCCTTAATGTGCAATGACATGTTTCCAGGACTGAATTCAATGCAAGGCATATTTGAAACTCTAACTCTGTCTTCCGGTGTCTTATTAGAAATTATTTCAGTTTTCATTTTGTGTTTTCAAGTTAGATATTGTTTTCAAGTTTTTATATTTATAATTTTATTGCAATGTGGCAGACTGATCAGAGCAGTGCAGGAACAACCCCGAGACGGGATGATCGCGGAAAGAGGCCAGCGGAAGAACATGTAAAGTGCCAACATTGCTCTATCTTTAGGTATTTTAGTTATTTACATAATTGAAATAATATTAATTTTGTTCAAATATGCAGACACCTAGCCATGGTACGCCTGATGATTCCCTCTTTGAGGAAGAGCTTTCTTCATCCCTATCTCAAGTGTTCTTGTTGCAAAAAAAGGCACGAGATGCAAGGTCGGAATTTAATACTTTGATAGACGCGCCTCAAACACCTGAAACAGAAGAGAGGATACAACATCTTATGAGGCAGCTAGAAAGATATCAGGTAATAATAAAAATTCAAAAGGATATTTGTTTTGTTCTATATGAGATGAATTGTGATAGTTTTATTTTTAATTTTTACATTGACTAAACTAAAAAAAAGTTCTTTTGTATGTAGCGTTTTCTAGCATTTACTGAACCCGGTGTTGGTGGTAGTGGGACACAAGGGCAACAGATTGCCCAACAACCCTCTCGTACACCTTCTACTCCTTTAGGTGCCAGCCAAGAAACACACCCTGCCCAAGCAGACACCCAGCCAACCGCTGAACATGTTGGCAATGATGAGGCTGATATGGCCAACTACATTATTGCGTTTCCTGGAGCTACACGTGTCAGCTCCACAGGGACCATTAGTGGCACGTTGTTGGTGAACGATGAAGGTGTCCCTATAAAGCATGTACAACTCCCAGGTAAATTTTAATATTTTAACTATTTCATGTACTTTATCTAAAACATATTTATCATGATTTTTATTTTTAAATTAATGATAATATCTTCTTTTTTTTTTGGTTTTATTCTATGTAGGAAACAATGAGTTCTACAGGATTCTGGAGAGCCATGCGTTGGTAATTTTGGCCCAACCATACGTACAGGGTGGAATTCCCAGAATTCCAACCTGAAAAAAGAACTTCTAGATTATCTAGAAGCCCTTTTTGGGGTCGGCACATTTGACAGAAAAGCGGTGGCTCAGGTAGCCGGCAAATATTTGAAATATACCAGGGACACCTATAGGACGCAATTGTAATTTAACCCTAGATATGAGCGTCCTCTCGCAGTTTCAGAGAGTGAGTGGAGAGCACTCATCCATGACGGAAAAGAGAAAAGGGCAAAGAAAGAAGGAAAAATGCCAACTGGACCCGCAAGGTAAATTACAACTTTAATTCAATAGCTTTAATTTTCTTTATGTCTAAACTAAAAGTGTGCTACGTCATATCTGACTTCAATCTTTTGATGCTAGGTTGCCTGACACCTCAAAGGCAACCAAAGCTAGGATTGAGAAAAAGGGCCATCACAAGCTCGACCAGGGTGGCTACTTGAAATTAGCTGCAAGAATTGTAATTAAGTAGCTAAACATCTTATAATTAATTGTATCGCCTTCCAACGTTTTTCTAATCCTATCAGATATGATTAAAAATACACAATCATATATAATGTAGGGTGATGACTTTGGAACAATAACTACAGAGGAAGATAAAAATATTGCTTTCCGTTTTGGCTATCAAGCTGTAGTTGAACGTCGCAGAAGCTTGGGGCAGGTCCCAAGATCTACAATGCTTGATAAGGTAAAACATTAACCTTTCAATATTTTTGTTTTCGTCCATAAATTTAATGTCTAACAACTTTGTTTAAATCAGGGGAGCAACACTACCGACGAGGCAAATAACCCATTTTTAGAGCCAGATGTAGATGATCCTCACGTGCAACCTGATCATTGTAGTGGGGACCAGGCCGACAATGCTACTATCAGTGAGGGTCGTGACGGTAATTAATTTCCACTTATAATTTTTTCTAATTATACCTTGATGGTTGTCCTTATAACGTTTTTGGTTTAAATGACAGAGAATGTTTCCCTTGAGGATATTACCACCAGAGAGGAAGACAGGGCAACAGTCCCAACGGCGACAACTGGTGCACCAGGTAAATAATCTCATTGCAATTTTTTTTATTAATATTACCGAACTAGTTCAATGATATTTAAAAAATGATAATTAAAATTTAATATTATCTGTTTTTGTAGGCGATGCCCCGTCACTGGATGAGACCAGACATCGTGACTACGCAACTAGGTCAGCGGCGACAACTGGTGCACCAGGTAAATAATCTCATTGCATTTTTTTTTTATTAATATTACCGAACTAGTTCAATGATATTTAAAAACTGACAATTAAAATTTAATATTATCTATTTTTGTAGGCGATGCCCCATCACTGGATGAGACCAGACATCGTGACTACGCAACTAGGTCAGCGGTGCGGGTCGAAAGGCACGAAACAGGAGCAGAGCATGATGATATTGATGATGTAATTAGGAGCTTTAAAAATAGGAAGAAGAAAAAGAAAATTCGATAATGTAAAATATTGTATTATTATAAGACAAACGTTACCATACTTGGAACATTTTTTGCGTTATATAAAAAACTAATTTATCATACTATTTTTATGTCAAGCATTAATTGCAATGTTTCCTTGCGTACTTTTTGTTGAATTGTTTTTTTATTAGTTATTGAATATTTTTTTATGCTCATGAAAGTAAAAAATGAAATATAGATTGGGTATTGGGGAATTGAGAGTGATGTGAGGGGGGGGGGGAGGGGCCATAAGAGCTTCCACCTTCACGTGGTTGGCCCTGTTTAGTAGAGAATAATTTATTGGAGGGATTTAATCTTGGAGCAAACCTCCCTCGATCCAGCGTAGCAACAAAAAGTCACTGTTGACTTAGTTGCTACTCTTTCAGATCGTGGGAGGCTTGTTCCAAGTTCATGCGACTCCAATAAATTGTTCTTGAAACGAAGAGGAGCTTATTCAGGTACGTTTTGACATTTTCAACATATGTTCTAACATTATCATAAGAATTCATCTTAGAGTAAAAAATACTACATTAATTACTTGTATTTATTGTATAGATAATGATGGATTTTGATTGACTTGGCAGTGCAGGTACAAATCCTCTTGCATCATGAGCAATACAACTTGTCAACCAGGGTCATGTCCAGGATATTTTTGCTTGTGCGCTTGACCAGGTTCGTAATGTCACATTTTGTAAGTTCCTTTACAGTTCATAATTCAATATTAAGCTTGTTCACGATTATTATCTAGGTTTTTTGTATGTGTTTTTTCATGTATTTGATTGTAAGCAACTATGCATGTTTCCTGTTGTTCACTATGATTTCTCCCATTACCACTCCCAGGATGAATCCGACTTTATTGTTACATAGGTTACTTTATTGTTACTATTATTTCTCCATTTACGATTTCATAGGTTACATCATGTAAAGTTGTCAATCTCGGGTTGGTGATGAGCTTTAGTTCTCCAGATTTGGGGCTTTTCTGATATTTTCTCCCTCATGTCATTCCTGCATCACCTCGTTGTTTGAGCATGCCAATTTTCTACCACTTGTACCAATTGGCACATGTCAATCTCTGAGTGGTGCCACATTTCACCTATTTTCAGTGAGAGTTTAGGGTTTCTCTAACATAGCTTCAGAAATCCGATTCAGTGCCTGCTTGAATATTGTCACATAATACTTATGGTTTGGATTGATGAGCATGGTTTGAATGGTTGGTTGATTCATAAGAACCACCCATATAGTCATCTTGAGATATTTCAGAAGATTTCTCGGGTTTCCTTTTTCACCGTTTCTAGTGGGTGGGATGGTGTGGGGTGATCCATCAATACTGGTGCTCTTGTAGTAGGGAATTTGTTTTTGAGGATATAAAGGAGCATTTGATGTAGATATCCCATTGGATGCATTCATAGATGGGCACGAGAGGTCAAGAATTTAAATTAAAAATATGCAACCTCTAGCATGGCAACCTGAAGGCCGTGAGAGACACTGGTTAAATATTGTTTTGTGCTGGCCTTAATATAGTCATGATTTCTTTCTATTATCTTAATGCAAATATATAGTCCGGTCTCATTAAAATGAGGATTGTGGTTGTATTTCTCTTTGGTTTTTTCTCTCTTAATGCTCTAGAAGTTGCCAAAAGTTGCGATAGTTGTTTAGTTTTCCTGTTACAACTTAAAAGTGGTTTTTAGCAATGGGAGTCATGTTTTTTAAGGTTCATACTAATATGAAGATCTTGTAATTCTATATTCAGCATAAGAGAAGATGGCCTCTGCTTTGGGTGGTATGACAACAATTTCCACATCTACCTCATTGGGTAACAATGGAAAGGGGAAGAAGTTGGGTGCAATGTTTGATAATTATGGCAAACAATTGTCTTCTCTTTTAGTTTTTTCACCCATTTCCTTTAATCGCTCAAGCAGAAGAGGGACTCTGAGATTACGCGACAGAGAGAAGGTAGTTAATACAAGAGCTATGGAAAAGGAGTTGTACTTCAACAAGGATGACTCAGTGACAAAAAAATTGCAGGTCAGAGAAAAAATTATGTTTAAAGGAAGGTCACCTGCACGTGAAACTTCACTGTGGTGGATCTTTCCTTGTCCACTTATATTCGATTTTAATGTGTTATTTTAATTTTTAATGGAGGGTTGTTTTGGCATATGGTCTGGCATTCAATTGCACACTTACTGAAAGCATTGTCAATTTGTCTTGCAGGCGGTGTGAACAAACTTGGTGATCTTGTTGGAGTCACCCTTGGGGCGAAGGGCAAAATGTTGTCTTGGAGAGCAAGCATGGTTCTCCGAAAATAGTTAATGATGGTGTGACAGTAGCTAAGGAGGTAATTTGTAGATGTGTGCTCTGGTTTTATTTTTAACATTGTATTAGTTCCCCTCTTAAATGTCTTAGATTTGGTAGGCATAATTTGAAAACTCAAAGGTGAAAGGAAACATATTTGTTACCCAGTGGTCTACTTGGCCTATGGACTAGCCACATTAGAGTAATGCATAAATCTTTTCACAACAATAAAAGGAAAGGGTTATGGCTGAGTCAAATTTTATTGTTATTGGCAGTGTAATGAAATGTATCTCAATGCTATGGTTTTGGCCTTTTTATTGGTTGAATTAGAGGACCCAGTTGAAAATATTGGGGCCAAGTTGGTAAGGCAAACTGCGGCAAAGACAAATGATTTAGCTGGGGATGGAACCACAACATCTGTTGTTCTTGCACATGTTGGAATATTGAAAAATTCCAGAACAATGAATGGAGAATAAATCTCCCTTCCTCTAACATAGAGAAAATAAAAATTTCTTTGACAGGAGACAAAGTTTCAATACTTTGAAAACAAACTTCTATTCCCTTCAATAACTAAAAAAAAAACTATTACACTACTTCCTCACTGAGAGGGATTACAAAATTATGACTGCTACAAAATGCAGTGCATAAAACCAACTCACTGTCTGTTCAAAACAAACATACTCTGTCTCTAAAACACTCTGCTGTGTTTTTCCCTTTCGCACTGCTGTGCATACACACATAAAAAGTTACACTCAGTCTTTCACTTTTTACACATTGCTGTGTAATAAAAAATTTACGTACTGTCTATAAAAAAAACTACCAAGCTTTTTCGTCCTTTTTATTTTTATATGCCGTAACATATAAAACATATTATAATAAACCCTCTTTTAAAAAAATAAAATTAAAACTAAATTCTATGGCCCACCTTTCATTTCGCATATGATATATATATAACATATGTTTAAAACATATGTATATATTAAACTATCAAAACATTAAAGAACCCTTTCCGTCGGACTTCTAAAGTCTGAATAGATTGAATTTCAAACCAAATTCGTGTTCCAAAATGGGATGCTGACGTCTGCCTAATTTTAACTCGAATTCTCAATTCAATGTGCCCTATAAAAAATTCGGGTCCGGTTTTCAGGTTTTCAGATTCCCTTCAATTTCATGCGATCCAATATTAATGCTCCACGTGTCCTCCTTTTGAATTTACAAAACTGGGGGGTAAATTTCTGTTTGTTTAATTTCTGGTTGGTGAATTGCGTTAATGTTGGTTGTTGTGTTTAAATACAATCCTGTACAGAAATATGGTTGCGGCCGTCTACAAAAAAACTTGCAGGAATTTTAAATGCTGAATTAAATTTCTAGATGGCGTGCAAGCAACCTCCAAAAAAAAATGTTGCTGCTGCATCCGTCCTTCTGCTGCAGCAGTTGAAGTTAAAATTCAACAGCACAGGGTTTAATAAGTGAGGGTGTAAAGGTAAATTTTTGTCGATAGTACTGGATTAAGATCATCTATTCATTTTGTAGGGTCTTCTGGTGTTTGGTTTTTTAGTTTTGGGTTGGGCTTATTGAGTCTAAGATAGTTTTTGAGTGAAAAAATTGCTATCAGGTATTAAAAAATTTTGGTTCTTTTGTAAAAATTTATGAGCTTGTTAGGAAATACAAAACTGACAATGGTTGTATCTTAAATTTGTGGAAAATAATTTGAAATGAAACCTTTTTGTTTAGGTTGTTACAGCAGGTGCAAACCCCATTCAAATTACTAGGGGCATTGACAAGACAATAAAGGCCCTTGTTTCGGAACTCAAAATTTTGTCAAAGGAGGTAAACGCTTGCCTTTTGAGTAGGTTGGTTTTCCTTTTTGCTGATGGTTTGGTGTATCTAATTGAATTAGTTGCCTAAAGTATTTTTGGTTGCAAACTCCTTTTCATTTTTCATACAGTATTGGCCTTGTGGAATACATTTGATTGTGTGGTCTTGTTAGATCTACAACAATTGTAGTTGTTTAGTCTTATGGCCGAGGTGCACTTTTATTATGGAAGTAGTTGATGCAATATTGTCATTTAATCCTTACTGCAGGGTAGCATGTTGAGAAGTTTCTTGTGAAACATTTGGTATTCAAAATGACACTTGATCCTATACGACATCATGCACTTGACTTCAAAATTCATATTCAAAGTGTGCCAGACAATTCTTGCAAAATTTCAAATATTTATGTTGTTTTAAACCATTATCTTTTTCATGTATTGGATGCTGAAAATGTGAAAAAGACTTTGGTATGAAACCAACTGGTGAATAATTTCCGGCACAACAACCACTTCCAAGACATGATTTAGAAGTAGAACAAATGTGCTTATGAAGCATAGAAAGATATCCTTGATGCATTGTCAATGTTTGGCTAGGGTTATTTTGGAGAAAATAACTCCTTATTCCTAGAATAGTGATCTTCAATACAAGTAAATGCCAGAGAAGAGAGATCATCGTGTGACGCAACAAAACTGAAATTGGACCCCCAAGGAGAGCTAGTGTGTCTACAATCGCTGTGTCAGCATTTTCCCTTGGTGTACCCCGTTCTTTTCCTCCAGCCTGAGTCTTAATTGACTTCTTCTTTCTTCAGGTTTATTTATCAAATTCGTAGAATTTGATAAATAAATACTATCCACAATAGTTGGACTTTAATTTATATTCCCGACTTTATATTATCTCCAATCCTTATAACCAATGTTTAACTTTCAACACTTTGTATTTATACTCCACGTTTCTTTTTAAATAAATAACTTGTAGTGAACTTTCGGCTCTATATTTCACCACCCAGCCTTACAACAATCATGCTCCAGACTTATGCTAATTATCCGCCAATCGTTTAATTAAACAATTTCATTATACTCCGGCCCCACCTATATATATCAATAACCAATCAAACACTCGTATCGTGCCTGGCTATCCTCCGCACACCTTAGTTAACCTCCGGGCAAGTTCAACGTGCGACCACCGTCCGATGGCCCTTCTCCAAATCAACGACTCTTGGCAATTTCGCTCGGCTTCCAACGTCGGGCTTTAACGTGCGATGGCGTGGGTTAAACGGTTGTTTTCTAGGGTCACTTCGCCACGTGTCGCATTCCCTATGGAATCGCTCGCGAATAGGAAATGCCGCCTACTCCGCAAAAGCGGTGCGATATGGGCAACCCGCTTTTGTGATTCCGCTCGTGGTTTTGGTAGAGGGCTTGACCATGGGTGCATGTCTAGTTCCGCTATCCTTTTGTTTGTTAACTCATGTCCAATCCTCGGGTCAGGTTCCGAAAGCACAACAATTTTGTCTCTTTATTAAGCGGGATTTTTATATTTGAATAGTTTTCACGACCCCGGTTCTCTACACAGACCTCGCCTTGGATATTTTTACATAAAAATGATTGTTCTCAATAATTATTTATATAAATTTTCCACATGTTTAGTGTGGTATTCCCATGATTTATTATAAATATGTGTATTATCAAAGAAAACCGACACAAATTTTATAAGATGGGATCAAACAAAATTGTTCTTGAGTCGAGCCCACTGGACTTCAAACGGCGATAAACCATAATTCAAACCAAATTCGCGTTCCAAAATAGCCTGCTGACGTCGACCAATTTTGTGACGCGAATTTCTTATCAAATTCACCCTAATATTTTACGAGTCCAGATTTCCACTGCGCGAGTGGCCCAAACAAAGATCTGCTCAAATCAATTTCTGCCACGTGTCCTCAATAAAAACTTGCCCTGCTCCCGGCTGCGGGTGCATTCGATGGCGTTTAAGGTGATGGGACATGGATATGGCGATTTCATATCAATCGCACTAACATTTAACGTTGTTCAATTAAATTTTCACATCAAATCTGCATTAATTAATTTTTAACACTGTTCAAGATCGGACCTCCACTCTTCTTAGTGATTCCGCACGCTCCAATTTGATCCGGCCTTCGGCTCTCATTATTAATGATCAAAGATTAATTATGACGGGTGTCCTTTGATTGCATTGCAGATGGGTCGACAAAATGGCGTTTAGCCATGGTTTTTCAGACAAGCCGGTTGCTGGATTACACTGCCTACTAACTGTGACGATAAGGAGAAGTGGCCAGCTGAACTTCTGCCTAGACGTTGCTGCATATTTTCATTTCTCTCAGTTCTGTCTCTGTCTGTCTTCCTCTGTTAATTGGAATTCTGCTTCTTCATCTCCTCTTGTGCCCACTGCGCCTGAGATTGCACCCATGCCTCGCGTGCATCATAGGATGCATTGCCGCAGGGGGAGCACTAGACGTCAACCCCGGCGCGCTCCCTCCAGCCCCTCAACAGATTCGACTTTCAGCCAGTCCAGTGATTATTACTTAGGTCGATATCCAAATACTAGGAGTGGGCGGGGTCAGCTTGTAGCATCTGGCCACCGTATAGATTCCCCTGCTCCTGGCTTCCCCACCGTTAGTTCACCTTCTCCCACGACGCGCACTGCGCAATTTTCCTTTAATTTCTCTCTCAACCGCCCAAGAATCACGGCTTTAGTCATGTGGTATTCCGCGAGGAGGCCCAAACAGAGGAAGAATGCACCCGTCCGGCAGGTTTGAGCTTGAAAAAAGCCGGCCAGCATTCGGGCCTTCAGGAGGGGAGCCGTGGCATGCATGTGGAGGTAGCTCCTAGCGATCTTGGACCTTCCGAAGGATGGTGCCAAATCGTGGAGGAACCACCGGAGGAGTAGTTTGGTTAATTTGTTTTTCTTGCTTAGCAGGCACACTTAATTGGGCTAATTTTAGTTTATTTTACTATGTTGGACCTTTGTAATATTTTTGAATTCTGTAAATTAAACGTTCAAGACGGGTTTCCCCGTATGAGGGCAGTCTTCTTAATTTTTTGATTTTTTGATGACAAATTTTCCATGACTATGGCCAGGAAATGTTTTTGACTTCGGTGTAATTTTATTCGCAATGTTAATAGATTAACTTTACTTTGAATTCTCACATGATTAGCGTTTTTCTTGATCTTTTCAAGGATTTTGGGTACTTTAATTTGTATTTAGAACAATGGACGTCGGTACTCTATCTGTTGCTTTACTGTTCTACATACTACTATTTCACTTTCTTATAGATGCCTCGGGCATATTTGAATGCTTTCTCAGATTGTCGATAATCTCCATGTGGACCGTTACCGGATTTTATATCATGTCCCTGTATGTGACATGGGGTATTTTTCTATCATTGTCTGGGGTGGGACTTCCACTTTTCTGGATGGATATTTGGGTTCCAATCTTCAGATGTGAAAATGTAATGACTTCATGGACTGTTTTACTTCATATAATATATTCAAAATAGTGTTTTTTCTCTTCTGAAAAAAAAATGATTAATGTTTATCATTCTGCCTTCAAAACTAGCGATGCTGGTCTATGTTGCTGGTTTATTGATATGGTCCGATGGTCTTTTTATATTTTGGACATATCACACTCCTCACATGATTAGCGTTTTTCTCTGTTCAAGGATTTTGGGTACTTTAATTTGTATTTTGAACAATGGACTTCGGTACGTACTCTATCTGTTGCTTTACTATTCTACATACTGCTATTTCACTTTCTTATAGATGCCTTGGGCATATTTGGATGCTTTCTCAGATTGTCGATAATCTCCATGTGGACCGTTACTGGGTTTTATATCAAGTCGCCGTATGTGACATGGGGTATTTTTCTATCATTGTCTGGGGTGGGACTTCCACTTTTCTGGATGGATATTTGGGTTCCAATCTTAAGATGTGAAAATGTAATGACTTCATGGACTGTTTTACTTCATACAATATATTCAAAACATCATTTTTTCTCTTGTGAAAAAAAAAAATGATTAATGTTTATCACTCTGCCTTCAAAACTAGCGATGCTGGTCTATGTTGCTGGTTTATTGATATGGTCTCATGGTCTTTTTATATTTGGGACATATCACACTCCTCACATGATTAGCGTTTTTCTCTGTTCAAGGATTTTGGGTACTTTAATTTGTATTTGGAACAATCGACGTCGGTACTCTATCTGTTGCTTTACTATTCTACATACTGCTATTTCACTTTCTTATAGATGCCTCGGGCATATTTGGATGCTTTCTCAGATTTTCAATAATCTCCATGTGGACCGTTACTGGGTTTTATATCAAGTCCCTGTATGTGACATGGGGTATTTTTCTATCACTGTCTGGGGTGGGACTTCCACTTTTCCGGATGGATATTTGGGTTCCAATCTTCAGATGTGAAAATGTAATGACTTCATGGACTGTTTTACTTCATATAATATATTCAAAACAACGTTTTTTCTCTTGTGAAAAAAAAAATGATTAATGTTTATCACTCTGCCTTCAAAACTAGCGATGCTGGTCTATGTTGCCGGTTTATTGATATGGTCTGATGGTCTTTTTATATTTTGGACATATCACACTCCTCACATGATTAGCATTTTTCTCTGTTCAAGGATTTTGGGTACTTTAATTTGTATTTGAAACAATGGACGTCGGTACTCTATCTGTTGCTTTACTATTCTACATACTGCTATTTCACTTTCTTATAGATGCCTCGGGCATATTTGGATGCTTTCTCAGATTTGTCGATAATCTCCATGTGGACCGTTACAGGGTTTTATATCAAGTCCCTGTATGTGACATGGGGTATTTTTCTATCACTGTCTGGGGTGGGACTTCCACTTTTCTAGATGGATATTTGGGTTCCAATCTTCAGATGTGAAAATGTAATAACTTCATGGACTATTTTACTTCATATAATATATTCAAAACAACATTTTTTCTCTTGTGAAAAAAAAATGATTAATGTTTATCACTCTGCCTTCAAAACTAGCGATGCTGGTCTATGTTGCTGGTTTATTGATATGGTCTCATGGTCTTTTATATTTGGGACATATCACACTCCTCACATGATTAGCGTTTTTCTCTGTTCAAGGATTTTGGGTACTTTAATTTGTATTTGGAACAATGGACGTCGGTACTCTATCTGTTGTTTACTATTCTACATACTGCTATTTCACTTTCTTATAGATGCCTCGGGCATATTTGGATGCTTTCTCAGATTTGTCGATAATCTCCATGTGGACCGTTACTGGGTTTTATATCAAGTCCCCGTATGTGACATGGGGTATTTTTCTATCACTGTCTGGGGTGGGACTTCCACTTTTCTGGATGGATATTTGGGTTCCAATCTTCAGATGTGAAAATGTAATGACTTCATGGACTGTTTTACTTCATATAATATATTCAAAACAACGTTTTTTCTCTTGTGAAAAAAAAAATGATGAATGTTTATCACTCTGCCTTCAAAACTAGCGATGCTGGTCTATGTTGCTGGTTTATTGATATGGTCTGATGGTATTTTTATATTTTGGACATGTCACACTCCTCAAATGATTAGTGTTTTTCTCTGTTGCAGGGTTTTGGGTGCTTTAATTTGTATTTGGAACAATGGACGTCGGTACTCTATCTGTTGCTTTACTATTCTACATACTGCTATTTCACTTTCATGGACTGTTTTACTTCATATAATATATTCAAAACAACGTTTCTCGTCTTTTAAAGTTTCAATTTTTTTTTTTAAAATTGAACCCTCCGTCGGTCTACCGACACCTTGTAGACGTCGGAACTGCGACAACCTAGAAACGTCAGAAGACGTACAGCATGAAACGGTTTCAAGAGCGACGTTCCAAACGCTCTGACTACACGTCGACCGCGATAGATTACAAACGTCGGAAGAGCGACGTTCCAAACGTCGGACCACATATCGTCGGCATTGCGACATCTTACAGACGTCGGAAGAGCGACGTCCAAAACGTCGGACCACGTTGGGTCGGAATTACGACGGTTTTTAGGCGTCGGAAGAGCGACGTTCCAAATGTCGAACCACATTTCATCGGAAGTGCGACATTTTACAAACGTCGAAGGCGTGACGGTTTGTGAGACGCTTGTTCGGAAGCAACGGAAGAAGTGTCGATAGTGCGACACTTTTTACGTGCGTCAGAACTGCGATGGCAGGAAAAACCACGGTTTGTCTGCCCTCGAACTGTTGCTCTTGCGACGACTATGCGTCGGAATAGCGACGAATTGGCCGTTGGAATTTCTGCCAAATTCTCTAGTGTATTGAATATCAGGAGTGCGCTACTGATAAGGTTTATCTTTCTTCACTAGAACAAAATGAAGATCTTCTTGAGAAAGAAAAACTTCCTCATCTTCATTATTATCTGAACTAGAGGACTCATCATATTTTGCAGTGTTGTCCTCTTGTAACCCTGATAGGTTCTACTTGAGTGGACTGAACTCTGTGAAAAGACTAACATATTCTTGTGCAAGGGTTTCTTTGATTACCTCAACCCTTTCAGGAGAAGGTTCAGGGTATTCAACTTGCTCAAGAGTTTCTTCATTGCTCTCTTCCTCATCCTCTGAACTGAAAGGCTGTTGACTTTCACCTTCATGGAAATTGTTACTGATGATCTGATATAAAGCAGAGTGAAGATTCAATGAATCTTCACCTGCTACTAGATTTTCATAACTTTCTTCACCAATATCATAAATAGCCTGACTTGGCTCCTCACTTTCATGAAGTTGATAGGCATGATCCTCCTTCCACAAATCCACTGATGATGGTCTTGTAGGATTAGTTTCTATTTGGAAAAAATCCTCATCATATAGATTAAACCTCGAAGAATCATAACTATAAGCAATGTGACCAATCAAACCTACTGGATTCTCAACAAGTCTTTCTTCAAAATAATCTGCAAGCTCATCTTCTGATTTGGAATCTTTTTTATCATACATGCTTTGCATTTTTCTTATGTCTTGCAGTGACCTGGTTTGTTTTTCTTGAGGGTAAGATGTAGGTCCCTTTGAATAAGCATTTCTAGCTTCAACCTCATATTCTTCCTCTTTTATGTTTATCAAGCCGTTGGCTATCTCTATAAATGTTTTCAGCTTAGCTTCTGCAGAGATCAACCTTCTTTACTCTACTCAGTATTTCTTTATTGCATTTAATCTTTTCTCCCTGCACAATATGTTGTATTCAATAGTAATTTCTATGTTTTGCATTTCTTCTAGGCTAGAAGGCTCTCTTTCTCTTATATGGAATTCCACCTCAGGGTCAAAAGAACTTGGATAGTGCACTAGGGCCCATCCCAAAGGTGGTTTTATCTTAGTAGGTATTGCATTGTATACCTTATTGACCCTGGCTGAAAATTCTTGTACTGTCTCCCCTGGTTGTCTTCTCAAGTTCTGGTATTCTTCTAGGATAAGGAAAACATTTCCCAGGACTACCCATTTATCAAGGAAAACTTGAGAAAATTGATGAAAAATGATAATGCTTACAGCTGGAAGGTCTTTAAACCAACTTTTAACCTTTCCTTGTAATGATAAGGCAAACATTCTAATACGCACATCATCTTATTCTATTTCAAACAAGTCAAGTAAATCCTCAAGACTTTGAACATGTTGCTCAGCAGTGATCTTTTCATTTTCTTCATAAAAAAGGGGCAGCTTATTTGTAAGTTCTGCAGGAAGGGGCTGGAAGATAAGAGGCAAAGATAGAGGCTTATATCTTTCTATGACCTTTGTGGGTGTAGGTATTGCAACAATAGGCCTATGACTGCTTGAATTTTCATTAGAGGTGAGGGATACATCATGAGGCTTTTGTTCCACTAGGTTTTTTATAGGTGTATGGGTTTGCTCATGGTCTGAAAACTGAGGCTTGAGATATTTCCCATAATCAGTGTGGACCTCATCTTTGTACACTTGATCAGGCTTAAGGTAGGACATAACATAGTTGTAGATAAAGGCAATGAATTCTTTAAACCAAATATAGCCTAAATGTTCTATCCTCTTGGAATGTTTGGCCATGCTTCTAGTTATTCCTCCAGTGGAGCCTTTAGGTCTATTAGGAATTGTGGAGTTTCTAGGTGGAGGATTCTCATTGTTTAAATGAGGGTTGCTATCCACCATCAGAAATCAAATACCAATCTAGGCTAATTGGTGTTGGTTCCCTAGTGGAGTCATTTGGTCTTTTAGGAGTTATAGAGTGTGGAGTCGCCGGGTGGAAAATATTTAGCTCTTATGGAGGTAAAATGTTTTATGGTTCCACCACCATGTTTATTATGAAGCCAATCTAGGCTAATTGGTCTTCTTTCCCCAGTGGAGTCACCAGAATTTTAGGTCTCTGTAATTTGCAAGATTGGAAAATACAAACTACAAAGCCTACATATGAACCACTTTGGGATTCTAGGATCTAGCCCTCCTGAATCCAGAGAGGTATCTCTCTATAAGTGCAAATATTGATTTATCTTTTAAGGTCTTTTTGTGTGATATTAGGCTAGTTATTAAGAACAAGGGTTTTGTTTGGTTTTGGTTGGGAAAAGATATAATGAAGGTGAAGGAAGTCTAAATGAAGGGTGAAGATGTATGAAAGTGAAGGAATGACTTAGCTAACAAGATAGGCAAGGAGTAGTTTCAATCCATTGGTCTATGGAGTCATAGAGGATTTAATTGAAAAATCAAGTCTACAAAGGTTACCATGGGGCAAGTCATCTACACCTCAAGATCTCTTAGATTAAATGATGGAATGGAACATTAAAGTGTTGTGAAGGTGGAAAAAGCCAAAAATTTCAATCAAGGATTGGTTAACTTTCCAGAAAAGAAAAGACTTTTAAGAAACTTTTTGAAACCAGCCAAACGATAGGGCTAACCATAGAATTATTTGGACAAGCTTGTATTAAAGCTAACTTATCATACAAACAATCCAGTAATCCACATGACCACTTTTAGAAAGGATTAAAACAGTTAAGAGAAACATAAGAGTAACTTAAGATCAAGTAAGATATCATTAAAATCTAGACCTGCCTTCAGCATACTCTAAGGGAAATTTTCAAGAAAAACTGTTGGAGAAGAAATTAGAGGACAGGGAAAACCATAAACATCCCTAGTTAAGTCTTTAATTAGTATGTAATGAAGATCTCATTCAAGAACAATGTTTAAAGTTTGGATAGTAAGACATGGGCTCACAAAAATTCCTTAACTATTTTATACTTTATTAAATCATTCTCAAATACACAAAGGAGGAAAACATAAAGATAAAGCTTATCAGTGATAGTAGGGTACCTTTAACAGTAAATCCTAACTCTATATTTGCTGTTCTTTATCAGAGAAAGTGGACAGTATGAAAAACATGAAGGAAGACAATTTACAATAAGAAAAACATCACCATTAATGTAGACCAGGATCCCATAGAATTTGACTCGTATATTGATGTTCAAACCAGTACAATCTTCAAGTCCAAAAGGTCTCAACAACTCAGAAAACTTTCTCTTCTCAGCTTATGTATCTTCAATTACAAAAAGAGCTTTAGCAGGTTCAAAAAACTATTTACATGCTACAGATATCCACAGAACAACCTTTTACAATGTGCTCCTCAATGAGATTTTATAAGAAAATGAGGAGGTGGAAGAGTTTCTAGGGTTTAAGTATCATTAATTCCATAATCAATGCAATTCCTAGCCTTGAAAACCATGCAAGGCATAAGGAAGGAATGAATTTTACCTATAACTCTACTTCATAACTATGTTTCTGCTTTTTGAGGCTTAATGGATGAGAAGATTGACTTCAGGGCTGTTTCTTATCTTTAAAATAACTTTGCTGATAGTTAGTAATAATTTCCTTTGATTTGAAATAACTGTTCAGTTGTCTTTAGGCAAATATATTCCGTTTTGGCAATAACTAGGCCTTCTTTGATTTCTGTGAGGCTGCAAGTGGCTTTTGGTAACTGGAGAGGATTCAATTAGCCTCTGATGTGGCAGTGGAGGCTTTTCGAACTAATAGATTTCTTTATTTTTCCCTAAAACACCTTTAATTTGCTTTAGATATGTGTTTTAGGCCTGATTAGGCTTTGATCTTCATTTCTGGTCTTCATATTGTCTTTAACTGTGTGGATTAGGTCTTTGATAGTTGAATTCATGCCTTAATCCCTCAAAACTGTGTTAAAACCTTTAATTCTTCATCTGTGTTGTGATCCCATACTTTGACACTGATACTTTCTATATAATTAAGGTTTGTTGCGCCTTTGTTGTTTTGCAGGTGCACAAAGGGTTTTATAACGTTACCAGTGCTCATGGGGCACGGGTAAAATGATAATTTGAACCTTGCAAATCCTTGTCTTCATGGATAATGGCCTAGGGGATCGTCATCCTTGACCCTTGAATTCATTTAAAAAAACCGTGGAAAAGCTTTAAAACCTGCAAAAAATGAACAAAATTAAGAAAACCCAGTGAAAATAGGTCAGAGGTTGTTTTGGAGGCGAAAATTAATCGTGGCCGTTGGATGAAAACATCCAATAGTCCAGATCACTTGCTGGGATTAAATGGGGAGGTGGTTGAATGAGTGAAGGTCAGATTAAGTCTGGGCCGTTGATCTAGATTGATGAACGGCTAGGATTAATTGGGGAGTTTATAATGCGAAGGGGAAAAGTTATAGCGGAAAGGAGGAAAATGTAATAAAAAGGAAGAAAATCTTTATCGGGAGTGAAAAAAAAAGGTTGGAGTGAAGCTTGGATGCAGGACGAATAAGAGCTGTTGATCAAGAATGATCAATGGCCGAGATGAATTGGTAGATAATTTGGGAGCAGAGGAGATAAGAAGGGATCACGACGTAATGTAAGTTGTCGGATCACAATGACGAACGACAAAGATTCAACGATGAAGGCTTTTTGAGAATAGGTGGAGGGAAAATAGAATGGAGATGTGGTTTAAGGAGAGCTGTTGATTTGAAGCGATGGATGACTACGATTAAAGGGAGGAAAATCAATGTAATGGGGAAAGGTGGTTTTAGTGGAAAAAACTACTGGTTTCGCGCTACTCTGAAGTGGTTTTGAATTTGGCCCAAAAAACGCGATACAGTACACTGCCTGATGCGTGTCCTCAGAAAATCACTTTTTTCGCATAATTTTTCAGTGTTAAACCCTAGATGCAGAAAAAACGCTAAACTGACTGTGAGCCGTCGGATGGGAGGTTGGAGATCTAACGGTGTGGATCACACATGATGGAGGAAGATGCGGTTTGGGGAGGTAGTGGGGTCCAGGTGTTGCAATTTGATTGGGCAGGTGTTTTACGAGGAGGAGGTAGGTCCCGACAGAAATCGGGTCTATCGAGTTTCATTTCGACCATTGGATCTTTATGATGGATGGTATAGATTCAATCTCTGGGCGATGAAGGGAAAGTAAGGTAGGGAATCGAGCGGAGATCGGGTGCAATGTGGACCGTCGATCTACAAAGATCAACAATGGATCTTCACTGAAGAATTATACTGTCAGGCTTATGAAAAATCAAAAGAGGAAGTCGGGTTAAGATCCTGGCCGTAGGATCTATGATATGGACGATTGAGATCTAGCGAAAGGGCAGGTTAATGAACAGAGGAGAAATCATATGAGGGTGGATCGGGTGTGGTGATGGTCGTTGATCTGCAAATATCAACGGTCCACGTTCAACTTAACATTTTCATCGAGGAAATGAGAAAATAAAAGGAAGGTTGAGTTTTGAAGAGTTTATAAGCCTTTAGCACCCGGTTGCAGGGCTTAAGGTTTTAAGCCCTCGGGGGCTGAAGAAAATTTATAAGGTTTTAGACTGTTTTAAGCCTTAGAAACAATGTTTTTAGGCCAAAATAGTGTTTTCAATAGGAGGAAAAGGCATTTTTTAAACCAAATGGAAGGAGACCAAATGGTTTTAAAAGGGTCTTGAAGTGAATTTGAAGGTTAAATGAGGCTTATGGAGGGATTTTTATGGAGGAAAGAAGGGATAAAAATGGGGTTTTTATGAATGAAAGGAGGGGTAAAATTGATGAGAAATGGGGTTTTAAGCAGTCTTCTTTAGGCCAACAACAATTTTTTCAAGATTATGAGGGAAACAACAGTGAAGATTAACTAAAGGATTAATCATATTCATAACACTTTAAGAACTCACAATTTGGCCATAAAATGTTTTCTTGAAGTCTTAAAAATATTTTAGCCACCATTTGATATGACAATTTTTTATAGGTGGGTAACATTGTGATGATGTTAATATATAATGTTAATTGTGTTTTGTTAGATGATCATGATCATGATGATGTTAGCGATTTTGAATGTGTTTTTTAGTCAAATATGATGTTTGTAAGATGGTTATCATGAACGCGATGTTTATTAATTAATTTAATATTAAATGATCATGATATTGTAAAATTTAAATATTTGTAATTCTAATTCTATGTAAAATTGTAATTGTAATTGTAATTGTATGTAAAATTCTAAAATTGTAATTGTAATTTTAATTGTAATTGTATGTGAAATCGTAAAATTGTAATTGTAATTGTAATTCTGATTCTAATTCTAGTTCTAATTCTAATTCTAATTGTATGTAAAATATTTGTAAAATTTTAATTGTATTAATGTGAAATGATTTTATTAAAATTGGTAAATTTGTAAATTTGTAAAATTTTAAATAATTGTAAAATAACGAATCTAGAATAATATGAATTATTGTAACATGATAAAGTTTAGAAAATAATGCAAATAAATTCATGTACTTTAGAATTATCATTATTTTATTATGATCTTAGATACAAAAAAATAACTAATTTATGCAGTACACTATCGTTTTTGAGATCAACATAATTGCAAATTATCAAGTGAAATATTGATTTTAACATTAACACAACGCAAATTACCAATTAAATCAAAATACATATTATAATGTTTCAAAAAACCCATCTTAATTAAAAATATAAATATTGATGAAATAACACATGTACCATATCACTCTCGGTTCTCATGATCACCCTCATTATCTTCCGGCATGCATGGCATGATAACACTATTGTTCTCAAAAACATGTTTTGATGTCATGTGTCAATATGAACCACCAATCCCTATCCAACACATCTGGGTAAAAAAACACCTAGCTGTAGTGTTTGGGGAAAACATAGGGCTCCTTAGCTTCATTCCACATCTTTCTAGAGTTGATACATATCAGCCTACTATCGCAATCCTCCTTTACATTATTCCGATCAAAGGTGTCCCACCACTTGAACCTAAAAATAACACATTGGAAAGAAGAGAAATCCACTTCAATGATCTCTTGTATCTTTCTGACGTAACCTAACGTCCCTCGTACTAGGTTTTGATCATGGTGGCTAGATCGACTAGATTGATCGAACTCGACTTCCACTCCACAATATTTTGTGATGTTTCTAGCATCAACATTTTCTATGCGAAAATGGTGTCCATATGCTCATATAGATGGGAACAAATAAACCTATTATAAAAAAGTTAAAAAAATCATAGTGTCATGTGTCTTATAATAACCCAATAGTTAAAATATGAATATAAATGTCTTATAAGTTTCAAATTTACATATAAATTAAAAATATTATTACCGAGTTGTTGCACCCAATCCTTACGTTTAGCGTATCCTCTTCAGCACGTCGGTAACGACCGGTTGCACTGTATTTCTCTCTGAATTTGTCAAAAACCTAATTGTTGGGGCATATTTTTGGCATAATTTCTTTTAAATGATCGAGATAAGGCACACTTCTACCATTCAACCGTCTGAATTCTTTCCTGTCACTATCCCATTTCATCCTCTTTTGTTCGTACAATGCGACCCATGGTTGTGTCGCTTGCGAATTGTAAAGAACGAATTTATTGATTGCTTCAATTTCTGCATTCACTGATGAAATCAAACCGACATTATATAGTATTTAGAGATCAAAAAATACATTATATCTAAGTTCAACATGAATATTAAATTTGTGTAAATTTGAAAAATTATAAGTCGCTTACTCTTTATCAAGCGCTTTTTTCCACTCGTTTGGAGCAACTCTTCTCTTTTTTCTTCATCCCCTTCATCGTCCCAAATCACCGCACCTGGTCTGTTGTCGATCTGCTTGATGTGATCACTGGCATAATAGAAAGACTCATGTGATATGTACCCCTCTGCCATAGACCCCTCGAGGTTTTCCCTTTGTCGAATAAAACCTTTCAATTTCTTCATGTACCTCTCTAAGAAGAACATCCAACAACAAGAAACCACCCCAGCTAATTCAACCTCACCTACTAGGTGGATTAGAAGATGAACTTGTAAGTCCACGAAACAGGTTGGCAGTTCCTTCTCAAACATACAAACAATCTCAACAATCTCTTAACGCCACCGTGGAATTCTAGCCCCATGAATCTCCTTTGTCGTGATCCAACGTACAAATGCAGATAATTTAGATATGGCACATCCTAGGTCTTGAGCGAATTCATGTTTCACACACCCACACATGAACAAATGATAATGACACTACAAAGTTATAAGCACGTGCAATAATATATAAAATTAGTTATGCTTTATGATCCTCACATGGGATAAAATTTATTAATATAAAAAATAATAAAATCACGCTTTTGATTTTATACGTACTCTTAGAAGATTCAAATGGTCATGCAATTTCAACCCCGACAAATGGTCATCTACGATGAAGCAGCATCGTAGTGAAGACCCGTATGAAGTTGGCACCCTCACACCCATTATAACTTCCTTTGCCAAAGAAATATCATCTTTTATTAAAATCCATGGGACATCACCTTCTTTGAAAAACCATGAATTAGAGGGACCAGTGCCTGCCTCTGATCCTGTACTTTCTAATCGTCTTGGCCAATGTTTCTTTTAAGTTTTTGAAGTATTAAGATTTTTCCTAACAGCCAATGTGTCACTTTTTTTCGATGATATGTGTCTCCATAAAGAAGATGAAACATTTTTAAATATATGCATGGGATATAATAAGTGGGTAATCTTAAGATTCTCCCAATATGGGAACTTATAAAAGATAGATTTCCTTTTCATTCGAATGGGAAATTTCTCAACATAGGTGTAGAAGAATTCTGGATCATCGAACATAGGCTCCCTATTTGAATCGAACATTTCTACGAACTCATTCTCCTTCTCTCTCTCATATGATCTAAGCCATTCAACTGGTGTCATTATTGGAGGCCTTTGGGTTCTCTCTCATTTACCATTGAAAGCAAATTCTACTCTTATGTAAGGGTGTTTTTCTAGGAGGAATACCCTAGAGAAATCATACACTGGCTTTCGTAGGTCCTTGGACCATCTAGCTTTCAGATAAGGTCCACAACATTTACATCGAAAATACCCTTTTGTTACAAGACCTACGAGATTATTGTATAAAATTAATATGCATGGCACGTTGAAGAATATCATGAAGATCAGAACAAATATTACAACGAATTAAATAACTAATATGTGAAATAATATTGTTATGTATATTAAAAAAATCAATAAATTAAACATGTAATTTACCAGAGCAAACTCTTAAGCATGGATAATCATGTGTCGTGTAAGAACGTATACCATACAACATAAAATTCCTCTCTGCTACAATGGGTCTTGATACATCATATAAATTTATCCCATCCCATAATTCCTTCAATTCATCTACCAATGGTTGTAAGTAGACATCCATATTCTTCACTTATCTTCTACCAGGGACTATGAGAGCCAACATCATATGTTCATTGTTCACAGAAAACCATGGGGGGATATTGCTATTGATAACTACTATAGGCCAAACAGAATATTTGGAGTTCTAGAGGGAATATGGGTTGATGCCATCCATGGCTATGCTGAGTCATAGACTTCGTACTTCATCCTTGAATTTTTCAAGTTATGTATCCTCTATATGCTTCATGGCTATTGAATCAGTTTGGATTCACATATCTCCCAACTCACTTCTATGTGAGGCATTCCATCCCTACAACATGGTTAATTCTTTGCAATGAAAGATCCTTTGAATCCTTGGGATTATAGGCATGTGCCTCAATAAATTAAAAGGAGGACCAATACGTGATTTACCCTTCTTTTTTATTTATCATACCTTTCATGCCCACATTTCAGACACATATCTTTGTCTGCATATAATCCTCTATATAAAATAAAATAACTTGGAGATGCATGATATGATATGTACTCAACACCCAACATTTTCAACAATTTCTTTGCCTCTTCGCAGCTACCAGGAAAGACATTGTCACTCAGAAGAACCTTATCTTTGAATAACCTGTAGTTGATGATCATGGAAAAATATATTAATAAATGTACATTAATGATGATATAATTATTAACATTCATAAAATTTACCATTTCTAATGTTCATTGCAGTGTACTGATTATATTTCAAATTTATATAAGGGAGTACTTTATGGTAACTTACCTCGAAAGTTCCGAGAAACATGCATTCGACAAGCCAAAATTTGCTTTCAAGTTGTATAGTAACATTGTTGTCCCCAACTAGGTAGACTTTGACTGACTGCCAGGTCCAAAGAGAGGGGTGGTGGGAGCAAATTTAAGGCTTTCTAAAAAGGTGTCAGCGATATGAGCATCATCCCCTAGTTGATCATTGTTTTGGAATGCATCTAGCAACATTTTCTCCATGGCAGTCATATCCCTTAAGTAATCATCCATACCAACCTCTATTTGATTGTCTCCATTTCCAGCTTGTGAAGAAATACTATTGTTGTAAGTCATTCCTAATTGGTGAATCTGGACGTAGCGAGAATTGAATCAGTGGTTGATTCAACCATTCTTGGTATCATTCCTCTTCGATTTTTTCACTCAATTCAGTCTTCTCTCGATTTGTCATTGTCGTGGGGTGCAAAGGAAGATGGTAGGTAGGTTGCTCATCATCACTAGAATCCTAATAATTTAAAAAAAAAATATTTGAACTTGATTGGTACAAAATATATGATATCAATTAGTAACCATGTTGACAATATTGCATGATTATAAATTGGTTTGATGCTGAAATAATTACATTAATAAATATACCAAAAAATTATAATTATTACCATCATTGTCCCAGGATTGTGGCTAGAAGATGCAATATTGTTACAATTGGCAGGGTGAAGCGACTGTCCATTTTCATCTACTAAATGCGCCTTGCGATATGCAGCTCCTGATAAGAGCTTCCGAAATTTTGGAGTTGTTTGAATATTTTGTGCATTTGAACTTGATGTTGAATATGCATGAACCTGCAAATTTGTATACATTATAAATTCAATTAAGATGTGCATGATTTACATGGATAAATAACATAAACTCAATTAGATAATGAAAATATAAATAAAATTTGAAGTAAATATTACATCTCGAGATGGATAGGGATAACTCCGTGATGGACTTTGAGAAATATTATGGAATGAGCTGGATTTTGAATAATTGTCCATTCAACATAATTATGATATTTTCTCCCTGCATTTGAGCAAAATCAACAATAAATTTTGGTGCACACACCTAAAAGTTATTTTGGTGCTTTAAAAATGGACTTCTTGTTATCGGTGCTAATGTACAAAGCACCGCACCGGTGTCATTTTATAAACAGATGCACTGGTGCAGTGCTATTACATGACGCACTGGTGATGAATAACCACAAATAAAAAAAAGTGCAACTCTATTTTCTTTAAGTGAAAAAAAAAGTAGTAAATTGAAAAATGAATATTTTCGAAAATCTAATTTCATAAAAAAATTCTTTAAATATTAAACACTTTTCATTATTTCACTATTTTTTGCAAAAAAATTCAGCCAGAGATTTGTAGGAGACATACCTGGAGAAAACAGAACACGAGAGCACTATGGAGCAGGGAAATACGTTTGAACAAAAGTATTCAGACAATTAGAATTCCAAACCTTTGGTGATTCAAACCCTGTAGCATAGAATTTCAAATGATCTCATGATTAAAGTTTATTGTTTTTTTTATTTTTCTGCAGTGTTTTTACACAGTAAAAGAAAAAATCAAATTTTATTGTTTTTTTTACCTTTTCTGTAGTTTTCAGAAACAAAAAAAAAAAAAATCCATTTTTAGAAACAAACCTTAGATTCTTTTTGTTTCTACCCTTTCTTCTCCCTCTGTCTATGATTTAAGAATTAGGGCTTTTCAATTTAGATTTAAAGGGTTTATATTGCTAAATATAGGCGTAAGACATCCAACCCACAAAACAACTTGCATAGTCGGATCCCAATCCATGTCGGCCCTTCCGTGAAATTAAAGAAAAATATTTTTTTTTCATCGGTGCGCCCGACGTAACCTAGCACACCGGTGCGCTGGATTATCCCAACGCACCGCGAAAATACTGTGATAAAAAATTTAAAAAATGAAATATTTTTTATGAGTGCTCCATATGTAAAATATGGCACCAATGCAATATTTCGTTATGGCGCAACGCGAACATGTTGTTTCGAACACAAAAAAAATCCATTTTAGAAACAAATCCTACATTAATTTTGTTTTTACCCTTTCTTCTCCCTCTTTCTGTGATTTCAGAATTAGGGCTTTTCAATTTAGATTTATAGGGTTTGTATTTCTAAATATAGGCCTAAGACATCCAACCCATGGGATGACTTGCATAGTCAGATCCCAATCCATGTCGGCCCTTGCGTGAATTTAAAAAAACACATATTTTTTTTCATTGGTGTGCCTAGCGTAACCTAGCGCACCGGTGCGATGTATTATCCCAACGCACTGTGAAAGTACAGAGATAAAATATTAAAAAACAAAATATTTTTTTCTCAGTGCGCCATATGTAAAATATGCCACCGGTGCGCAATTTCATTATGGCGCACTGCAAACGTGCTGTTTCACACAAAAAAAAAATCCATTTTCGAAACAAACCCTACATTCTTTTTATTTCTGCCCTTTCTTCTCCCTCTTTCTGTGATTTCAGAATTAGGGCTTTTCATTTTAGATTTATAGGGTTTTTATTGCTAAATATAGGCCTAAGACATCCGACCCGCAGGATGACTTGCATAGTCGGATCCCAATCCATGTTATGCCTTGCGTGAATTTAAAAAATATATATATTTTTTCATCAGTGAGCTCGGCGTAACCTAGCATACCAGTGCACTGTATTATCCCAACGCACTGCGAAAGTACTGTGATAAAAAATGAAAAAACAATTTTTTTTTATCACTGTGCCATATGTAGAATATGGCACCGGTTTATGCTACAAAAACTAACACGAGGATTTTTATTATTTTCTCTGTGTTAATCAGTGTGGTGGTTAACATGTAATGCACCGGTGCTCCTTGTTGACATTGAGCACTGTACGGTCTATTATATGGTTTGTGTGGTGCGTTTATAATACCTCCACGCACCGACATCGATGCATACAGAATAAATGGCTCACCGGTTTCTTGAGATTTTTTTTACCTGAGAAGTTGACAATTTATTTATAAATATATTAATGAATGATATGGTACAGGTGTGAGATTGATAAATAAATGACTGAAAAGAGATCAAGTCACAAAAAGACTGATAACACATCAAGAAAAACAAAAAAAGAAAGTTCTTTGTAAATTGCTGCAGGATCATTAGGCTCAAACCAATATTTTGTATATAGGTAGACTTAGGGGGGGTCTTATATTTTCTTGGTCATGTAATTACTGAATAAATCAAGTGATTTTAGTTTAATGTAGAAAATATTGTAACTACCCGAATGATTAATGGGCACCTGAAGAGATAGTTAGTTTCAGAAGTTAAGCTAATTTTAGGAGCCTGTCTCTGTCTGTCAGAGCGTTAGTCTTAGAGTTAGAGATATGAAGAGTTTTGAGCATTAGAGGAGTTGAGTTGATTCAGGGTTTGTATAAAAATAAGCCTTATAGGCATAATAAGATAGACCTGCATAGAGAACTGCATAGGCTGCATAGGACTGTAGTAGAGACAGAGTAGAGGAGAAGGGCCAATTCATCGAAGATCTAGCCAGCTAAAGGGCTTGTAAGTCAATTCACTATTTAATGAAGATTTGTTTCAGTATTTATGTGCAATTGTTGGTTTAATTCTGTGTGAATAATGCCTGTATCTTCGTGAGCTGGGTGTAATTAAGACTCTGTGATTTGCTTAAAAGTCTGTCTGTGCATTCAGTGATGAGAATGTGTGATAAATCCCTGTGTTAAGACCCACTGGCAATGTGTGGATTCATCCCAAGAAGTAGTTGTATAACCCATGTGATGGAAATTTGGGCATTGAATTCTGTGAGTTAGAGTTTGAGTGCGCTCTGTGCATCCTTAGAGGATTCGATATCCACAATAACGTGGTGGTCGAATGTGTATGGTATTCTATGCAATTAAGGTGAAGATTGATCGAAGTTCTGCGTGTAAGATTCAATTATGGATTTGGTCGAACCTTGCGAAGGGGCCTTCAGCTTGTATGTTCGGAGTAGAATGAATTGGGGTTAAAAGGCGAAGGTGAAACAACGTGAGTAGGCAGAGGAACGAAGCTGTGCATTGACTGTAGCACAGCGAAAGCGGAGTATTTTGCATTGGAACCTTAAGATTGAACATGGAGTTAGTGGGCCAGAGCGAATATAACGAGTTGCATTAGCCCCGGGTTAACCCCACGGTCAATCACTGTACAAAACTGGAGCAGCTTGATCGCACCGCCTTTGAAAGGAAAGTTGTATTCCCCGTTTGAACGCAATCAATGCCGCAGGCCGACACATGGCCTTAAGCGGTTTGGAGATACCGCCCTCATCGCGCATTAACTGTCGACTGCGGAGTCAGCGCGATATCCGCGTACGACATCCGATCTAAGGCTGGTTCATCGAACAATGATCGCACTCAAAAGATCTTGGTGGATAAACTTGGTATGGCATGTGTATTTAATTGAACCGTCGATTTTATATGTGGGATCAGAACTCCATTATAATTATGTGGGGTTTGACTATGGGTTCATAGCCCAAGAATGGAAGGGTAAATTAACATATATACGTTTAGTGTTAGTGACACAAAATTATGTGAATATGGATTATTGGGTTATAGCTATAGAGGAAATGTTGATTTAATATCTCAATTCTCTGAATTGAGATATTAAAATAACCCAATCTTGTTTATTTAAATTTTCCAACTCAGGAAGAAAGAATGTTGTAAGTTTTCCAGAATTGTGGATTGGTTGGGAAAAAGAAATTTTGGATACATTTCACACACAGATTGAGGTAGAAATAATCCGAAACTAGGAAAGTGGGTTTTACCCACCATCAAGTGGTATCAGAGCTAGAATTGAATTAGCTCTTTGAAAGTTGACTTTTGAAATGCACATGTACTGAACAAGAAGGAAAAGTTGAAGTTTAAATTTGTTTAATAGAAAATTTGCAGATTTGATTTGACTGAATATGCAGCGAAGGTTGATAACTTAGATTTACAGAATCTGGAGTTGAAGACAGAGTGTCTTGAAGATTGCAACAGGTAAAAATGCAATGCAGGTGAGAAAAGAAGAAATATCAGTCAAGGATATTGAGAGGTAAGATGATGAGATTTATTTGAACTCTGGTTGGAAGGATTTGTTTGCAGAATACAGAGTGCAAGCAATTGAGGAAGAAATCTCAGCAAGAGGCAGATCACAAGCATTGAGAGTAGTGATATAAGAGTCCAGGAAGGGATTCTGAGTGCAGAAAGAGTGTGGCAGAACCTGAAAGATTCCCAACTGAGGTTGGATGAAAGAAGAACAGAGGCGTTCTTGGGAGAAGTTGCAGAGTGAAGTCTAGAGAGCAGAAGAGAGTGCTCAGAAGGTTATAGCAGAGAGGGGACCAGTACTTGCCAAAATCCGAGTCTAGAGGAAGGGATTGGTGAGGTGAGTTGCAGCAAGAGAGCTTGTTGTTGCAGAGGCTTAGTGCAGCTTGTGAGTGAAGAAATCCTAGAGAAGAAAATGGTTATTGAGAGCCATAACGGAGATTGCATAGATTGCAGAGGTTCTGAGAGAAGCCACAATGGAAGAGTGAGGGAAGATGCCAAAGAAAATGGCATGAGGAAGAGACTCATTGATGCAGAATATGACAAAGAGTTAGCTGAGATTAGGGAACAGTTTAATAAACTGAAGATGAGGATAGAGGAAAGCTAGAGAGTTGGTTGGCTTATGAAAAAGAGAGTGAATTGGCAACCATTATAGTTGAGGTTGAGGCAAAATAAGATTGCCCTATTGAGAGGAGAACTCAGAGCAGCTGAGTTGAAAGAAGAAATTTCTGCTTGTGAGGTAGAACATAGCACAGATGAAGAATGGAGATCTACAAGAGATCTTGTGAGATATGATGAAGACTTGAGGTAGCAAGAAGCTTGTCTTGCTGAGGAGGAAATCATTGAGGATTTCCTGAGTTATTGGACAAGTCCAGATGATGTAAGGGCTTGTGTTCTTGAGTCTAACAAATGTGAAGTGATGACAGACTCCACAGAGGAAGAAGAACCCCAAGTTCTTGAGGCAAGGATGGAAATTGAAGATTCCATGTGTAGGCCTGTTCAAGAAGAAGTGCTTGAGAAAGCAGCCAAGACTGAAAGGTCTTGTGATTTGAAAACTAAAAATTTGTGTGCGTTTTCAGGTACACCGCTAGAAGATGGACAAGCTTCAGAGTATGTTGATGAGGAGGAGACATTGAATCTAAAATCTGTTCAGATCAATGCTGAGATAGTGAAATCTCAGGAAGAGATGAAGAAAGAGCAAATGATAAATGCTCAGAAGAAGAAAGAATTACTCAAAGTGATTGAGTATCTGGAGAAGGAATTGAGGATTGAAGCTTCAAGTGGGACCAAGGGGTCCAAGAGCCTTACATCTGACATATTTTGTATGTTTGCAGGAACAACAGGTGGGAAAGAACAGACTGCTGATGTTGTCACTGAGAAGAATGGAGTAGCTACATGTTTTGAAGGTGTCCATGCACAGTTGGAGAAAGACTTTTCCTTCCCACATGTTGGAAGCGGAAGAGCTTTAGTTTATGATATTGGCCAAAAGTTGGAAGTTGAACAGCTTGGAGAAATTGAAGAAGAGAATACTATTGAAGAATTTCTGAAGCATATGGAAGACTTGGAACAGAAAGAAGATTTGTGTATGAGTGCAGGTGTTGATGAAGGCAGTTCAAATGATGGAACTGTGACAAATGAAGCTGACTGTTGCCAAGCTAGATATGGTGAGTATCCTTCAGGTGAAGGTCAGATAGTGGAGGAATTCATTAATTCCTTACTTTATAGAAGGGATTTCTTCAATGAGGATGTGACAGCTATGTTTGATGATGAACTTGTCATTAATGATGATAATGATAGACTGCCTTTGTAAAATGGCTAAGTGAGGAGTGATGGATAGGTAGCTGAAGTTTTTACAGAGATAGGGAATCCGAGTTCTATTCTGATGAAGGCTGAGGAGATAGTGACATCAGAAGATAGTGAAGAGGAGATGCCAAGATTGTGGCATAAATTAAGTGTTCTGGAGTAGAGGGTAGAAACACAGAAGGAAGGTGTTTATATGGTAAGGACAGAGATGATCAAAGATGAGAGAGTTCATTCCTATGAACTAGAGCAGAGAGGCATCCTTGAAGAGGATGGTGCAGAGGAGAGACTAACTGACAGTCTCAAGAAATGTTTGAAGATTTGGAATCAGCATTCTGATGTGCTGATGGGGAAGAAAAGAATTGTAGGACAACATACTGAGATGCTAACAGAGGAAGGAAAGGCTTTGAGGCCTTGTGGATTTTGTTTTAACAAATGTTTGATGAATGCAGATTTTGTTGATGATGGAGATAAGTTGATAGCATGGGGCAGTCAATTGAAAGAGAAGGAGAATTCTGTGGAATATTTTCAACCATGGAATGGAGAAATTGAGCTGCTAGAGAGTATGCTGAATCAACAGGATTCAATACAAGAGAGAAAACCTCAATTTCAGAATTGGGGGTTGCAGAATGTGAAGAAAAAATGGGATGAAGATAGAAAAGAATCGATGATTCAATCATCAGTTGGGACGATTGGGTCTTGGAGTTTTGGAACTGATGAATTGGTTGTGTTTACAGGAATGACAGAAAACAATCCATCTTTTGAAGTTGATATGAAAGGTGATGGACTGTTACAGAAGGAGGAAGATGAGACTATCATGCCTCTTGTGAAGGAACTTGTTGTTCCTACAGATGATAAAGAAAAGGATCTGTTGTGGAATGAAGATGAGCAGCTGGAAGAAGATGAGACAATCATGTCTCATTGACAGAAGTTGGTTGCTATTGGTAGCAGAGAGGTTTGGCTTGTTAGAATAGCCTAGAGAAGATTGGAGAGAAGGTTGTAGAGAAGAATGTTGGGACTGCTACAACAGTGGAGGACCAGAGTTTCACTATGACAAAAGATGAAAATGCAAAGCTGTAAGAGCTTGAAGTAACTCAAGAAGAAGGAAGGCAATTGCTGAAGATTGCCAAGCCCGAAGAAGAAGATGCTAAAAATGAGTTGCAGCATAGTGAAGATTTTTTGGCCAAAGGAGATGGCTAGAATGTTTGTAGAAAACATCCAGAGGAGAGAGTGAACTGCCAGAGCAGCAGCTTGGAGTGTTGCTGGGGAGAGTGTTGAAGCAACAAGCTGAAGTGTTGCCAGCAGAGGAGAAAAAGTTTTACTGTTGCACAGAGGGTATGGATGATTGGGTGGTGAATAGGGAAGCAGTAAAGACTAAAGAAATAAGAATGAAGCAAACAAAAGTACAAGCCCAGCAGTCAAAGGAAAGATTAGACAGAGAAATAGCATTGATAAGAGGGCTGATGATGAAGATGTCTGGGAAAAAGGCAGAAACAAGGAAACAAAGAATTAGTAGCACAAGAAAAGCAGAAAGAGGATGTAAAGGTGCAGCCTGTGGAAAGCTACAACATAAAGTATGGAAGCCAGGAGGAATGAGAAAGAAGAACACTGCAATGGATGGCTAGTTGCAGAACAAAGTATGGGATCTAGGCAGAGAAATATGAAAGCACATGATCAGGAGATCATGAACCATTTTAACCTGGGGAGTCTGATGCAGGAGCATTAGGCTCAAACCAATATTTTGTATATAGGTAGACTTAGGGGGGGTCTTATATTTTCTTGGTCATGTAATTACTAAATAAATCGAGTGATTTTAGTTTAATGTAGAAAATATTGTAACTGCCCGAATGATTAATGGGCACCTGAAGAGATAGTCAGTTTCAAAAGTTAAGCTAATTTTAGGAGTCTGTCTCTGTCTGTCAAAGCGTTAGTCTCAGAGTTAGAGATATGAAGAGTTTTGATCGTTAGAGGAGTTGAGTTGATTCAGGGTTTGTATAAAAATAAGACTTATAGGCTAATAAGATAGACCTGCATAGAGAACTGCATAGGAAGCATAGGACTGTAGTAGAGACAAAGTAGAGGAGAAGGACCAATTCATCAAAGATCTGGCCAAATAAAGGGCTTGTAAGTCAATTAACTATGTAATGAAGATTTTTTTCAGTATTTATGTGCAATTGTTGGTTTAATTCTGTGTGAAGAATGCCTGTATCTCTGTGAGCTGGGCGCAATTAAGACTCTGTGATTTGTTTAAAAGTATGTCTGTGTGTTTAGTGATGAGAATGTGTGATAAATCCCTGTGTTAAGACCCACTAGAAATGTGTGGATTCATCCCAAGAAGTAGTTTTATAACCCGTGTGATGGAACTGTGGGTGTTGAATTCTGTGAGTTAGAGTTTGAGTGCGCTCTATGCATCCTTAGAGGATTTGATATCCACGATAACGTGGTGGTCGAATGTGTATGGTATTCTATGCAATTACGACAAATATTGATTGGAGTTCTGCGTGTAAGATTCAATTGTGGATTTGGTTGAACCTTGAGAAGGGGCGTTCAGCTTGTAAGTCTAGAGTAGAATGAATCGGGGTTAAAAGGCGAAGGCGAAACAACATGAGTAGGAAGAGGAACGAAGCTGTGCATTGACTACAGCACAATGAAAGCGAAGTATTTGGCATTGGAACCTTAAGATTGAACCTGGAGTTAGTGGGCTGGAGCGAATATAACAAGTTGTGTTAGCCCCGGGTTAACCCCATGGTCAATCACTGTACAAAACTAGAGCAGTTTGATCGCACCGCTTTTGAAAGGAAAGCTGTATTCCCCATTTGAACGTGATCAATGCCGCAGGCCGAAACGTGACCTTAAGTGGTTTGGAGATACTGCCCTCATCACGTGTTAAATATCGACTGCGGAGTCAGCGCGATATCCGCATATGCCATCCAATCTGAGGCTGGTTCATCGAATGATGATCGCACTCAAAAGAGCTTGGTGGATAACCTAAGGTACGGCGTGTGTATTTAATTGAACCGTCGATTTTATATGTGGGACCGGAAATCCATTATAATTATGTGGGGTTTGACTATGGGTCATAGCCCGAGAATGGAAGGGTAAATTAACACATATACGCTTAGTGTTAGTTACACGAAATTATGTGAAGATGGATTATTGGGTTATAGCTATAGAGGAAATGTTGAATTAATATCTCAATTCTCTGAATTGAGATATTAAAATAACCCAGTCTTGTTTATTTAAATTTGCCAACTCAGGAAGAAAGAATGTTGTAAGTTTTCTAGAATTGTGTATTGGTTAGGAAAAAGAAATTTTGGATACATTTCACACACATATTGAGGTAGAAATAATCCAAAACTGGGAAAGTGGGTTTTACCCGCCATCATAAATTCTTTACAAAAAATATTATTTTTGAGCTATATGTAAGTTTAACTCATATGTATTGTTTACTGTGTATCATGCATAGACACAAAATGATGAAGCTCGATAAGATTATTTCTGATCTAGGACCAGAAGAGCATAAAAGCTTGATGGAAAAATTGCAAAAGGATGAATCAAGTGAATGACAAAATACTATCGATCTAATATGAGTTTCTTTTTTTAATTTTAATTAATAATATACTTAAAATTATTATATAACATGTGTCAAACAATCTATTAATTCACTTATGTTTAATTTTCTACAGGGACCAACAACTCAGAAAAGGAATGTTGTTCTAAGAACAGAAAAAAAATATAACATGCAAATGAAAATGAATTGCTCCTTAGCTCATCTGGAGTGGTGCTGGAGGTTAAAGAAAGGGCGAAAAACTTTTACAAAAGTTTGATGGATCTAGTGGAACGAATGTATAGAAATTATTTCCACTTACAATAAAAAAACCAATCCAATGATTCCAAGAACCAAATTTTATCTAAACTACAGGAAGAGTTTCTAGAGTATTGGTCAATGAGACATGTCTGAATTTTAATAGCAAAAACATACAACAAAAAAGAAGAAGGAATGTGTTAGCTCCCTGTAATTTGCAAGATTGGCAAATACAAATTGCAGAGAGAACACTTGAACCACTTTGGGATTCTAGGATCTAGCCCTCCTGAATCTAGAGAGGGATCTCTTTATAAGTGCAAAGATTTATTTATCTTTTAAGGCTTTTGGGTATGATATTAGGCTAATTATTAATAGCAAGGGTTTTGTTTATTTTTGGATGGTTGAGCATGATTTTTAGTTGAGTGGAAAGTCCTAAAATGAAAGAGTTTCAAAGGTGTGAAGTTGCAAGCAACCAGAACAAGATTTGGTTGATAGGATTGATATGACGCTAGTTTTTAGTCCATTGGGCTATGGAGTCATAAAAGGCTTTAATTGTGCCACAATTTCAAGAGTGGTTCAAGGGGAAAGTCATCTATATCACAAGATCTTTCAGATAAAATGATGGAATGGAACAATAAAAGTGTTGAAGGGGTGGAAACAGACAATAATTTCAACTATGATTTATCAGTCTGTCCAAACAAGAAAAGCCTTTTAATCAACTGTTTAAAACCAACCAAAGCACAGGGCTAACCATAGACTTCTTTGGACAAGCTTGCATTAAAGTTAACTCATTAGACAAAAAATCCAGTAATCCACATAATTACTTTCAAAAGGGATGAAAACAGATAAGAAAAACAAAGTGCAGCCTAAGATTACATAAGATACTTTTAAATCTAAACTTCTTTTAGCATACTCTTAGGGAAACTTTCAGAATTACCTTTGGAGAAAGAAGCTAGAAAACAGGGCAAACCATCACTTTTCTAGTCTATCTTTACTAAGCATATAATGAAAATAAAATTCAAGAACAATGTTTAGTTTAGGCAGTAAGACGAGGGAACACTAGCATTCCTAACTGTTTGGACCGTATTGAATTGTTCTTGAATACACAATTTGGAGGAAAACATTGAGATAAAGCTTATCAGTCAGAGAAGGGTACTGTAAACAGTAAATCCTAACTCTATGCTTTCTGTTCTTTATCAGAGAATAAATGGACAAAATGGCATACATAAAAGGAATAAAATAACACAGAAAGAAGCACTTCACCAGTGATATAGACCAGGATCCCAAGAATCATCTTGTATATTGATGTCAATCCAGTTACATTCTTCAAGTCCAATGTTTCAGTTCAGCAATCATCTTCTCTTCTCAGCCTAACTTATTTGATTACAAACAGAGCTTCAAGAGCCTCTGAACACTATTTACATGTATAAAATTTTGAGCACAAGTATATTTCAAAGTTTTGCAACCAACCCTTTACAATGAGCTCCTCAAGAAGATTTTATAGGAAAATGAGGAGGTGGAATGAGAGAAAAGATCTACAGGCTCAATTAATACATTTTAATGCTTCTCGGCCTTTGAGGGGCTCAATGAAGAAGATTACAGATATTTCCTCTATATTAATTGTTTTACATTAAGTATTAAGCTCGCTGGGAAGATTTTGTTGACTTTAAGGCTCTTCATTATCTTTGTAATAACTCTGTTGATATTTTGCAATAAGTCTCTTTGGCTTGGAATAACTACTCGGCTGTCGTGAGGAAAATATCCTCTGTTCTGGTAGTAACTATGCCATCTTTTGAATGATTTGGGGCTAAAGGTGGCTTTTGGCAGCTGAGAGGATTCAATTAGCCTCTGATGTGGCAGTGGAGGCTTTCTAGGACAGATAGATATTATTGTTTTTCTTTAAATACTGTTAATTTTCTTTAACTCGGTGTGTTAGGCATAATTAGGCCTAATTTCTGTCCTCTGTTCTTCAAACTATGTTTAATTGAATGAATTAGGCTTTTGAAAGTTGTTTTGGGCCATAATCCCTCAAAACTGTGTAATCAATCTTTAATTCTTCATCTCTGCTGTGGTTGGATCCTTTCACACTGATACTCTTTACTTGATTGAATTTCGCTGTGTCTTGTTGATGTGTAGGTGTTACAGTGGGCTCTTATAATGTTTCCAACGTTCATGAGGCACCAGCAAACGTTGATGGGAAACCTTGTGGAACGATTTGTTTTGATGAATAAAGGCCTGGAGGGTTGTCACCCTCGGCCTTCAATTTTTCTTTAAAATATTTAAAAAACCTTTAAAACCTGCATAAACCAAGAAACATTAGAAAATCCTGCGTATTTGGGTCAGACTGCTTTGGAGGCTTAGGTTTAGAGCGTAGCCGTTGGATGAAAGCATCCAACGACGAGGATTGCTTTGCCTAGTTTAAAAATAAAGGAAGATGACTTGAACGATGGAGATATTAAGTTGGGGTCGTTGATCTACAGAGATCAACGGTCGGGAGCAACCATGAACATATAAAGTGGAGGGGTCACTCTATAATGAAACGATGGAAAATAAAAAGGAAAATGGGTTAAATAACCTTAATCAGTAGTGAAAAAGGCAAGATGAAATTTGGGGTTGTGGAAAGGGTTCTGGGCTGTTGGATGAGATCGGCCGCAGAGATCAACGGCTGAGGTTGATATATGAAATCCCTTGGAGGATGGTGGAGGACGATAGTTCAAAGTGAGATTGAATGTAGGCCGTTGATCTGCAGAGATCAACGGCGGAGAACAAACGCGATGCGATGCAATACAAATGGGGTGGGTGGTTTCGGCTAAAGAAACCAGCTGTTTCCCGCAAGAAAATGGAGGAAAGACGGTTTCAAATTTTTGAATGCGATATGCGTTAGAGCCTGACACGTGGCATTTCAAAACCACCTATATCGTGTGAATTTGGATCATTAACGTTTAGGCTTAAATCTACGCGAAACTGCATGCTGCTTGTTAGATTTGGGGTGTCAGATCGGACGGCTGTGGAGAGAGCACGATAAAGAACAGATGCATGGGAAGTAACAGGTGGGGTAGAGCCAAGGAAGTATTAACCTGGACCGTTAGATCAAGAAATGAATGGCAGAGATTAAATCTGGGACGGGTAGGACCCAAGAGAGTTGGGTGTATTGGGTTGAATCTGGACTGTCACATGAGAGAAATGAACGGCCCAGATCAAATATTGAGGTTGAATAAAATAAAATATGAGGTGGAGAATGGGTCAGTATGGGTCGTTGATCTGCAAAGATCAACGGCGGAGATTCGCTGAAAATACCTTATACAGCGGGGTTCATAAAATTTAACAAAGGTTGAAGGGTTCAATCTGGACCGTCGGATGTATGCGATGGATGGCCCAAATGCAATCGGAGGATTGCGATCGGCAGAGGAGAGAAGAAAGGCGCAAATGGAAATCTCCGATGCGATTGAACATAGACTGTCGATCTACGGATCAGATCGATGACGGAGAATGAATCGGAGGAGGTCGCAAGTGGGGGAATGGACTTATGAATGGAGCAATAAGGGTCGTCAGATCTAGGCCTGGCGGAATAGATCGACGGTTGAGAAGCCATTAGGAGATCGCCAATCGGGAAGGGGTAATAAAACATTAAACACACCTAATGGAGATCTCTGATGCGAGATCCCGAAGACCGTTCTATCTTTTCAGATCAATGGTTGGGAATGGCTCAAACAATGACCGGCGGGTTTTCCTTTTAACATAGAAAAATGGGTTTTTATATGAAATACAAAGGGAAAATGGCATCAGGGAGGGTTTATTTATAAGTTTAGTGCCTGATTGCGAGGCCTTTGGGTATATTAATGAAAGCAGAGGTCGAGGGTTTATAACAAAGGGAGCCAATCGCATTAGAACTTTTATGTAACAAAAGACATGTGCCCATCGCAAATGCCCTGATGCGATAAGCACTTTTGGACATAATGCTTGGTTCCAGCGCTAAGTTGCATGGTGAGGAAGTGGTTTAGGGCTTAGCCCAAAGGGGCTTAGGCCCATAGTAAAAAATACTGTTCTTTATGAAATTTCAAGAATTTTCAAAGGATTTTGAAGGTTTCGGTAAGGTTTAAAAAGGAGTTTTAAACCTTATAAAAGGGGATTTATGAAAGGAAAATGGGAAATAATGGAAAATAGAGGAATTTTATGAGGAAAAATGGGGATAAAATGGAGGTTAATGATGAAGGGAAGGAGGAGTAAAAATAATGAAAAATGGAGTTTTCAACAATCTTTTTCTTCAGGGAAAACAACAGATTTTCAGAGTTTAAGAGGGAAAGAACAGTGAAGATTAATAAAAGGATAATATATCTTCATAAGACTTCAAGAACTAACAATTTGGAAATAAAATTTTTTTCTTGAAGGCTTCAACAATGATTTAGCCACCATTTTATATGACAAATATTATAGGTGGCTAACAGTGGCTCCACATGGGAATGGTGCCTTCTTGAAGGCATCAAGAACTTCAGACTTGTATTCTCTTGGGGGTTGATTAGTGCCTCATCCATTGGGCTGCAACTTTCTTCGCTTGGATGATCTTCTTTTGCTCTGAAAATGTTAGCAGCCATGAAAAACAATGGAATACTATCACACCAAGCTTTCTACCTACCCAATCCTACTGATCTAACATTTTTTCTTCTTTTAGAGTGCACTTGGATTGGAAAAATCTTTTACAAACATTTTATTCTTTTGAAATAAAAAAAATAATCTAAGTCTACTTCTTATTTCTCCATGAACTCAGATTAAACGGTTGAGTACATAAGCTTCTCTACCTAATCTACTATCTGTTAGGATTAAACAGTCTAACCGATTTTTATTCTCTAACTTATAAAACAGAAATTTAAAAGCATACAAGTTAGGATTGAACAGTCTAAATTGTTGATGATCTATGGCATAAAAACAAGCTGCACATAGATTTATTATTTGCAGAAAATTAAATCAAAGATCTGAAGGTTCTAAGCACGGCCTTCTCTTTTCTTTAGCTCTGTTTTTTAATTTGTTTGAGCTATTTTTTATTTGTTCTCTGGTTCAAGTTTTGGGCTTATTAGAACCAGTTCACTTCTATTTTTGACTCATGATTAAGACAGATTAGAGTCATTCTTCTTTTGGAATCTTAGGTTCGGATTTTGAGCTTATTTGAACCTTTATTTTCTATCCTAATCTACCTAACTGATAAGCCAAGATTAAGCTTTTTGGCAAATCTATTTCACTAACCTATCAGTAGTAAATTGAAAACTAATTAGTTATGATTAGGCTATATGACTAACTAGGAGTGTGTTTCTTAGGAGTGGCATTTGGGCTTGCACACTTTTAGATTGTGTTTCTCTTTTTTGGTATGGGGTTGTACCTTGTTTTTACAATCTACCCTCTTTTCTTTCTTCTATTGTTTTTGTATTTTTGATTTTTCTAACTTTGAATGCAACGATGAATGCCATTTTTATAATGAGAAAAAAAGATTAAAAGGCTTCTAAACATGGTAGGATCAAGAGAAGTAATGTTTGAGCATCCTACCTGTTAGCCCCCCTATGAAATTTTGACAAGCAAATAGGGGGCTAAATTTTTGTTGAGTCTTCAAGGAATGCGTTTCCGATGAAAACACAGTCTCCTTGAAGCCTCCATGTGCCTTTTAGCCTTTGAAATATATCCCTTCTGCTGAGTCCCCTTTCAAAAGCCTCTCTGCTGTGAAGAAATGCCCAAAGACCCCCTTCTTCCCTCTTTTTTCATTCCCCAAAGCCCTTGGTTTCTCTCCCCTTTATTCCCCCTTCTTCCCCATTTACTCCTCAAATCCCCCCAAGATCCCTTCTAATTTCTTCTCCCGCCCTTTGTTTTCCCTTTTCTCCCCTTTATTCCTCTATCGTTTCCCTTTAAACCCCTTAAAATCCATTTAAAAGGGCTAAAACCCACTCCCCGACCTTATTATAGGCCTAAGCCCCTTCCCGCTAGCCCCTTTAAACCACTTCCCCACATGTGCCTCTGCGCTGGGACCAAGTGCTTAAGTCCCGAGCGCTAATCGCAGTCGGAACTATCGGCGGGAGGCCAAACCCTTTGTGACAACAAAAACCTCGATGCGATTGTTTTAACACGTAAGATCCCTGCTCCGATCTGAACCGTTGATCCGATCAGATCTAATGGCTGTCCGCTAATCGCAAGCCCCCCGCCCGTCGCAATCGGAACATGTTAAGTCCACCCCCCGATTGAGACCTTCCGATTTGATCTCAACCGTCCATGTGTTTCACGATCCAACGGTCCCGCACTGATCGCACTGCCCCTCTGATGGTCTTCCCCACCGTCGATCTGCCCCGCGATCCGACGGCCCTCCGCTGATCGCAAGTCCCTCTGCTCCTCCTCCGATTGCGTGCCCCGATTAAATCTCCACCGTCCATTCTTCCCGCAGATCGACGGTCTGCGCTGAATCGCAAACCCATGCCCGATCGCAATCGCAAGACGCATTGGCACCGCCCCGATTGAAGCCTTCCGATTTAATCTTAACCGTCCGTTTTCATGCTGATCCGACGGTCCTCCGCCAATCGCTGATCCCCTCCGATTGTGTTCTCCACCGTCGATCTCCCCGTCAGATCAACGGCCAGCGCTCAATCGCTCTGTCCCTCCGATCACAATCGCAAGTCCTTCTGTTCGCCTCCCGATTGCATCGCAGCCGTCCATTCCGTCGGATCCAACGGATATCGCACAATCGCGTCTTCGCTCGTGACCCTTCTTTCTCCCCGCCGATTGGATCCAGGCCGTCCGTTTCCCAGTCAATCCGATGGCCAGCGCTTAATCGCACTGCACCCCCCGATCCACTTCTCCACCGTCGATCTAGCCCATGATCAACGGCCAGCGCTCAATCGCAAGCCCCTCTCCGATCGCAATCGCAAATCGTTTCTTCTGACCCCCGATTGCGATGATGCGATTGAATCGTGGCCGTCTGTTCCTCCCAAATCGGACGGTTCAGGTTTAATCGCCCTCCGCCTCCGGTCGGCCCCATATTCAACGCTCCGCCCCTTGTTTGTTGGTCATTTCCTTTGTAATTCGCCCAAACACTGAACGTTGGGGTTTTACACTATGAGTCTGTTTCTCCGCTCCTCTCCGCTGTTTCCATTGATTCTCCATTCTGCCGCCACCTTTCCACCGCCTCAACTGCATTTCTCCGCCACCACTGCCAGGTTCTTAACAGGTTTATTTTATGATGCGAAACAGCACAGAGAGGCCATTCCAGCCGGCCAGCGAAGCAGCAGAAGCAGGATTTAAAAGGGGTTAATGACTATTGCTGATTTAATTAATGTTAACCTCGCAAGTCAAAGGATTGAAGCTCAGTTCGAAAACTAAGAGCGCACCAGCACGCCATAACTGCGCCACCTAACAGCAGAGTACTCTTCTCCAGAAGTACACCTTCCTACAGAGTTCTCCGTGCCTCCTCGAGCCCGTAAGCAATTAAATACGCTGACCGAAGCTCATTCCAGGCGGTCAGGCAGCAGTTATGAGGTATGGAGCGCCTTGCAGATCTTTAATCCACGTCATTCATTTCAGAAGGCAGCGCAGAGCCCAAGCTCCAGAAAGGACTCCAGTGAAATATCCGAGGTCAATTCCCAGCCTAACAGAGCCTCCAAACAGTCTGCAGAGTACTCAAAGCGCCGCATAAAGCCATTAAGCAGTATGGGCATGAACACTTCCGCCATTCTGACTTAATGAATCTCATTTAATGGGTCTTCTGCCTCTGTTTCTTTCTCTTCTCCTATAAAATCCCTGGGAACGAATTGTGTTGGTTGTTGTTGAATTATCAGTGAACTGCAAGCATTTTGTCCCGAGCCAAGTTTCTCATGTAACAGTTGTATGATAGGCTGAGAAATATGATGTATTCATGCTGAATGTAAAAGCTTTGGGCAGTGATGTACCTGATTGGTGTTGTGTTTAACATGATAATCAGTTTTCATTGGATCCTGATCTACAGCAGTTGGTGATGTTCTTCTTATCTCTTTGTTTATTTCCATTTCATTTCATGTTCTTCTGACTGACATCTGAATGCATGATATGAGATTTACCCTTGTTAGGTACCTTATATCCCAGCTCTCTCAGTCTTGAATGTTTTCTGCTCATATGTGTGTCTGAATATTGTTTTTAATTGACTAAACCAGTGTAGTGGATGATTATTGCCTACTCTCTGATGTGCAAGTTAGTAAAATCAGTATTCAGATGTTTTTGTTAATATTTAATTGAAAGAGTTTAGGAACATTGGGAGGTGTAAAGCCTGTCGCTGCCTCTTCATAACCTTCCCTTCCATATAAACCTTTTCAAGATCCCTTGTGTTGCCTATGGTTTTGTCCAAGCAGGCCTGGAGTTAAATGACCTCTGGCCTGATCTATAGACAGAATCAGATGGCTTTCCATCTTTCATTCTCATCACTTAGTGTTCCATCCCACCAATCAGTATTTAAGATCCAAATGCTTTAGATGACTAGCCCAACTGAAGCTTACACGTCGAACATAAGTAAATCCTTTCTTGACTCCATTGCCCAATGGCCTTGATGTTCCCTGAGTTATCTATCTTTGTCTAGCTTCCTTCTTTACCCATCCTTGTCTTATGATGAAACCCTCCTTCCTGATTCTCAACAACCAAACTCAAACAATCAAACAAACAACCTTGAGCCCATAACTAGCCTAAAATCATAATTGAGAACTTTACAGACATATATCCTTGGATAATCATAGAGAGATCCCTCTCTGGACCTAGGAGGGCTAGATCCTAAGGTCTGAAAGTGGTTCTATGCTGTCTCATCTTTTGGTCTCTGTCAACCTGGCCAAAACATGGGAACCCCAACACTACCATTGATAGGACCCCCAAACAATTCAGCTCCATTCAATTGCTGCAAAAAATAAGCATTGTTACTAGCAGTAGAATGAATGAGATAAGGGCCAAGCCATAAGTTATCAAATTTCCCATGCTTGCCCTTGTCTTCTCTCCTTGAGTCCCACTTTAACACTTTGTCCCCAACATTGAATTTATTGGCCTTTGTCCTTCTGTCAAAAAGCTTCTTGATGCTCTCTTGCTTTTGTAATGCTCTGTTGTAAACCTCCTCTCTGGTTTGCTGAAGATGTATGGTCTGATTTTTCTTCTGATCATGTCATTGTCTTCAGACTACACTTCTTGAATCAACTTCATAACTGGTACACCAAGGCTGGTTGGAAAAATTGCATCTGTACCATACACAAGCTGATAGGGTGACATTCCAATAGATTTTTTAAGTGTTAATCTGTCAGCCCATAATGCATGTACTAGCTTTGTGTGCCAAGACTTCTTGTTGTCCTCCAACAACTTCTTGATTATGTTCACCAAAATTTTGTTTGAAGATTCTGCCAACCCATTACCTTGAGGGTAATAAGCAGTAGAATGACCCAGAGTTATTTGATATTTGTGACAGAATTCAACCATCTTCTTGGATCCAAATGCTGCTGCATTATCAGTGATGATCTTCCTAGGATAGCCAAATATATATAGGATATGAGTCTCAATGAATTTTATGATGACAGAGTCATTGGCTTGCCTAGAAGTGATGGCTTCTATCCATTTGGTAAAGTAGTCTGTTGCAATGAGAATCCATCTATGTTGGGAAGATGAGGGTGGACGGATTTATCCTATGAAGTCAAGTCCCCACTATTGAAAAGGAGCTTCAACAGTGATTGGATGCAGAGGTAAGGGCAGGAATTTTCTTTTGCCTTCAAAAAGTTGGCATTTATGACAGACAAAGATCATTTTGTGTACATCTAGAAAGAGGGTGGGCTAATAGTAACCAGCTCTAAGGATTTTGTTGGGTGTTGTCTTCCAATAGAGGTGGCCTCCACATTCTCCTTCATGGAACTTATGCTTAACCTTCACTGCGTCATTCTTAGGCAAACATTTAAGAAATATCTCACTTGCATTTTTCCAATAAAGACATTTATCTATAATGCAGTGGTTTATAGCTTTTAACTTTAAAAACCTTGCCTTTGTTTTTTATAAACCAGGAGGTGTATTCGAATTAACCGAAACATACAGAATATCAGCATACCAAGAGGAATTCATAAAATGATCTTCAAAAACGGGAGTTGACAATTCCTCTTGTTCATCTAAAGAATTTATCATATTTATATCAAGAACTTCAAAATTGGATTCAACCATTAATCTAGCTATACCTTGGCCTTTAATGAGCTTAATGGGCTTGATTTCCAAATCATATTCAAGTATCATAGCTATCCACTTACCTCTCTTACCATCTGGGTCCTGTGTTAGAATGTCTTTCACAACTGAATTTGGGACAAAGCTAATGATGTGTGAGTGCAAGATGTAAACTCTGAAGTCTTTTAAAGCTTTGACAAAAGAAAAAACTTGATTTTCCATAATGTTGTACTTCAAAGGAGCATCTCTCAATGCCTTACTAAAGAATGCAATAAGCTGCTCTTGTCCCCGTGGATTGTTCTGCAATAGGACAACAGCTATTGTATGTTTTGACGCAAATGAAAAAATATAAAAATCTTTTGAAAAATCAGGACTTATTAGGACTGGTGTTTTGGTTAACGCTTGTTTCACCAACTCAAAGGACTTTTTTGCTTCCAAGGTCCATTTAACCCCTTTTTCCCTTTTTAGCATGTTTTTTATGTTCCTAAGGAGCTCAGCCAAGTTGGGTATGAACCTTATCAAGAAATTAATCTTTCCAACGAAAGATTGGAGTTCCTTGATATTTCGAGGATGAGAGATTTGCAATATAGCCTCGATCCTTTTTGGGTCTATCTTTATCCCCTCTTCTAAAATAATGTTTCCAAGAATTTTACCTTCTTGGAGACCAAATAGTGTTTTCTTTGGATTTAAAGATATCCCAAACTTCCTGCATTTATCGAAAAATTTTCTCAAGTGTTCTAAGTGCTCTTCATCTGTCTTGGAAAAAATAGTAACATCATCAAGGTATATAATGATGAAGTAGCCCAAATCATATGAGAATGCAATGTCCATGGCTCTCTGAAAAGTAGCGCCATAATTCATTAAACCAAAGGGAATTTTCACATACATGAAAGTTCCCCAAGGTGTAGTAAAAGTTGTCTTTAATTGATCATCAGGATGTGCTAAAATCTGATTGTATCCTGAGTAGCCATCTAGCAAAGAAATTCTTTTAGAACCAACCACCCTTTGTAAAATATGGTCCATCTTGGGTAAAGGATAGTTGTCCTTCAATGAAGCTTTGTTTAAGTCTCTAAAGTCTATACAAAGCCTTATCTCTCCTGTTTTCTTCCTTACTGACACCAGATTAGACACCCACTAAGAATATCTAATAGGGACAATAATACCAGCTTCATACATTTTCTTGATTTCCTTCTCAACCAAAGGTAACTGAACAGGGTTTATTCTGCGCAGTTTTTGTTTAAATGGATTTTGGTTTTCCTTGAGAGGTATCTTGTGCTGAATTATTTCAGTGTCATAGGATTTCAGATCCTCATAACTCCACGCAAAAACATCAGAAAATTCTTTAAACAGATCTATGTATTTGAGTTTGATGTGAGATAGAAAAGTTTTAGACAGTTTGATCATCATAGGTTTTAGTTCACTGCCTATATTACACTCTTCAACTTCAGTCTCGACAGGCTCCAGTTTCGGTTTCTTGGCCACATCGTTGAAATCAAACAACTCTTCTAAAGGGGCCAGCCCTTTTGGAAAAATTTGATTGTTAGACTGCAGAGTTTCTAAGTCTTCTGTTTCTAACTCTGCAATAATTTATGTTGTGTTTTCAAGTTTGTTAGACAACAGATTTATATCAGCCATCTTTGGAGACTCTTCTTCATCAATTAGATTTTCTTCACTAGGGCAATCTGTTTCATAGTCTGAATCTGAACTTGGTAGTTCAAATTCATTTTTGGACTATAGGAAGTCTTCTATTTGTTTGTCTCTGTCAAACACTTGCCAATACTTCTCGTTATCAGGAACAACTAGTTTGAATTTAATTTGAGTTGTACATTGTTTGGTTTCATAAGGTGTTAAGCACGTTCTAGCAGCAAAAGCTAAACTGTGGGCTATGATATTCTTTTCTCTTGGGACAAAAATTAGTTGTGATTCCTCAAAAGTTTTCAATAAATCCATGATGTCATTCTTGTAGGCTCTAAGTCTGGGGTGTTTGGTGCTGTATTCCCCATTCACTTGCCTAATGATTAATTCTGAATCCCCATGCACTTTAATTCTTTTGGCTCCTAATTTCTTCAACAAGTGTAAGCCTAAAAGAAGGGATTCATATTCCACTATGTTATTCTAAAACTGAAAATTTAATCTGTAGGAATGGCCTTCTGTTTGGTTTTTCTCAGTGTTGCGTATCTAGACGCCTGCACCAGCATTGCTCCTAGTGCAAGACCCATCGAAGTTCATACTCCAAAGAGGACTAGTTTCTGGTTCAGCAGTTTGGTTACTATCCTCTTCATCTAGCGTGCTTTCGGATTGTTCTTGAATATCAGCACTTCGTTGAATTTGTTTTAATTCCTCAATTTTTTCATTGCGTTGAGGACTGCTTTCCTGACTCTCAAGGTTTAAAAGCAAAGGATGAATGATTTGTAGCTCTAGACCTACGTTTAGTTTGCTGCAGTTTTTGGGTTTTGCAAACTGTTTTGACACTTCTGCATTTTATTCCCCCTCCTGTCTATCTGCCATTAAATCAGTTAAGGTCACTCGTTCACTGAATGTTTCATTGTTAAAAAGGATAAATGAATCAAGGCCTGTATTAACAGAATAGAAATGAGATTTTTGTGGTCTCTCTTGGCTATTAATCATGTATTGCATATGAGACTCCCTGTAAAGTCTTCTAGTATGATTGAAAACAGGGATGGTCGCATAGGTCATATCCATCTGCATAGTTCCTTGTAACTTATCTCCTCAGGATCTTGATAACAACATACCATACTTTGGGGGTACATCAGCCACAACAATATCCACGACTAAACATTTGGCTGGGATTTGTGCTAAGTTAACACAGAGGTCTTTGATTAAACCTAAACATTTTACTCTACTTGAGTCAAAGGAGTAAAGATCTTTGTAAGGTCGAGTGATTTCAAGGCCTAGGCTCTCCATTACAGCTTTGGGCATTAAATTGTGAGAGGCCCTTGAATCATACATATCGTTATGTAAAATCTTGTCATGAACATTTAAACTAACGTAAAAAGGAGGAACAGGTCCCTCTTGATATCTATCCTTGATCTTAGGATCAAATATGAGCTCTGGTTGGTCATCATTAAGATTGACAGTGTCATTATTCTCTTCTATGTTAAAATCATTCAAAATTTGAGATCTATATACATTCTGGGCAGCTAATTTAGTAAGGGGAACAGAGATTTTGATTCTGGCAATTTCCTGCTCCAAACTAAAAGGCATCTGATTCTTTGAAGTGCTTATTTCAGCCTTATCAACTGCTATTCTATCAGCAAAATCAGTTTGTTGATTTCCTCTATTTACATTTGTCAAAATTGTTTTAACAGGAGTACTAGCTGAGGTGCTAACGCTGCTAAGACCTGCACTATGTTTTTCAATACTTTTAGTGCCTTTTTCTTTACCTTTATCAGAATTTCCAACCACTGTTTTGTCTTTTTGTTTTACAATTTTGGATTTATTTACAGTGCTGTTTTGTGAAGATTTTTCAGAGGTTTTAGTTTTGGGATTTTCCTGATTGCTTTTACTCTTAAGTTCATATTCCGTTTGAGACTCTATGATGACATTTTCCATTTCTTGGTAGTAATATTCATCTTGAGCTCTCTTGTCATCATAGGGTATATATAGACCTTTTTTTCTATCATAATGAACTTCAAAGTCATTATTATCTATTCCCAACATGTTTATATCATCTTCCTCTGTTTGTTCACTTGTTTCTTCAACCTCACTTACATAGTTTTGATGAAAAGGAGGAGTAATCTGTTGATCATCTTCCCTTGGTCTATTTTGAGGTTGGTTTCTCCTAAAATTCTGATTTTGATTTTGATTTCTGTTTTGAGGAGCTGTTTGGTTTTGACTTGCTTGTGCTCTCTCAAGTATGCTCATCTTTTTCATCATCTCCTCCATCATTCTCTCCATATTTGAGCTAGATGTGGAAGGTGTAGATTTCTCTCTAAAGGACACTTTCTTCTCATTCTTCATTCTTGCTCTTTTCTCCACTAAGTTAACTTCCATAGAAAGAGCTCCATTTTGCATATCTTCAAGAGTTAAAGGATCTCTCTCTCTCAGCTGATAGGCCATCTCAGGATCAAATCCTTCAAGAAACTTGTTTAAAGCTGAGCCTTGTGGAGGTTTTAGGTCTGGGGGAAGGGCATTATAAACACTGTTAAACTTAGTGCAATAAGCTTGTACACTTTCCCTAGTGTTTTTGTGGAGATTCTTCTAGTACAAAAGTATTTGGAGAGAGTTCTTCTTTACTTACCATTTGTTTAAGAACAACTGATGGAAGGCTTGGAGATCATTAATACTGTGAGGGGTTAAGCCTTTGAATAATTTTCTTACTTCTCCCCCTAAACTCTGAGAAAATAGTCTAAGTTTGACAGATTCATCATCAATTTCATTTCTATCAAAGTAGTCATTCATCTTATCCACATGTTGTGAAACAGTAGTTGCATTACTGGCATCATACAATGGTATCTTGGACTGATAGTCCTGTGGAAGATTGACTAACGGTAAAGGAAGGACCAATGGGGCATACCATGTTGCCATGATAGGGGGTGGAGGTAGATTTACAAGAGGTGGATTAACAAGAGGGAAAGTGGGCTGGAATGGAGTGGTTTGAACTGTGGATGTATGTAGAACAGATGTGGATGTACCAACATTAGATTGTTGAGCTGATCTTGGATGAGAGACACCTAAGTTGTGAAGGAAATGTAAATCAAGCGGTGTATTTTCTCTACTACCAGGATGTTCACTTCTGTCCGGGGATGAAAGTGAAGACTCTGAATCTAGCTGATCTAAATCATCAAGCGACCTAGTTCTAAATGGATTTCTTATGTCAACTTGTGATTGTTGTAGAGCTGCAAGGTTTTCAAGAACAGAATTAGCTCTAAAGGGTGATCTGAAAACAATTGAAGATTTAATATTAGGAGACTTCCTAAGGATTATTTCAGGGTTATCAACTATCTCAGGAGGGTCTAGGTCAGGATAGGCTCTAGTATGAATCTTTCTAGGAGCCACTATGGTGTGTTTTTCAGACCCAACTAAACAAGAAAAGTTTAACCAAGTATGACAATATTTAAGAGGCTGACTGATCTTTTAAACAAGAAAATTTTAATCCTAAAGTCCTCTAACCAATTTTAAATGATGTTATGATGATAATGGGTCTTCCCAGTGGAGTCTTAAGCTCTGTTTAGGATTGTGTAGTCATCAGGTGGAAATTATTAGCTCTTTTAGAGGTAAAAGGTTTTACGGTCCACCACCATGTTTATTTGAATACCAATATTGAAATATTTTTGGGTTTCTCTGAGTTTATTTCAGTCCTATAGGTTCTAAGAGTGTCCTAAATATGTTTCAACACTTAGCTACGGTGATGAGACAGAGAAAGTCTACTATTAGGGCTAAGCTAGCTAATCCTTCAAGGTTTGATAAGCTCTGATGAGAATCCTAAGGTTTCCTTAGTTTGTCACCGATTCAACAAAGTTTTATCATGATTAAAATTTTCTTGGTAGTGCTTTGAAGAAGGCTTCTTGTACTCACAGGGTTTTTATGAAGTCTTACGGGAACCTAAGATGAAAATTTGACTCAGTCCCCAGTGGAGTCTCCAAAAATGTTAGCTCCCTATAATTTGCAAGATTGGCAAATACAAACTGTAGAGAGAACACTTGAACCACTTTGGGATTATAGGATCTAGCCCTCCTGAATCCAGAGAGGGATCTCTCTATAAGTGCAAAGATTTATTTATCTTTTAAGGCTTTTGGGTATGATATTAGGCTAGTTATTAAGAGCAAGGGTTTTGTTTATTTTTGGATGGTTGAGCATGATTTTTAGTTGAGTGGAAAGTCCTAGAACGAAAGAGATTAAAAGGTGTGAAGTTGCAAGAAACCAAAACAAGCTTTGGCTGATAGGATAGATATGATGCTGGTTTTGTAGTGCATTGGGCTCTGGAGTCATAAAAGGGTTTAATTGTGCAACAATTTCAAGAGTGGTCCAAGGGGCAAGTCATATATATCACAAGATATCTCAGATAAAATGATGGAATGGAACAATAAAAGTGTTGAAGGGGTGGAAACAAACAATAATTTCAACTAGGATTTATCAGTCTGTCCAAACAAGAAAAGCCTTTTAAGCAACTGTTTAAAACCAACCAAAGGACAGGGCTAACCATAGAATTCTTTGGACAAGCTCGCATTAAAGTTAACTCATTAGATAAAAAATCCATTAATCCACATAATTAACTTCAGAAGGGATGAAAACAGATAAGAAAAACAAAGTGTAGCCTAAGATCAGATAAGATACTTTTAAATCTAAACTGCTTTCAGCATACTCTTAGGGAAACTTTCAGAATTACCTTTGGAGAAAGAAGTTAGAAAACAGGGCAAACCATCACTTTTCTAGTCTATCTTCACTGAGCATATAATGAAAATAACATTCAAGAACAATGTTTAGTTTAGGTAGTAGGACGAGGGAACGCCAACATTCCTAACTGTTTGGACCGTATTGAATCATTCTTGAATACACAATTTGGAGGAAAACATTGAGATAAAGCTTATTAGTCAGAGAAGCGTACTCTAAACAGTAAATCCTAACTCTATGCTTGCTATTCTTTATCAGAGAATAAATGGACAAAATGGCATACATGAAAGGAAAAAAATAACACATAAAGAAGCACTTCACCAGTGATATAGACTAGGATCCCAAGAATCAGCTTGTATATTGATGTCAATCGAGTTACATTCTTCAAATCCAATGTTTCCGTTCAACAATCATCTTCTCTTCTCAGCCTAACTTATTTGATTACAAAAAGAGCTTCAAGAGCCTCTGAACACTATTTACATATATAAAATTTCGAGCACAAGTATATTTCAACGTTCTGCAACCAACCCTTTACAATGAGCTCCTCAAGAAGATTTTATAGGAAAATGAGGAGGTGGAATGAGAGAAAATATCTACAGGCTCAATTAATACATTTTAATGCTTCTCGGCCTTTGAGGGGCTCAATGAAGAATATTACAGATATTTCCTCTGTATCAATTGTTTTACATTAAGTATTAAGCTTGCTGGGAAGATTTTGTTGACTTTAAGGCTGTTCATTATCTTTGTAATAACTCTACTGATATTTTGCAATAAGTCTCTTTGGCTTGGAATAACTGCTCAGCTATCGTGAGGCAAATATCCTCTATTCTGGTAGTAACTATGCCGTCTTTTGAATGCTTTGAGTCTACAGGTGGCTTTTGGCAGCTGAGAGGATTCAATTAGCCTTTGATGTGGCAGTGGAGGCTTTCTACGACCGATAGATATTATTGTTTTTCTTCAAACACTGTTAATTTTATTTAACTCTGTGTGTTAGGCATAATTAGGCCTAATTTCTGTCCTACGTTCTTCAAACTATGTTTAATTGAATGAATTAGGCTTTTGAAAGTCAATTTGGGCCATAATCCCTCAAAACTGTGTAATCAATCATTAATTCTTCAGCTCTGTTGTGGTTGGATCCTTTCACACTGATACTCTTTACTTGATTGAATTTTGTTGTGTCTTTTTGATGTGCAGGTGGGTGTTACAGTGGACTCTTATAATGTTGCCAGCATTCATGAGGCACCGACAAACGTTGATGGGAAACCCTGTGGAATGATCGTTTTGAATGAATAATGGCCTGGAGCGTCGTCACCGTTGGCCTTCAATTTTTCTTTAAAATGTTTGAAAAACCTTTAAAACCCGCATAAACCAAGAAACATTAGAAAAATTCTGCATATTTGGGTCAAACTGCTTTGGAGGCTTAGGTTTAGAGTGTAGCCGTTGGATGAAAGCATCCAACGACGAGGATTGCTTTGCCTAGTTTAAAAAGAAAGGTAGATGACTTAAACGGTGGAGATATTAAGTTGGGGTCATTGATCTACAAAGATCAACGGTCGGGAGCAACTGTGAACATATAAAGTGTAGGGGTCACTTTATAATGAAACGATGGAATATACAAAGGAAAATGGGTTAAATAACCTTAATCAGTAGTGAAAAAGGCAGGATGAAATTTGGGGTTTCGGAAAGGGTTCTGGGCCGTCGGATGAGATCGGCCGCAGAGATCAACAGTTGAGGTTGATCTATGAAATCCCTTGGAGGATGGTGGAGGGCGATAGTTCAAAGTGAGACTGAATGCAGGCCGTTGATCTACAGAGATCAACGGCGGAGAACAAACGCGATGCGATGCAATAAAAATGGGGTGGGTGGTTTCGGCTAAAGAAACCAGCTGTTTCACGCAAGAAAATGGAGGAAAGACGGTTTCACCTTTTTGAACATGATATGCATTAGAGCCTGACACGTGGCATTTCAAAACCACATATATCGTGTGAATTTGGATCATTAACGTTTAGGCTTAAATCTACGCGAAACTGCGTGCTGGCCGTTAGATCTGGGGCGTCAGATCGGACGACTGAGGAGAGAGCATGATAAAGAATAGATGCATGGGAAGTAACAGGTGGGGCAGAGCCAAGGCGGTATTAACCTGGACCGTTAGATCAAGAAATGAATGGCGGAGATTAAATCTGGGATGGGTAGGACCCAAGAGAGTTGGGTGTATCGGGTTGAATCTGGACCGTCGGATGAGAGAAATGAATGGTCTAGATCAAATCTCGAGGTTGAATAAAATAAAATATGAGGCGGATAATGGGTTAGTATGGGCCGTTTATCTGCAGAGATCAATGGTGGAGATTCGCCGAAAAGATCTTATACATCAGGGTTTATAAAATTTAACAAAGGTTGAGGGGTTCAATCTGGACCGTCAGATGTATGCGATGGACGGCCCAGATGCAATCGAAGGATTGCGATCGACGGAGGAGAGAGGAAAGGCGCAAATGGAAATCTCCGATGCGATTGAACGTAGACCATCGATTTGCAGATCAAATCGACGATGGAGAATGAATCGAAGGAGCTCGCAAGTGGGGGAATGGACTTATGAATGGAGCAATAAGGGTCGTTGGATCTGGGCCTAGCGGAATAGATCGACGGCTAAGAAGCCATCAGGAGATCGCCAATCGGGAAGGAGTAATAAAAAATTAAACGCGCCCAATGGAGATCTCTGATGCGAGATCCCAAAGACCGTTTGATATTTTCAAATCAATGGTTGGGAATGGCTCAAACAATGACCAACGGGTTTTCCTTTTAACATAGAAAAATGGGTTTTTAATATGAAATACAAAGGGAAAATGGCGTCGGGGAGGGTTTATTTATAATTTTAGCGCCTGATTGTCGGGCCTTTGGGTATATTAAGGAAAGTGGAGGTCGGGGGTTTATAACAAAGGGAGCCAATCGCATCGAAACTTTTATGTAACAAAAGACATGCACCCATCGAAAATGCCCCGATGCGATAAGCACTTTTGGACTTAGCGCTTGGTTCTAGCACCAAGTCGCATGGTGGGGAAGTGGTTTAGGGCTTAGCCCAAAGGGGCTTAGGCCCATAGTAAAAAAGACTATTTTTTATGAATTTTCAAGAATTTTCAAAGGATTTTGAAGGTTTCAGTAAGGTTTAAGAAGGAGTTTTAAACCTTATAAAAGGGGATTTATGAAGGGAAAATGGGAAATATTGGAAAATAGAGGAATTTTATGAGGAAAAAATGGGATAAAATGGAGGTTAATGATGAAGGGAAGGAGGAGTAAAAATGATGAAAAATGGAGTTTTCAACAATCTTTTTCTTCAGGGAAAACAACAAATTTTCAGAGTTTAAGAGGGAAACAGCAGTGAAGATTAATCAAAGGATAAGATATCTTCACAAGACTTCAAGAACTAACAATTTGGAAATAAGAATTGTTTCTTGAAGGCTTCAACAATGATTTAACCACCATTTGATATGAAAATTTTTATAGGTGGCTAACATAATGAAAAAGTAATATTCCTTTAAATGTTTATCTAGAATTATTTATAAATATCACTTTTGTTATATTTACTTTTCATATATCAATATAAAAATTAAATAGTTTATTGTCATGTTACATTTTCAGGAAGATTATGAAAATCTCAAAATATGAATGAGACGATATCAGAAATATGCCAGTAGGATTGTCCAAAAAGGTGAACAACGAGATGGTCAAAGAGATGGAAAAAATTGCATCGCAGGAGGAGACATATCAACAACAACGTGCTTCAAATGTAATATGTAATCATTGAATTTTTCGATCGTTAGGTACAATAAATAAACAATGTAGCATTAAATATTACTTTTCAGGTATTTTTTTGTAGAAAAGAAAAGAAAATGGAACCCATTCAGCACATAAAACAGGATGACAAGGAAGAAAAGGGTTGATATCTAAGTTTGTGAGTAATTGTTACTTCCTTATAACAACTTAAATAGATTTCATTTTTGTATTTTTTAAGTTTTTTTACAAAAATAATCATTGAATGTCTTCAAACAAGTGCTAACATACAAAGAAGAACCATCAGAGGAATTGATTGAAATTGGGTTAAATATGGGTTGTGAGTATATGTTGGCATATCAAAAATTAATTGTGGAATTTGTAAGCATATATCGATCTTGTTTTACTTAGCTACGTCTATAATTAATAGAACAAAAAAATATTTTATATTAAACATATGATTTGTTATGGGGTATAAAACTTGCAAGGAACAAAGTATGGAACTACGCCAATAGATGAAATCTTGAAAGATGGCATGTTACATGGTTTTGAAAGAATGTGTATAGTTTATGAGTCAATTTTTGCAATGGTACGTCATTTATTTTCGATTTACATTGATTTATATTATTTAATATTTCAATTTTCATTATTCTCACCAATATATATACACTCATTACATTTTATTTTTATCTTTGTAGATGGAAGGTGAAGAAGAAGAAAACAATCAACACAGTGAACAAAACATTCCTAAAAATAACCCAAGTCATGGAAGTAGCTCTAATAGTGACAGCAGTTCAAGCGAAGAATGATGATCACTATGTTTGGATATCAAAGCAGGACATTATATTTTTTGAAATATTATCCTGTGAAATCAGACATTTTGTTTAATGTAATGGACATAGTGTCCCAATTTAAAGACAAAGGGATACCAATAATTGTCCCATTTTGTATGACAAAGACTCTGTCCTATATATATATATATATATATATATATATATAATGTTTTAATTTATTCTATTGCATTCTCCATTGTCGTTACGAAATGTAACACCATTGATTAAATTTATGGATGATTAAATATTATAATGAAGAGATGTGAAATTTGATGATATGATATAAAAAATTAATCCAAACATCACATTCAAATGCACTAATAAAACTTTAATTCATATGAATGCTGTTATAAGATATATATGTGTCGACTTTTGATGAATAATGAATTTTAAAAAATCACAATAATTATGATATGATATAACAAATTAATCCAAACATCACATTCAAATGCAATAATAAAAATTTAATTAATATGAATATTGTTATAAGATGTGTCGACTTTTGATGAATAATGAATTTAAAACAATTACAATAATTGCACTGTCATAGGTCAATGTTTCTAAAAAATACAAAATGAAAACTAGTGCGTGTCAGTTATTGTACACTGATGCATTTGTATTCTGAAGCGCACCAGTGCGTTTCTACGACCTATGGGCACTGCACAAATACCAAAACCAATTAAAAATATTGGTACATTTGTGTGGTACTGCATACCGATGCGTTTATGTGGAATTATGCATCGATGCATTTGGACAACCTCTAGGCACCGCACAAATACCGATACTAATTGTAAATCTCGCTACGTATGTGTGATACTGTTCACCGGTGCGTTCATGTGTCTCTATGCACCGGTACATTTGTACGACCTATGGGCACCTCACAAATATCAATACCAATTATAAATATTGGTGCATTTTTGTGATACTGCGCATCATTGCGTTTTTATAAGTCTACGCATTGGTGTGTTGAGACGACCTATGGGCACGACACAAATCCCAAGACCAATTAGAATGGCCCTGTGCATTGTATCACCAACACTATGCCTAGTGAAGTTTTATACCTTGACGGCCCAGTGTGTTCTCCTTCGACCGACCTAGTCCACCTTCTAGATTTACGCACCAGTGCATTCAAGCCCGAGTAGCGCACCGATGAAAAAAAAATCCATAATAACCTCCGGCTGCCCATTTTTTTTACTTGTGTTGAATTTCCATTAAAAGCTCTGCCAAAACCTCCGTAACCATAAACAGATGTTGTAGCAAATTTTTTTTTTGACAATTTAAGCCAATTTTATAACATTAAAAACCTCCTTTATAACCTCTGCTAGACGATCTTTTCCTTGTAGTGGAAGAAAGATCAATCACACATAACACCGATGTTTTTACCGGGAAATAATAAAGCTAAAAACCCCACTATTATATATTACATATATATCATGGATCATGAAATAATATCATACAAAAATATAATCTAAGAGCTCTCAGTACAATATACAATCATCTCACACTGTCATACAAAAATTGGCAAATACATGTGCCAATTTACTGCGTCCTGACAACCTGCCTCCACTGTGTAATCCTTGCTGATCACAATCCCTGAAAGAATGAGATACTGCCTTGCCTTGACTGTGCAAACCTTATTGGAATCTCCAATGTGTATGTGGTTGCATGAGTGCACCCACTAATGTCACAACAGATATTCAAACTGTCGCTTTCACCTATCTCTCAACTGGGTCTCCACTGGATCTAACATGCATGTAGTTAACAGTAGTAAATCTTCAGTTGCATGTGATATCACTCCATGTGAATTAATTTAATATTTAATTCACTGATCTCTCACTAGAGTATCTTTAGTTACAACTAGTTACAACTAGCACAACTGAGTTTAACTCACTTAACTGAGTTAAATTACTTTACAACTCACATAACTACACATCCAACTCTATTACAACCTTGAATCACTCAGTTACAACTAAGTCCACTTGCATTTCCCATCAACTAACCTTAGAACTCAAAATTCCTTTAGCGAACTGGTTTGCCACTTCAGTTAAATGAAATCAAGTGCTTCAAGAGAATAGATTAATATTTATTGCCCAATTATTATTAAGAGATATTAATAATTGACATGCATTCTATTTTTAGACATGCGATCTATAAATAGACTTTGCACATGCATCTAAAAATAGAATCTCATCTATAAGTATAATTTTCTCACCATTCTAAAAATAGACTCCCACTATAAATAGAATTTTCTCAACATTTTAAGAATAGACATACACCTAAAAATAGCCTGCAGGCCCCACCTATTGTAGGTGCTTAAATTTCACTAGGATCATCATCTTGCTAAATCTCAACAAGAATAGATTATTGTTTATAGTCAAAATGCATCTATAAATAAAAATGTGATCTATAAATAGAACTTGCACATACATCTATAAATAGAACATCATCTATAAATATAATTTTCTCATGCATCTAAAAATATATTTCCACCTAAAAATTAACCCGAGGCTCCATTCTAGTGTAGGTGCATAATTTTCACTGGGATCTTCTTATTGAATCTCAACAGTCCCTTTCAACAAGAAAGGGATTATCCTTCACCTCGATTACGTCTCTATGGTATTCAAATTTGCTCCTGGTGAGCACCTTTTTTAGAATGTCTACATCCTGATCATCTGTAGGAATGTACTGAAGAAACATGATCTTCTGCTACACACAATCCCTGATATGATGATACCATATATGTATATGCTTATATCTATCATGAAACACAATATTAATCGAGATTTTAATGCAACTATGATTATCACAATGAATCACTGTCAGATCTAAATGAGAACCAAACAAACCAACCAAGATCTTTCTCATCTAGATAGCCTCACATGCAGCTTCACTTGCTTCCATGTATTCCGCTTCTGCTGAATTGAGTGCCACAGATCTCTGCTTCCTGATGTACCAAGAAAAATTTGTAGATCCAATACTAAATATCCCCACTGATGTGCTCTTTCTGTCCGTTAGGCTACTCGCCCAATGCAACTTCACCTCATCCATCTATCTGTACCATAATCCAAACTGAGATGTGCCCCTCAGGTATCTCTAGACATGCTTTCCCGCCTTCCAAAAGAGCTTGGTAGGCTTAACCATTGCTTGACTTAGTTGGTTAACCACATAGCATATGTATCGTCATGTATTCATGAAGTACATTAGTGAACCCATTAACTGTCGATAGACAGTAGCATCCACTACCTCTCCAAATGTAGCATCCTCATTCTTCCAGTTTCCAGGAAGAGGAGTATCCATGGGTTTGAAGCCCTCTATGTGAAACTTACCCAGTATCTCCCTTGCATACTTTCCTTGAGACACAAAAATTTCACCATCTCGCTACCATATTTCCAATCTAGGGAAATAATCAAGGAGGCCCATATCTTTCATCTTGAATTCCTTCGTAAGGTCCTAATTACATGAGTGTATCAGCGGCTCATCACCAGTTAGTATTAAATCATAAACATAAAGAAAAATGATTAAAATCTTACCCTCCACCACAATTTGGTATAGGTTTGCATCCTCCTCACTTTTGGTGAAGCCGAGTCTGGTGAAATAGCTGTCTATCCGAGTGTACAAAGCACGGGGTGCTTGCTTCATCCCATACAATGATATTTTAAGTCAGAACACATGCGACTCGCTGCTGAGGATCTCAAATCCTTCAGGATGCTTTATGTACACCTCTTGCTCAATGATCCCATTGAGAAATGGAGTCTTCACATCCATCTAATGAATGTGCCATCCCATCTTCATTGAGAGAGCAAGGATGGTCCTTATGGAAGAATACCTTGTGATAGGTGCAAAGGTTTCTTCATAATCAATCCCCTCGATCTGTGAAAAGTCCCAGGACACAAATCTAGCCTTGTATTTCTCAACACTCCCATCAGCATCTTGCTTTACCTTGTAGATCCATCTCAAACCTACCACTGATTTATTAACTAGCCTTGGAACAATTTCCCAAGCACTGTTTCTGACAATGGAGTCATACTACTCCAGGAAGCTGGCTCACTCACACATTTTCTCATGAAAGCCATGTATCCAGTAAATCGGTCAGGAGATTTTCTTTGTCTGCGTTGTGATGTAGGGGCTCCTACATTCTCCGCAACATCATGTCTCAGCCTATCAGCTTCTGTGGTACACATTCTGCCAGTTCTGATGTTTGGCTCTACGTGAGTGGACTCCTCCACTCCATGAACCTCCTCCTGTGGTTGATCCACATCTAGAGACTCATCTTTGGGAACCAATAGTTCCTCCTCCACATGCAAGTCCAACTGCCTTTCAAGCAACAACTGCATGCCTTTCCTCTCATCAAATTTTATATCTCGTTGCATAACAATCATATTATTGTTAGGAAAATACACACGATAATTATGGGGTGTTTTTATGTACCCCAAAAATATCCCTACTTCAGCAATTGGCTCCAGCTTATTCCTGGAATTCTTGGTCACATGCACATAAACAGATGAGCCAAAAAACTTAAAGTGTGAAACATCTGGTTTCTTACCAGTGAAATATTCTTACCACAGTGTTGCATGCTTCCGCCCACAAATGCATTGGTAGGCCCTTATCATGCAACATCACTTGTGCTGCACCCACGATCATTATTTTCTTCCTCTCTGCGACACCATTATGTTGTGGGTTATGAGGCACTATGAATTCTCATCAAATTCATTCTTTCCTACAGAAGTCCTTGAATTCATTAGAGATGTATTCTCCACCATTATCGTTCCTCAGAGCCTTCACTTGCTTCCCCACCTCTTTCTCCACCAATACCTTAAACTCATAGAACTTTGAGAATGTTTGATCCTTCTTCTGCATGAAGAAGATCTAGAATTTACGAGAAAATTCATCAAAAAAAATAAAATAATACTTATGTTTTGTTGTTGAAGCAACCAAGAATGATCCACACACATCTGTGTGAACTCTCTCCAGGATGAAGCATGGTTCTCCTTTTCAGGAAAGGTATACTTTGCATACTTCCCCATGGTGCAACCCTTGTACTGATCTAACTGAGCAAGTGTTCCCATTGGAAATCCAGTAGATATTTGTTGCATGAATTTCAAGGCTCCATGATGAAGATGGCCCAATCACCTGTGCCATAATTCAGTGTCATCCTGGCTCGCCACTTTTTCTACCTTTCCCATCATGGAAGCGCAGCCATCTACCTCCAGCTTGTAGATATTCTTAATCGAATCCCTATTCTCTTGGCTTGACCTATTGTTTTATGTCACAGGAAAGCTTTTCCATTGCTGAAAACAACGTCATAGCCTCTGTCCTCCAACATTGCGACTGAGACCAAGTTTTTCGTCAGACCTGGAACATGCATAGCATATTTCAATTGAAATGGTTTACCTGGCTCCCTCTCAAAGGTAATGGTACCAATACTAGTCGCACTGTCTCGTCCATTGTCGCCCATCTCTATATCCATTTTGAGATCTTTCTCCTCCAAGTCACTCAAAAGCTCCTTATATCCTGTCATGTGGAAGGAAGTGTCAGTATCCAAATACCACACCAATACCAATGCACTTTTGATATGAATGGAATGTATTATTTTTGTTGTGCTAAGTATCCAAACAGTAATTAAATTGTGTGCATAAGGTTCTCTGAAGTTTGTAGGTGAAACAGATGGTTTTAACTTATTTAAACAGATTTCCATGTGATTTTAAAGCATGTAAATTTCTTGTATAACACTCTAAATTATTAAATAACAAATAAATAAACATCACATGTAACAATACTTAGCAAATTTGGTGAAGCAGTTCATCCCTCCTAGGCTACATCTGTTGGTCCAGCTCCCAATGGCATGTCCCTCTTATCTTATTTCTCAAAATGGTAAGTACATGTGAATAAAATCCTCAAACGGCTATGCTCTCTATGAAAACAGCTTCAGAATGCTTGAATTAGTCAGGAATGACTATTCATTTGCAGAAAACAGAGAATGGATGCTCAAAACACTAAAAACACCCTAGTGGCTCCTTGACCTCTCTAGAAGCTAAATCTGTAGAACATGACCTCTAATGGCTCTCAAACCTCTTCCAATGTGTTCATAATTTTACGAATACCCAAAATTGACTATTCATTTATCAAAATTGGTCGAATATCCAAGGAGTTATGGCCAAAATAGTAAAGTGCCCAATGTCCCTTAAAAAACTCCATAAAATGTGGAGGACTTGAGTTAACTTAAGTTAAATTTAGTGGTTTCCGCCAGTTTTGGTGGGTGCACCAGTTTTAACCGCCCAGAAACTGTGACATTAAATATTAGTAGAGGCATGTGACCGATGCGTTGTAATGTTCCCAATTTTTAGCCTCAAGGTAAAAGGAACATTATAGTTAGCGGTATTTTATTTAATTAAATAAAATTGGTAGGAGGGCTCCATAATCCTTGAGAAGGAAGAATAAACACTCCTCATGTGAAAGGATGAAGAATAAAGCAGCTAAATTGAGCACCACATGGTGTGAACAGGACTGGATCATGCTTGATCTAGACATTTTGACCAAGTCCACATGCACTGTCTAGATACAATGTATCTCCTTGATGGACTGCACAGTTTTAGAGGAGGATCACATGCATGAGTTGGAAGGCACATGTGGATGGGACCCATGGTGGAGAGGAGCACTTGCTATATAAGGAGAGGAGGAGAGCCATTTTTCTTCATGCTTGATTATTATTTTTCTTAGTTTATTGAGACTTCGCACCTCTTGCTGTTTAGCAAGAGTGCAGTGTTGCATAGCACTAGGGTGTCCCCAGTCAAGAATCCCTACCTCATCCTCAAGGAAGGAGAGGGTCTAGAGTTTCATTACCTCAATTTGGCATTTGGCCAAAGCTAGCTCCTTCAGTCATAACGTTATTCTTGGAGCAAGATAATTTTGTGCTGCTGGGTGCAGCAACAGAGGATCTCTTGAGTTGTTCCTTGGCTTGTTTTTAGTGGAGAGCTTAGCTATTCGTTGGAGGATTAGTGAGGAGGAATCTCAGTCTTATTTTAATATCATTAGCATCAAGCCAACCATCCAGCTTCCTTCACAGTGTATTTTCCAGCTTGATCTATGTTATTTTGGCTAGCAGTTGCTGGGAGGGTTATTTCAGCTCATCAGGACGAGTTGTTTCTGAGTAAAAGGATCAACATTTTTCTTAGATACACTATCAAAGGAGGGAATCACTATTGCTGATGTACTTCAGCCTCATTTCATATTTGTATTTAGTTGCAGTGATAAGTCAGATTGTCACATTGTACATTTTCCGGCATTTCTAGCAAGCTCACCTAGATTGGCTAGAAATATTATATTGGAGCCCATCCTTCTATTTCTGGGAATTTCTTGTATAACTCAGCCATATTTCATGTTTATGCATCCATAGTAGCAGCTACTCTATTATAGGCAGTGCTATCACTACTCTCCGGCATTTTTTGCAGTTGCAGCAACTCATGTATTTCATAGTTTGATCATTAGAGATTTATTCCGGTAGCTTGAGTGGCTTGTCCCTCAACATCTTTCTATATATTGTAGCTAACTTATTAATAAACATGATGGCTGTATTATGTTCCATATATCGATATCTACAATTTTACAGAGTTTCATGATTATGCTCATATGTTGTTGTAGTCTCTTTCTTTGAACATTCTTTTGAGGGATCTAGTTTGGGAAGATCTGAATAACCCATCTAGAGTTATTTCTTTGAGCTAATATTCTGGAAGAGAAGTGTTTTATGAGTTAAAAAGGGGATCCAACCCCCCTTTCAGCTTATTTTTACACTGCCTCCCTTATACAGTGTCCTTGAGGACCATATTGCATAAATTCCCGAAAAAGGAATATTACACGCGCGTTTTTACCACCGGACTAATCACTGGAACTTAGACTTACGGTTCCATAACTGTGGCATGTTTTAAAATGTTTACAACCCCCACATGTGACAAGTGTTAAGTGAGACTTTTTGCGTCGAAGTTTACAATTATCACAACTATTACTTTAACCTTAACTCTCTACATGTGAACACGACCTGTCACGACAGTTACATTTCTGTTGGCGGTTAGGGCCGGAGCCACAGTTCTGAGCGCAAGTTTACATGGGAGGGGGGATGGCCTCCCCAACCCCCAAATATGAAACATTCAAACCATAACATAAATTATATCTGTTACATGGTAAGAAATACGGTGCAGGCGGGTTGGTAGAATGTAGACTTAGTGCATGGGAGGTCAGGTGGTTGACTCCCCTGGCCTCCATAAAATTTTACACCATGACCTATGGGCCACGTGGTGGCCTCTGATCCTACCACGTGGCAGCCTTGGATTGGCCCAAAATTTCAAATTCAAACCTTCATCCAATCTCCGATTGCCACTTGTCGAACTTCGATTGGCCAAAACAAAATATTTTGGGGAATATTTTGGGGAATATTTTGAGGAATATTCCAAGAATATTCCCTAGAATATTCTCTTTTTAATTTTTCAAATTTCCAAGTCAAACTTGGTCAAAGTCATTTTTTTGGAGTTTACTGGACTTTTCAAACCTTCATAACTTCTGCATACGACCTCTGTTTTTCGAATCGTTCATGGTGCCAGAATCACACCGATGAGACCTTTCTAGTCAGTCAGGCTGCAAACACTTTTGAGCACTTTAATTTTTGAACATTTTTGAACAATGGACATGATCTCCTGATCACACCTCCCCACTATGAAGCTTTTGGCCCCAAAAGCTCTCTGGACTACTGAACATGAAGATGAGGAGACTGTGTCCCCACTCTTCCAATCTTATTCCACTGAAATTTCCTTGATTTCATTAATTAGAGCTTTTTATGAAATGAAAAATTTTACCTTGATTCCATTGACCAACTATTGCTGACTTTGTCCTTGTCATGTTGCACATTCTCAAAACTTGTAGAAAAACAACTTAACTTTGTAGTAAACATATTGTTTCTACATCGGTCTATAATCAAAGGAAACTAAAAATTACTTTCACCTTGCATCCTGTCCTTATGGCGATTTTTTGCCGAATTTGCTTTGAATGTGTGTCGATTCCTGATCAAGTTTCCTCGCCATTGTACCATGCCTTTCTGAAACCAGTAATGATCATTGCTGAATCTTGTGACTTCTTTGCTATGTTGCTTTGTCCTCTATTGGACCTTTGCAACTTCTTGCACTGACACTTTGTTTTCAGCATCATTCGACACCAAAGAAATTTGTTGCAATTGCTTGTCATATTCTTTCAAAGACAACCTACTTTTAGACTGAAACAAATCATTATTTACATCAGCATTTACATGAAAATGATTACATAAAACTTCCCTTTCTTTAATCATCATCAATGTCAAGTTTTGACTTGCATTGATGAGCCCCTTCATCTACCCTGCATTAACTAAAGAAGAGTCTAGTTTTTTGCGAAGAGCTCTCACAATGTACTCCTTACCATCTTTGAATAAATGGTATTTTTTCTCATTGCAATGGAAGATAGCTTTCCTGTCATACAAGTAAGGACTGCCCAACACCATACCTGGTATATCAAGAGGAACAACATCTAATTCAACCACGTGAGTGAAATGTGTTTTTATTGCAAAGCGCAACATGCACTTCTTTGAAACCTATAAATTTGAATCCTTACAAATCCAACCAAGTGGATATGATTTCGGATGTGGAATTGTCTCAAGATTAAGTTTCTTGACAAAGTCTTCAGAAATAAGGTCCGCTTGTGATCCACTTTAAAATAGCGTGTCAACCTTGGTATGTTTGGAAATGACCCTCACATGAAACAATTCAATTCTCTTTTCTTCACTTGGAGCTTCTATGTGACAGTTAGAAATACTAGAACTAGCTTTAGTTTCATTCTCTTTCCCCTTTATGTTTTTAATTGCCATAGCTATGATTTTTGTTTCATCTCCTGATTCTTACCCTAGGTCTTGTTCAGTTATTGCAACTCTCTTTCCTTTCTCCTTGGCTTTCTCTTTGGCTTTAAAACTTTCTGGTTTCAACTTTGGATGAAGTTTCCAACAATGATCCTCATCATGGCTTGTTTTAGAACATTGTTTGTAGAATAATTTTCCCTTCTCTTTTCTAGAATTTTCGTTTCTCTTTTTCTTCCATTTTCCTTTAAAGTCGCTTTCCTCATTCCCATCTAAGTTTTGTTTTCCCCTTGCCTCTAAATGTGTGTCTTGAACACAAACCTCATCTAGGCTTGTAGGGTTAAACATGAGAATGGTATGTCTTAGGTAAGTATGTAAACCTCCTATATACTTAAGTAAAGTGTCTTGGCTATGCAAATCTACTCCTAGTAAAAGAGCACTTCTTCTAAATTATTGGGTATACACTTGTACATTTTGTCCTTTCAATTGTTTAAAAATTTTGCAGTCCATTATGGCTTTCTGCATGTGAGCTAATGGATAAAACTGTTGTCTTATTTCATAAATGAAATCAGTCCATGATAAGATAATCTTACCATATTTTTTGATCTCCTCCTTTGTCTTGGCTTCCCACCAAACAAGAGCTGCACCTTCCATTATCAATGAAGCTAGTTGGATTTTGGTTTTGTTATCATGAAAATTTTTAATTCTCAAATAGGCCTCTTATTGCCTAATCCAATTATCAATCTTTTCTACACTAACTTCACCATCAAACTTTGGCAATTCAAACTTAACATCAATTTTTAGAAAGGACTTTTACCAGTGTTCTTTGACTTGTATGGCTGATGTACTGAAGTTGAAGTAGAGGATGATGAAGATGAATATAAGGGTGATGATGGCGACTTTCCACTGTCTCCATTTCCTCCGTTACCCTTCTTAGATTTCTCTTCATCATTATGGACAGCTGGTGACCGTTGTCCTTCCTTGTGAAGTTTGGATCCTTCTCCTTCTATTCTTTCATTCCTTTCTTGATAAAGGACTCTAACCATTTCATTCAAGTCAAGGAATTTTTTTTAGAACACTCTTTCTTCCTTCTTGTGATCAACTTCTTCATGAGTTTCTCCTTCTCTTGAAGTAATTATTATGGCTTCTTATACTTATCTTTGAGGTGAAATTGAAGGTGGAGATAATCACACTCTTTCCCTCCTTGGCTAAGGATTAATTTGAACATTCACCAATTGACCTTCTCCTCTCTTAAGCTTCAGCCTAGCAAGCATTAAAACTCTTGCAAACTGTTAAACAAATCTTTGCACAATTGTTAAACTAAGAAAATACTCTAGCTTAACCTAATGCTCAACCTGAGCTCTGATACCAACTTGATTTGAATGGAATGTATTAGTTTTGTTGTGCTAAGTATCCAAATAGTAGTTAAATTGTGTGCATAAGGTTCACTGAAGTTTGTAGGTGAAACAAATGGTTTTAACTTAGTTAAATAGATTTATGTGTGAGGTTAAAGCATGTAAGTTGCTTGTATAACATTGTACAATAGTAAATAACAGAGAAATAAACATCAAAAGTAAAAATAGTCAACGGATTTGATAAAGTAGTTCACCCCGCCTAGGCTACATCTGCTGGTCCAACTCCCAATGGCATGTCCCTCTTATCTTATTGCTCAAAAATGGTAAGTACATGTGAATAAAAGCCTCAAATGGCTATTATCTCAATAAAAAAAGCTTCATAATGCTTGAATTAGTCAGGAATGACTATTCATTTGTAGAAAACAGAGAATGGATGATTAAAACACTGAAAAACACCCTAGTGACCCTAGTGCCTCCTTGACCTCTCATAAATCTAAAACTACACAATATGACCTCCGATGGCTCTGAAACCTCTAACAATATGTTTATAATGTCGAGAATACCCAAAATTGACTATTCATTCATCAAAGTTGGTCGAATATCGAAGGATTTATGGCCAAAACTGTAAAGTGCCCAATGTCCCTTAAAAAACTCCACTAGATGTGGAGGACTTGAGTTAACTTAAGTTAAATTTAGTGGCTTTGGCCAGTTTTGGTGGCCGTGCTAGTTTTAACCGCTCGGAAACCATTGCATTAAATATTACTAAAGGCATGTGACCGGCCCATGTATTTATCGTCAGACTAACTACTGGAACTCAGATTTACGGTTCCATAACCATGGCATGTTTTAAAACGTTTGCAACCCCCACATGTGACAAGTGTTAAGTGAGAATATCGGCGTTGGAGTTTACAATTATCACAACTATCGCTTTAACCTTAACTCTTCACATGTGAACATGGCATGTCATGATGGTTACATTTCTGTTGGCGGTTAGGGCCAGAGCCACGGTTCTAAGCGCAAGGTTACATGGGAGGGGGGCTGTCCTCCTCAACCCCCGAATATGAAACATTCAAACTATAAAATAAAATTATATCGATTATATGGTAAGAAATACAGTGCAAGCGAGTTCGTATAATGTAGACTTGACGCATGGGAGGTTGGGTGGTCGACTCCCCTGGCCTCCATAAAATTTTACACCATGACCTCTGGGCCACGTGGTGGCCTCTGGGCCTACCGCGTGGCGGCCTTGGATTGGCCCAAAATTTCAAAGTCAAACCTCTATCCAATATTTGATTTCCACTTGTCAAACTTCGATTTTCCAAAACGAAATATTCCGGGGAATATTTCAGGTAATATTCCAGGGAATATTTCAAAAAATATTCCAAGAATATTCCTTGGAATATTCTCTTTTTAATTTTTCAAATTTCCAAGTCAAACTTGGCCAAATTAATTTTTTTCGGAGTTTACTGGGTTTTTCAAACCTTCATAACTTCTGCATATGACCTATGTTTTGTGAACCGTTCACGGTGCTAGAATTGTAGCGGTGATACCTTTCCGGTCGCTCAGGTTGCAAAAACTTTTGAGAAATTTCATTTTTGAGAATTTTTGAACAATGGACATGATCTCCTGATCAACTTGACACCATGCATGCGATCAAAGAGAAGTCAAGTTCAAATTGTGAGGCAAGGGCCTCATCAGCTGTAGCTCCAACAACCTTCTTGTTCTTGTTCTTCTATGGACAGATAGTAGCGAGACGCCCATGTTCGTGACAGTGAAAACACTTCACCTTGGACAAATATAGCTTCTTGCCTTTAGAATCATATTTAGAATGGAATTTCTTCCCCTTCCCCTTCCTTGCCTTGGAAGCCAAGGAAAAATCCTCTTCATCATCATGCTTTAATGAAGAGGCATCTGTGGTGTTCTGCCTGAACTCCTCTTACACTAGATCCAACCACAGTCATTCTCAATCTGGCAGTTTTTCCCATCTGTTGACAAAGCCTTCATAACTGTGCCAACCTTTAGGAAGTCCCAAGAGAGCCAAGCTTACCAAATCATCATCAACAACAGTGATTCCCATAGTCCCCAGTTCATCCCGACATTGGAAAAACTTCACGAGATACTTTGGAATGTTGTCGCCCTTTTCCATCTTGATCTTCCTGAGTTTATCTTTCAGCCCCAGTTTCCTATGGTCATTGTTTATTTGGAAAATATTCGTCAAAGCCTTCCACATAGCATATGTTGTGGCTTTCCCATGAAGGCTTGAGACAATGTGGTCTCATATAACTTCCAATAGAATCCTTCTTGCCTTTTCTACTTTATTTTTCCATGCATCAAGTAATACACCCTCTGTCGAAGTGGGTTTAGGAACATCATTGTCTATGAACTCCTTCAAGCCATTATATTCGAGCACCACTTCCATCATGTCCTTCTAGGAAATGTAGTTCGAGCTGCCCTTGAGTGCATACTCTAGCCGCAAGCCATTGAAATCCATTTCGATGTTTACTCAATTGTAGCACCAAGAAAATATTTCTGCAGATTCGAATTCTTTCCACTAAAAAACTCAGCTCATGCTTCAAAATTGCAATCTTCTATGCTCTGATACTAAGTAGAAATTTAATACAAATTATGTATTGCCTGGATTCTCCTGATCTAACAATTATATGCCACTATTAAATATAGAATCACTTCTACAAAAATCTTGCGGAATTTAAAAGATGATCGCCAATTGCAATATCAAGAAGAAATATAAATCACACATAACATAGATGTTTTTACCGGGAAAGCATAAAGCTAAAAACCCCACTATCATATATTATGTATATATCATGGATCATGAAACAATCTCATACAAAAGACTAATCAAAGAACTCTAAGTACAATATACAATCATCTCACACTGTCATACAAAAATTGGCAAATTCATGTGCCAATTTACTGCCTCCAGATAGCCTACCTCCACTGCGCAATCCCAGCTGATAGAAATCCCTAAATGAAATGGAATATTGCTTGCCTTGACTGTGCAATCCTCATGGGAACATCCAATGTGTGTTTGGTTGCATGAGTGCATCCACTAATGTCACAACTCATAGTCAAACTGTCCCTTTCACCTACATCTCAACTGGGTCTCTACTGGATCTGGCATGCATGTAGTTAACAGTAGTAAATCTTCAGTTGCATGTGAGACCACTGATTTTGAATTAATTAAATATTTAATTCACTAATCTCTCACTAGTGTATCCTCAATTACAATTAGCACAACTGAGTTTAAAACTCACATAACTACACATCCAACTATGTTACAACCTCGAATCACTCAGTTACAAATAAGTCCACTTACATGTCCCACAAACCAATGTTTGAACTCAAATTTCCTATAGCTAACTGATTTTCCACTTCAGTTAATTATTTCTGAGTTCTCATTATGAATAGATTATTGTTTATTGTCCAACTATTATTAAGGGATAATAATATTTGACATGCATCTATAAATAGTCATGCGATCTATAAATAGAACTTGCACATACATCTATAAATAGAATATCATCTATAAATAGAATTTTCTCATGCATATTTTTAACACTGGAAAATCGTAAATCAAAAGACGACATTATTTAATGTCAAGAAAAATGGTTTATAGTGCTGGAAGAAATTATAGAATCTGAAAAGTATTTAAAAATCTCTAAGGTCTGAGGAAAATCAAATTTGAACAAGTCCTAAATGCTCTCTGTGCACATAATCCTTCATGAATAGTACCTTTTGTGCGCTTTTTTTCCTGATATGCATGCAATTCTGGGAGTGGTGAAATGTCACTATCCAGGACCACACAAAGTAAAGGACAAGTGTTTCCTCACTTGAAGTTGCCTAAGGACAGCCACCAATTCCTCCTTAGACACCAAATAAGCACACAATGGAATATTTGGAGCACACAAAGGAATCATACCCCTCTCTTGGGTCACCATCCACAATGTACCAAGAGAGGGAAGGAGGATTTGAAGTCTCCTATATAAGGCCACCATGATTTGAAGAATTTATGAACACATTGTTATGCTGGCCAAAATTTCCCAAGCAATACCAGTAGTGTGTGAGCCAAAGCTGAAGATAGAGGGGACTCAATTGTTGGCCATCCAATAATTTTAGTCCAACACAGTAGAGAGAGAGGGAGACTGCACCGAGGCAAGCTTGGGATAAAAACATCCTTGCATAAGGACTTAAAACCCATGTTCTAGGGGCCCTTTGGAAAGAGGGTAAAATTTCACTCTTATTACTACCAGCGCTCAATAAGAGGGGCCTAGAGCCACCATTCGTATTATTGTTGCTGTTTGACTCTTTTCAAAGCTTGTGTTTATTTTTTTTAGTTTTTAGTTTGTATATGCATGCTATTTCTCTATCTAGTATGCTTATGATTATTGCTTGTTCCACTAACTTGCTTGACTCCACTTCTTTTTGTGCCTGTTACCAATAACTTAAGTGGGTAAACCACACCCCTTATGTTGGTGTGATTTCGTACATACGTGCACCAAACACACTCAAACATGATTGGTGACTCCACTAATGTTTATTACGAAGTTTATGTGGTTATGCCTTTTTTTTGCAGAGACCTCTGTCTGTGTTGTGGAGTGGAGCTGAATTTCCTCTGATTTCTCTTGCCATCCCTAGTTCATCCCAAGTGATAGACTAAAGCAGAACAACTCCAAAAATTTATTTTTCAGGACTTTGTGCAATTTTTCCTCCAACAGACGTGCCCAGGGTGTGTGTTCGGAGCTAACCTTTGCGTAGACATCATGCCTGTTTTAGCCTTTTGTGCGCAAACTACAGAATGATAAATTTCTCCCTTATTTCTGTCTTTTCCTACTTGTAAAGTGCTTGGAATCCCCTAATACACCTTCCAGCACTGGTTGTGGTACCCCGCAGCCTGTTAAAGCTCACTCTTTGCTGCTTTTTGTAGGCTTAGTGTCAGTTTTATTTCAAGTTGATTTCTGCAAAGTTCACACATAGTTTAAGTAGGGGGGAAAATAACTTTCATTTTGAAAAAAAATTATGTTTTGCAAATTTTGGTACCAACACACCTAGATAACTAGCCAAAGTAAGTGGCCCAAGACCATGCATGCGTAGCTATTTTATTTTTCTCTAGTGTAGAAGTTATTAGTTTAGTTCAATTTTTGCACTAGGAATTTTGGGGCCAGGATTGAATTGTTGATAGAAGATCAAGTTATATCTGCTACCTTTGGACCCTCTGGTGATCCTAGGTAAGCATATGAATGCTCCCTATTCACAATTCTCCATCTCCCTATAATTGGTCACATAGATTAACTAGGAAAAATATAAAGTGGCCCATTATCCGCACATGTTTTTCTTTTGAGCCAGGAACAATACAACATAGTTTAAATAGGGGATTTTCTAAAGGATCATCGAATATCCACAAGTTCAAACTATGTGCTTGTCCACTTTATTCTCACACACACTCACCCACTAAGTGAAGCAAAGACACCTAAAACTAACTTAACCAAACTCACCAAATTCTCCCCATAGGGGCCACAAAAGAATTTATAGCTTAAGTTAGGATCAAGGGGTAGGCATCCAATAAGCTGCCTTGATCATACTTCATCTTGAAACATAGAATTTGTCTATTTAGGGAGCTTCAAATCCACCTATCATCCCATGGCAATGAAAACCCAAGCACAGTAGAGAACCATTTCATAGGGGGTTAGGCTTAGGCACAGTGTGGGAAGGTATCAGTCAGGGCTACCTAACTTGGTTGATAATCAGTATTGTTAGCTAACTTACCAAGAAGCCCAGGACTCGAACGCTCACATGGGACGGTGGTTCTTACTAGCCAAAAACTAGGGCATCCTTTTTCCTATAGGTGATGGTGCAGGCAAGCGCTAGACCCTCTACCCTTACCTTGGTGGATTTTCTTCAGCTGAGTGGGGGCGTCGCTAGCTCTTACGGGACGTTGTGCCAGTAATCGCAAGAAATCTTCTCAAGGCCTAGTTACATATGAGTGTGTGAGGAAGAATAAGTCTTCTAGTATTTTGAGTATCATACACAAACAAACAAAAACCACTTTTTGGATTTCTTGATCACATAGATTAATTTAAAGGGGAAATTTATTTTATTTTCGCTTTGTTTTATGTATGTGACGATAATTTTTCTTTGATCATGGACTCTATCCTCTCAAATTTTTCCAAAAAACAGACCTATTCAACACCAGTATAGACCCAATGGGACCTCGTCAATCTAGGCGTCTTTTGGACCTCCCCCCATTACCAAGATGGGTTCCAAGTCTTTCTCCATTTAGGCGTCAAAGGCAGAACACTGCCACCATTATTGGTGCGTCCTTTATTGGGGCAATCATAGTTCGGAACCATAGTCGGTCTCCCAACCCCACACCACACACCACTCCTCCCTCGTCCCCTAGAGGGCAGAGGAGTGCGTCCCATTCGAGAAGCCAGTCGAATACAAAGTAGGGTACGTTGCAGAATAACCCTCTTCCTAACCAGAACTTTGTTTTTTTTCACAGTGCAATGACGTCAACCTCCCAATCACCTTTCTTAGCTTCATTAAATCTACCCAATTTAACGAAGCTGAAAAATGACCCCATCGCACAAAATCCTACATGGCATCCCATGCCCACGAAGCTACCTTCGGATATTCCAAAGTTCGAAGGAAAGCAAGAAAAAGGCCTAGGTAATCATGTCATGACCTTCCACTTGTGGTGCTTATCGAACAGTATCATTGACGACACTATTCAATTAATATTATGTCAATGCACTCTGACAGGAGTAGTCGCGAAGTATTACATGGAGCAACCCTCAGCTTCACATGGAACCTTTGGCGCCTTTGTCACCGCGTTCCTAACATATTTTTAGTTACCCATTCACCATGATTCTGGAATGGAATTACTGACAAATTTTAGACAGACCCCTACCATCCACATCTCAGACCATCTCCATGAAAGGAGGCATTGTCGTAGTTTATGTAAAGCTAAACTTGATGACTGGGTTCTCTTAGATTTGTCCCTGAAAACTCTTACGATAGAGATTTCAAAGGATGTGGTGCAATAGAGACCCACATTCGAAGAGGATGCAATCAACAAAGCCCAATAGCTTGAGTTGATTTATACGCAGTCATGATACATTTATAACATCCTACATAACGCCCCACACCTGCAAACTTATCGAGAATTTGCAGGCGCATCAAAATCTACAGACAGAATAATTGGGTTATTGACCCAAGGTTACCTAGGCAATAGTATTCAAAACCCTGGTTACACGTATAGTTCTACCCAGAATGTACCTCAACCCAGTTTTCAAAGTCATCATATGCCTCTGCAAAATTTGACCAATAAGGCGCAAGCGTATCACTAGGGAGGACCCTATCCTCCAGCTTAGGGGACCCAGTACGCAAAGAGAAACACTAATGGAAGAGTTGCCCTCCAATAGCCAGGTGCAAACCAGGGACCATGTTATACTCTGTCCCAAGCACACGACCCACCTACGCAAACCAATGCACAAGTGAAATTTGTGCAGTCATCCCAAAACCAACCACACCAATATAACCAGGAGAAATACCCTCCTAACATCGTGAAGAAAAAATCCAAAAACAAGCCAAAAGGGAACCCTAGATAGGGGGTCAGCAACCAACAATGCCCACCCCGATCCTAGGCTGGAGGCAACTCCAACCAGAATTAGAACCAAGAGTCAAGAAATGCCCAATGGCAGAGCAAAAGGCCACCTCTTCGAACAAACCATTCTTGTTCGATATGTGGTGAGTACGGCCACTATAGTCACCACTGTTCCAATCTCCCTGAGCTGAAGAAGCTACAGAGTAACCAAGGACAAGGAGGATATTTCTAGCAACCAGCTGTGATGCAAGAAACTTTCCCCAGTCAAGGGACGGTAAGCACTCAACAATTTAATACAGACGACTCTGGGAAAAGAAGCCATGAAATCTACATGACTAGCGAAGAGATGTTTTTCCAAACATGGAATCGCAATTACGAAATCCCAGTAGACACCAATATGTCAGGGGCAAGTACCAGTGCACCGACTGCACCTTTGACCATTTCAAAGATGTCTATAGAACCATTTCTGAAAATGGTGAAGCGACCGAATAGGCGAGCAAGAAACTAATCCAAAGCAGCCCATAATTATAGTATCATGGATGATTTAGCACAATATCCTGCTACTATGACAACTTTGGAAGTATAGAAATCATTCCCAAAACAACAGAAAGCCCTACTTTCCACGTTAGGCACTATCAACCCTGCCGATACATGCCTAAAGGCTTTTGACTTAGACAAAGCCACCCCTAGGCTTCCTTCCATGGTTTCCTTCCAGATACCAGTGTCGGTCCAGAATATCACTATTCACCGATGTGTCATAGACGAGGGTGCATCCACATGCATCATGTCCAAAAATTTTGGGCAGAGGTTAGGGTCTCCCGAACTAAAACCCTCAGTCATCATACTTAGAGCATACGACGGTGGTCCTTCAACCCCCGTCAGCCTCTACCAAAACGTCTTGGTTTTCTTAGTCAGAAAGATGGTCCATATAGACATTGAAGTCTTGGATGCTCACTTGGACTAGAATATACTCCTTAGGTAGAGTTACATGTACGCCATGTCTACCATAGCCTCCTCCGTCTTTCGCATTATGATGTTCCCCCATAAGGACCGCATCATTACTGTAGACCAACTAACGCATAGCGAGAAGCGACCCCTAACAAATACTGATGTGATTCTACCCTATGTAGACACATCCTCGGATGCTCTCTCATGATACCAAGAATATGGTCCTGGCCAATTCAAATCGCCGTCTGTTCTAGGGTCATTCCTAGGAGATCCTCCCATAATCCCTGAGTCATCACCCGATGTCACAGGGGTTCCCATATGCATGATGTCCACATCAAGCGTTGAGGCTAGGAGGCTAGTCAGGACATGGACACAAGCAGTAATGGCACTGAGTCATCAGCTATGATAGCCTCTCCAGCCTATGCCGCCTCCCAAACCCCTTTCCTCTACCCCCCAGTTGGTTTCGTCTACCAACAATTTTTGGCAACACTGGTATTACCCAACATATCATTGGAAATCCCAGTTTGGTACCTTGTTCCCCATATAGGAACAAGAGCCACCCATGCTAATACCATAGAATTGAAGCCCCTCAGTCCCAAGGAGGCCCCACTCATCCAAGAAACAGTCGAAACCACCCCTGCAAAGGAAATTCCCATTGCAAAACCTGTGATTACGGCTAAGAAAAGTGAGAAAAGAGGAAAGAATATGGTGACTCCCACTGTTCAATGGGAATCACCAGTCTATGCCATATGCGATGTAATAGGTCACCCTACCCATATCTATCTAGAACTGGATGAATTAAAACCACTTCTTGGCTCTGAGACAAACATCGCAACGTCACGTTCCCGTAAAAGGGAGCCTACCACCAAAGGTAGAGGCAAAGCATTACGTAAAAATCACACATGCGCTCTTTGCAGCAACTATGGGAACTATACTCACCATTTCCTAGAGATCCCTCGATATAGGGATGCCTTACATGCCATCGAGCGATCCTATCAAGAGGATCCCTCCACCCAGGCATCTTGAAATGAACCTCATACCATTCTGTACCTACAGGAGGAGCAATGAAGGGCACAAGAAAGACCCCCAGTCATGCCTATTATATGTTGCACGCTTTGCGATGAGCATGGTCACTTCTTTGAAGAGTGCACAACCTTGGAACTAATCCACATATGGTATCCTATAGAAAGGGTTTACTACGTTGGATTGCAGGCAGCACAATTCATATGTCTATTATGCACTGACAATCACCTTTTAGAGAATTTTTACTATATCCCCCAATTCCGTCTAACCCTCCCTAGCTTATGCTCCACCATAGTGCACCTCTCCCAAGAAGATGACATGGATGCAGAGTCCACGGACAGCTCCATAACCCAAGAATATGTGACGAGCAGATCCATCATGTTCATGTCAGTCGAAAAGTGACCAATCAGGGAACCCCTAGTTACACCTAACTACTCTCTACAGAGAAGACAAGCATGCATGTTATGCAAAATTCCCAATCATGCGGTCACCACTTGTCCTGATTTAGCAACATTAAGACAATGGTTCCCCGCCATATCTCAAATTGAGCACGACAGAACCCCCATATCAAGGATATTCTGCCCAATGTGTCAAGACAATCATTATGAGTGGCACTGTACTTATGCCTCTCATCTTTGTCCCACCATCGACATGATTCATACCATAGAGAAGAGACAGGACAACCTCCAGGAATGGCATAAAAAGTACATTTTTGGATCAACATCCCCACCCCCACAATGGCATCACAGGAAAACTAAGACAACACACCAACAAAGCATGACCCCAGCCAAGCCTAGGATAACATGTAGGCTATGCGACCTGAACGACCACCGGGTTAACCAGTGGAGAGAACTGAAGCACCTTGCAAATAGTTTTCGTATAGTCTCTTCTCTCCCTCATAAATTTATCTCTAACCAAGAGAAAATCATGCATACTTATTTCCGGATTTGTTCACACTTTCACCAACCAATTAAATTTGTACACATCCCCAAGCTAAGAGTGGCAAGAGTAGCATTGAGTCTACACTCCCCCAAAGAAGTAGACAGACCCAATCCAACAACATGGAAATGGAAACAGAAGACAACCTCTTCTATGACAGACCCTTTCCAAGCACGCACATGAGGAACAATGAGTAGTGTAGAATCTCACACAATCTACTATGTTGGTACAATTATACCATGCACTATATGCACTGGCCAAAATCACACACCAGAAGTATACCCACTAATGGAAACATTCAGACACCTCTACTGTAGGCACAATTTCCACCTACAAGAAATCGATTATCCTAGCAGGAAACCCCACCTTTCGCTCACGTAGAATCCATTTACGGAGATTCTTCCCCCACCAAACATCGATGACACGATCCACCATATATGATAGGTATCATCACATATCGGAAACATGATTATAGATGCCCCCATGTCCTAGAATTTCCACCCCATTTCTGTCGCAAAAGCTCAAGGTACCTTATGCTTTTTCATTGATTTCCGTGAGAGCCCAAATTTACATACCGCCATCGAGCTCCTCGATGACACTCAACTGCTAAAATAGCGCCTAGTACAACTAGAGCTTGTCGAAAAAATCTGACGATAGTCACTACAACATAATGAGGCCCACAAGAAAAGGGTAAAAGCATCATTCAACCACCACATCACCCCTCGCTCATTCACCGAGGGCAAGCTAGTCCTATGTTATGATGTCACAAAAGAAGCCCTAGGACCAGGAAAGTTCAAAACCTTATGGAAAGGACCATACACCATCAAACATTGCCTCCGACAAGGGGCATAAATCTTGACGGAACTGGACGGGACATGCCTCATCAACCTTGTCAACGGCCTTTACCTCAATAAGTTCTACTCATAAGGACCAGAACGACCGTTTCCTAGAGTGAACGTACACAAGCCCAACCATTGAAATTTTTTGACCAAAAGACTTATTTGAAAAGTGCTTAAAGTGCCATCATGGATCAACAACCTAAAACCTATTTCAAATTTGTTGATGGAGCATCAAGATGGTCTCAAATTTTAGCCGCAGCTGCCTGGGTCATCTACCACCCTGACTGATCGCCACTCTTCTCAAACGACGTGTGCATCGGTTCAGTAACAAACAATTAGGTAGAATATGACACCGTCATCATACTTATATGTGATGCCCTCCACCAAGGTATAAGCCATATGCACATCTACCTCGATTCCCAGTTAGTACTGTCACAGTTAAACCAAAAATTTGAGATAAGAGATACACATTTGTTTAGAAAATATTTGCATGCAAAAAATATTAAGCAAACAATTTGACTATATCACATTCACACATGTACGAAGGAGTCAAAACAAAAAAGCTAATCGCATAGACAACAATAACCTAGACTGGAATGCATCTCGAATAAACCATCATACATAAAAACCAAAAATATAGATATCCATCAGCATATCATACATAAACCAAAAAAGGTGACACATCATAAAGAGCCGCAAAAAATATCTCTCATATATATATAGATATATATGTCACAATGTATATGTCCGAGTACAAAAATCATGTCGCTGGCCCAACAACCAGCTCAAAGATACAAAAGTCGTCAAAAATAAGGGAAGCATCCTCATAATGGGTGCTTTCCCCATGTTAAAGTATACTCTAGGGTGGTGCCCCTTTAGGAGGGACACCTGGACCCACAACTACTCCCGGTGCCATCACTGGAACTGTCGTCACAACCGAGATCACCACCCGATGTAGAACGGGCCGATACTCCCTCTCGTGGGCCATCAGGGTCTCTAGCTATACCTCCTCGAAGTCATCCATAGATCCTCGACTAGGCACCCCTTAGGTGAAGAGGTCCACTCGACCGCAGGCATCCACAAGAGCTAACACCCGAGCAGTCAGCTCCTCGATATGAGCCTTCACCATATCTGCACATGCTGCCGCTGCATCAACATGAGCCTGCTCAGTCACAGCCTCCACAGCGGCCGAGCTTCTTCCCTCTCCTGAAGGGATAGCACCACAACCAGGTCCCCTAGTAGCACCTCCTCCCTGATCACCCCTAGGTTGCGTAGAGGATTGTGGCCAACCAACTGAGCCAGAGGGCGACCCACCTCACCAACATCTGCAAGAGTAACCAAAATGATGTCAGTGTCACTAGCAAAACACATAAGTACAAGTATACTCAAATAAATGTAGAAAACATACAAAACATACTTGTGGGCCCCCAAGCATAACCAGGAGGGAGACCCATATCTAGATTTCCCCAAAAGTCCATCCCCGCATATGGGTATGGTTGGAACATCTTCGGGTTCACCTCAAACCAGGCTTCGGTCGTGGTGTTCCAGTAATGCCCCACCATGCCCCCACTGCCTCGCGGCATCACTGGAGCTCATCCCCTCATCCGAGGCTCCTGTGGCCCCCCAGGAGGCACCGCCACCACTAGTCTCAGTAGCACTACCCTCTCATACATAATGCTGCACAAGATACTGGCATATGCAAACGACTTAGATCTGTGATGGACCTTGTTGAGTTGCGTCACCATCCCAACAAAGCTGAAACGGGAAAAGTCATAAAAATGCCCGAACCTCAACTGGTGCAGTACTCCAAACTGCGGGCCTGATGCCTGATGTAGAGAAACCAACCCTGCCAGTCACACAATCACCACCAGAACACATCACTCTGCTAGATCTGTCATTGATGCAATTTTGATGCATCCCTCTGTAAGAAGCACCCCACCACAGTGACGTCTCTGAAATCTCTCCAAGACCACTCTCCCATAAGGGAGTGGATATCTTAGCACCTCACCCAGAGGTAGTAACCCGGTCAAAAAATACACATCCATCTCAGGATGGAAGACCAAGTTCATCCCCTGCAACAAGAACATGTTGTGCCTCCTGCGCCAATGTCAGATCAAGTAGCATAGCAGTCGGTCCTGTGACTGAAGAAGCTCATTCTCCGCAAAATTTATGAGCCCCCATTGCACCAACTAACAGTGTGCCCCAGCATCAGCAACCAACATAATCCAAATCTTGGGCTAATCTCGCTCCCTCCACAATAACTTTTCATCAAAATAGGTACCCATCAGTATAGAAAAAACACAAAAATAGGCAAAAAACCAAAAAAAAATTTAACCTCGGCTTTGCATGCCTGTCCCTCAGACAAGCACACTTAGTGTGTTCCTGTATTTGCCACAGGCACCCCTTGGTTACACCAAAGAAGGGGAAAAAAGCGCATTTAGCGCACTTATCCCTAGAAAAAGCGCATAGAGGGCATACCTTTGCCCTGATTTCCCGCACAATCTTGGGCAAAAAATACCTATAATCCATACAAACCAAGTCTGTATAGACCCCAACACCATAAAACTGAAAAAATTAAAGTACGAGACGTCATGGAGGTTACCAGGGCATGATCTCGCTAATCCTTGGTGCTCAGGCTAACTACAACAACAATAAATGCTACGCAAAATCCTTTTGCCTCTCAAAAACTCAACAAGTACAAATTAATTGAATTAGGGCCATATCCACCTATATATCACCCTTTTCAAAAAATTCGGAGGACCATAACGAGATATCAGAAGGTTCGTTCTCCAAACCATAATTTGCACCACAATCATCACTCCATGATGAAAAGAGGGAATGCCACACAATCGCACTCCTGAAAAAATATTTTTTTAGCACTGGCAGGTATGCCCTCTCTCATCTTCTTTTTTAAAGCTCATGAATTTCAATAATATTTTATAAAGAATATTCTTTCACTTGAGGTAGTTTATTTTGCAGGAAAACCTCACAAACCATCCACAAAATCATCTCCTGAAAGTTCCAGAGAAGGTATCATTCTACCCCCAACATGATAGAGTCTCGGTAAACTTTGCATATCTTCACATCATTTCTCCATCAGAAATAAACCATAGGGTCCTCACATCTGACCGTGTTTATCATCACCTCACCCTGCACATGATAAACATCCTCGTTGGTCGATAGAGCCTCCCCTCCATGGTGCTTGTCACCCACAGTATACCATATATCATAACAAAAGTGACTCCATGGCCATACCACTTTAGTCTAGGAAGCACCTCATTCCCATCCATTCACTATGCATAAGGAAAATTTTACCACACGAGCTAAACCCCCTTCTCGGATGACCTGGTTGTATAAGAAGATCAAAATCGCACCACAGCACCTTGCATTTGGCCCACCAAACCTCCACCAGCATAATCCCATCTACGATACTTTCCCATCCGCTTCATCAACCCCACACATGAGACCAACCAATGGGACCCCCACCCTCAGCAAAACACCCTCCCCACAACATCTATGAGCGAAGACTTTCATGTTTTGGGGTACCCATCTCTGTGTTTTGTACAAACCAAACCCCATTATTTTATTCTTTTGGTAAGTTTACAAAGATCCTGAATGGTGCACTATGTCCCTTCACCGTCTCATTTCATTTTTTCTCCCATGGCAGCAGTCCGTGAACACCCTTGGTCAAAGTATTACACCCCCATGCACATGCAACCATGACATTTATAGCCAGTTTATACCCGCCCTGGAAGTCCTACCGACTCCAGGGATTTCCCCATCAGAAATAACTATAACTGCTGCCATGCTGCTTAGTATACTCTGACCTTGGGCCACTGAATCCCCATCATCAGTTTTCAGTTACCCCTCGCCAGCAGGCCTATGTTAAACCCATCACATCCAGGTCCTCGACCCCTCATGTCAGCAACTCCTCGACCGGTTGAGCATTCCTTTTTGTCGACTTCGACACCTATTCTCTAAAAAGGAAGCGTTACCTTGGATCAGCCCTCTTCATAAAAAGGGCATCCTCGGGTGGCACTATGGGAGACATCATTGCCCATAGATGTCATCGATCCTCCTGACATTCGACTACAACAAAAGCTTTCATGTCAAGATGGTATCATACCTTACAACCATTACACTTTGATCAAAATTCGTCGAAGACCCGTGCCTCCATAAGTGTCTCTTTTAGCAATGCTTACATGGGAAGGTCCCAACCAACACCTATGTGTACAATGTGCAACTATATGCCATACCAACTTTATGCATATGGGTAGCATATTCCACCTATTGTTAAAGAAAAAACACCTCTGAGGGCATCAACAATTGTCGTTAACAACCACCAACATCACTACCATATTAGTGACACAAACAGAAGATATATCAATCAACTAGGTTTGTTTAACTGGTCACAACATTACGAGCATGGGACATGCTTGCCTCGTAGAAAATTTTTATATTTTATTTGCTTACAGGGATCACTTAGGACATGGTCATTCTTAGAACCGGTGCAGGGTGTTTTCAATTCCAAAGCTTCACGCAGGTCTCTCTCTCTCTCTCTCTCTACGCATGATATAGAAAATAAATTATAATGTATTTCGGCTATACAGTGCTTCCTAGACCTCGCACATTAGGGGGAAATTGTTAACACTGGAAAATTGTACAGTAGAAGACAACATTATTTAATGTCAGGCAAAAGGCTTTGTAGGGCTGGAAGACATTAAAGAATCTGGAAAGTATTTAAAAATCTCTAAGGTCTAAGGAAAATCAAATTTGAACAAGTCCTAAATGCTCTTTGCGCGCATAATCCTTCGTGAAGAGCACCTTTTGCACGCTTTTTTGCCCAATATGCGTGCAATCGTGGGAGTGGTGAAATGTCACTATCCGAGACCACACAAAGCAAAGGAAAAGTGACTCCTCACTTGAAGCTGCCTAAGGACAACCACCAACGCCTCCTTAGACCCCAAGTCACAATGGAATACCCCTCTCTTGGGTCACTATCCACAATGTACCAAGAGAGGGAAGGAGGATTTGAAGTCTTCTATATAAGGCCACCATGAGATGAAAAATTTGTGAACACATTGTTATGCTGGCCAAAATTGCCCAAGAAATACCAGTAGTGTGTGAGTCGGAGCTAAAGATATAGGGGACTCAATTGTTGGCCATCCAAAAATTTTAGTCCAACACAAGTTCAGTCCAACACAGTCCAAGTCGTATAGACCACAAAATAAATAATCAATAACATAACCATCTTTGGTTGCCTTGCCTTCCTTATAAAAAATGTGAGCCTTCTCACCTTGGGTCCCACTCATTAGGGTTTCCACTATCATAGAGACTTCCTCCCATTCCAATTGTGTTGTCTCTTATTGATGATCCACTGCCTCCATACCAGCGTTGTTGGCTTGGTCAAACTTGACCTTGTCCACATGCATGAACCCTTGTTCACACATGAGGGTGTTTTATCCAACTATGAAGATGATCCCTTTTCACATTAAGAGGTATTTTATTCCTACTAAAGATATTTATGGGTCTCCCTACCCATTTATTTATCTAACTAAATGGCAAGAGAAAAATTAATATTCCAATTAGCTGCATGCTAATTTAGGAATATTACAGTCCTCCCCTCCCAAATGTTGCTTGTCCTCAAGAAAATTCAAGGATAGAACTTGAATAGCCTCCTCTCCTCCTCCTATGGCATCCTCATATGATAAAATCCTCCAAGGAACAAGATGTTGTCTCATCAATAAATCTCCAAATTGCTCCCCCCAAGTATGCAAGTTAGCTTTTGGTGACCATCCCAAATAGCTATCATCATGAAGAATTAAAATACCCATGGAGGCAACAATGTGTTGTCTAGAGGCCTTCTTGAGGCATGGAATCTGAAATATATTGGGAACTATCATTCCCATGTGAAGTCTCCATCCCCAAGCTATCATCCATACAAAATGAGTCACCCTCCAACATGGCAACTCATGAATGATCTCCTCCAGCTTAGGCTCCTAAAAAGTAGGTGGGCTACATAGCTGAAAATGATGGATCAAATTGTCCATCCCATGCTGTCTCTCTCTCCACTTATGGTACGTGTAGAGCTGCTGCTAAATTTGGGCTGTAATAGTGTTGCCTTCATGAAGAAAAAAGGAAATTGGATCCTGAAAGACCCACTCTTTGGTTCTTGCCCAGATCATCCCATATAAAATGAATATGAAATTATCATCATATGGAATCCAAATAAGAAAAGTACTAAAGGTTTTATGTATTTCTAGAAGGTAATAACAATTTCCCAAGTGGTCACAACGCAGTTTTTCTAACTGTTGTTTCAAAACATAATATGGCAAGTTGTCACCCAAAACATTTCTAGTTGTGCATGTCATCTCATCCAATAGTAAATAGTAAATGGCATGGTTTATCAACTGAGCATACAAAGAATAGTACAACACTTTCCCAAATCCATAAAAGAGATGGTTGTCCGCATGACTGATGTTGGTCCCAAGATGACCATGAAGCCCAAATAGAGGCTTGCCCTCTTGTGGAGAAATGCACTGTATATAGATGGAAAGAGAATGCAAATATTGTGTTAGATCATCAATAAGTGAAAAAACACAACTCTTACCATGTATTGAGAGTGAGCTGATAATAAGATCCATGAATGCACCCTCCATAGTGGTATGGAATATCTCCATGAAAAGGAGTGAACCATGTGATGCATGCAAAACCTTCTTCTTATGCTTCGAGATCCAAGTCAAGAATATCATATCATGGTAATAGATTTCTCCATCCACGACTCCATCACTCTCATCTTCTACTTGTTCAGTGCATCATATGTGAAGTGATCCTGGGAACACTCCATCAACAAATCCAATCTCCCAAGTGACAACGTTGTTGGCCATTGTGACAAGGCTCCTGTCATCTCATACCTCCATCCTTTGACATTCCACATGTCAAATTCATCTACCATAATGCTACTATATATGGGATATTCCTTCCAAAGTGGAAGTACCTCCTGATCCTCCAAGGCTAAGGAGTATCCCCTTTTCACCATGATGGTGCCATCACCTACTCCTACAACATCATGCAAGGTATGGGAGAGAATCAGCCCATACTCTCCCAAGAGTTTCCAAATCAACAACAACTCTTGTTGCCTCCCCACACCATCACCATATAAAATATGGAGAAACAACATGATGGTTTTCATGAAAGATATCACATCACCACACTATACCCAAACTCCTTGCTACCATAAGATGGAAGTGCCATGCCGAGTCCTATCCACCAACTTACTCTTTGAAATAGAATGTGGCACATGATGACCAACTCTTTTAAGAGTAGCCAATGTAGCCTTGCCTCCTACTGCCCTGTGTCATAGATCTACAAGTGGCTTTCCAACCTCTTGCTCATCAACATCACCCATCCAGCCAATGGTGAGTTTCTATCATCATGATCAAAGTTGGTATTTCTCCAATGGAGAATACCATCCTCCCAAATCAGATTTCTATCTTTACATTTCATGGGATGTTGAAATGCAATCTCCTAGAGATCTCCAATTGAAGACCACTCATCAATGACCCTGTTGAATCCATAAGGATACAAGTATGTTGAAGGAAAAATATTCTCATTGAGATATGAAATGGTCATCAAGAAATATCCATCACAACAATGAAAGATAAGATGTCTCTCATCAATCATCTGTATATCCACTGCTACACAATTGTGTTGGTCATCAGAATGTCTCAATATTAGCTGGGCCCCCAATTCATCACTGCTGCCCAATGACAGTGCTACTGATATCCATGGTGGTGCATATGTTGTCTCAAGGTTATGATCAATGCTAAACACATATTTTTGCATTTCTTTGCTCATGACAATGTTCATCCCATCCCCCAAAATTCTACACTCCAACCCCAAGAGTTGTGTGTAGCTCAACAATGATATACTAGGATGACTGTATATCTCCTCCTTGAAGAAATCAAGGATCCTCGGCGTAGTGATAGCCTTCTGCTCCAAATCAGTAATGTACTTTGACCCTAGGTCATGCAAAAGTATATTCCCACAATCCTCCATATGATGTGTTGAAATAACAGAAAGTGGAAACATGTGCATACCTCGATAAAGCTTGGGAACATCTTGTATTGTTACAAGGGTTACTCCTTCTGATGTGATGACTTTCCCAACTACTGATGATGATGAATGCTCCTCTATGGCTGCATCATCACTGGTACAAGTCTCCTCCTCCTCATGCATCTCCAAAATAGTGTGTGGGATTCTAAATTGTTTAAGATTGCAACAAGAAATAGTGAAGGAGGCATCCTGAAACATCATTCCTGATCCTGGTTGGAAAGTGATCACCTAAACTAGGTGGGGCCCACACAGGTGATTTTTGTCGCAAAGTCTATTTTTAGACTATGTCTATTTTTAGACATGTCGATCATATTCTATGAGTTGCAGGATACTATTTGTGGATGGTTGGTCAATTTGGAAAAATAGATGGATTTCTATTTTTAGACATATTGGGCGGAATCTATTTTTAGATTGCTAGTCTAAAAATAGATATGTCGAATATTATTAGCTCTTAAAAATATTTGGACTATAAAAATTATCTTATTCTCTTGGAGCATTTCAGTTAAGTGCACAGATGTGGCACAGGAGCTGACAGAAGGAATTACACTATTCCTGAGGGTTAAGTGGAGCTATTGAATGGAGGACTTCAGTTAGAACTCAAGTGGCAGAGTTATGACACAGTTGGAAGAAGTAGTTATGGAGTTGTATTTAGTTTAACTCAGTTAGACTCAGTTGAGCTAGTTGTATCTAATATAACTGATTGATACAATAGTCAGAGTGGAGTGGACAAATAATAACTCATTAATCAACTGAACAATACATCGGCTAACTACAATGCATGGCAATTTCAGTGGAGACCTAGTGGAGAGATAGGTGAAAGGGAAAGATGGACTATCCGTTGCGATTACTAGTGATGCATGGATTGCATCTACATATACATTAGAGTTTCAAATGATAATAACGCAGTCAATAAGAGTGGGAATACATTGAATTGGTCTTTGTAATTAGCTTGGATTGCGCAGTGGAGGCAGGCTAGCAGGAGGCAAAGATCGGTGCATGGATTTGCAAGATTGGTCCTAATTAGTGTATGATGATTGTACTGTACTGAGAGCTTGTGATAAGCTTTTTATGTTTGTATGAGATTTTCATATGATCTCCATGATACATAATATGATATTTGGGTTTTTCAGCTTCAAGCTTTCCCGTTAAACAACTGTGTTATGTGTTTTTTATTGCTTCATGTGTTTTGTAATTGTTGATTAAATTTCCGCAAGAATTATAGTGGAAGGATTATGTATTTAGCAATAAGATAGATATTGTTAGATCAGGAGAATCCGGATATATACATGCATATTGTATATAATTTCTACATGGTATCGAAGTTGTGTTATAGATTTTCTACATGGAATGAGAGCAAGAATTTTTGGGCGTGCGAGTTTGCAGAGAATGTTTGAAATTTTTGGTGAAATATTTTTAGAAAAAAATATCATATTTGGATTCCTTGCTAAAAAATACTCAAATTTAAAAAAACAATCGGTCAAATTGGAGCTCAGATGAGGGAGATATCATCGATTTAAAATCAACTCTTTTGTTAGAAAATTTTGCGACGACGGGACAATTGCAATGTGCGCAAGCCAAGAATCTACATGCACTAAGGTACAAGATGCATGCAAAGCTTTGAGGAGCAAAGAAGAGGTTAGTGACTTGGTGGTTGAGAGGGAGCCTCTCAACATGCAGCGTGAGAAGCAGTCTCAGAAGGTTGTGGAGCAGCCACAATTGGAGATGCAGAATAATCTTTATAGATTTGATGTAGATGTGATTTCTACAGAGCTTCCTACTGTTGGGAAGTGCAAGAAAGACATGCAATTGAAGCTTGAGAGGGAGCACGATTTGCATGCAGGTAAGAGTGAACCTCAGAATGTGGAGCAGCCACAATAAGAGGATCATGGAGTGGGAGCGACCACTCATGTAGAGAAATTTCGTGCCAGATGGGCAGAGGGAGTGCATGCAGCTATACCACCAGGTGAGAGGTGGGGCGACATGCATGAGAAATCCAAAGAGGATATTTCTGGGCAGGATTCATTGAGTTGGTGTGGATCTCATGAATTGAACTTGGCTACGAGGTTCCCACAAAGTAGCAGTAGCATGATCAGTTAGATTGATGTAGGCAGATCAAAGTGACAGTGTCAGATACTGGAGCGTGGATCAGAGTTGACAGCAAGTGCAGAGTGCATGGGTGCAAGAGTTCAACAGCACAGTGGTTCCTGATGACATGTGCAGTTGGTACCAGCAGAAGTCGAAGACTTTGATGATAGATGCATTAAGACTGATTGAGTTGTTTGGAGCCTATTCAGTTTCAGAGGAGTTGCAAAGTAGATGCATGGAGTTGCATGGCGCTTGAAAAGGTTGCAGGGAAAATGCATGGAGTTGCATGTCACATGCAATGACAGTCCTTTCTTTTTGAGAGGGAGTGTTGAAGATTGCAACAAGAAACAGTGAAGGAGGCATCCTAAAACATCATTCCTGATCCTAGTTGGAAAGTGATCACCTAAATTAGGTGGGGCCCACACAGGTGATTTTTGTCGCAAAGTCTATTTTTAGACATGTCAATCATATTCTATGAGTTGCAAGATACTATTTGTGGATGGTTGGTCAAGTTGGAAAAATAGATGGATTTCTATTTTTAGACATATTGGGTGGAATCTATTTTTAGATTGCCAGTCTAAAAATAGATATGTCGAATATTATTAGCTCTTAATAATATTTGGACTATAAACATTATCTTATTCTCTTGGAGCATTTCAGTTAAGTGCAAAGATGTGGCACAGGAGCTGACAAAAGGAATTACACTATTCCTGAGGGTTAAGTGGAGCTATTTCATGGAGGACTTCAGTTAGAACTCAAGTGGCAGAGTTATGACACAGTTGGAAGAAGTAGTTATGGAGTTGTATTTAGTTTAACTCAGTTAGACTCAATTGAGCTAGTTGTATCTAATCTAACTGATTGATACACTAGTGAGAGTGGAGTGAATTAATTAGTTAATCAATTCACAAATAATAACTCATTAATCAACTGAACAATACATCAGTTAACTACAATGCATGGCAATTTTAGTGGAGACCTAGTGGAGAGATAGGTGAAAGGGAAATATGGACTATCCGTTGTGACTACTAGTGATGCATGGATTGCATATACATATACATTGGAGTTGCCAATGATAATAACACAGTCAATAATATTGGGATTACATTGAAATGGTCTTTGCAATCAGCTTGGATTGTGCAGTGGAGGCAGGCTAGCAGGAGGCAAATATCGGTGCATGGATTTGCAATATTGGTCTTGATTAGTGTATGACGATTGTACTGTATTGAGAGCTTGTGATAAGCTTTGTATGTTTGTATGAGATTTTCATATGATCTCCATGATACATAATATGATAGTTGGGGTTTTCAGCTTCAGTCTTTTCCGTTAAACAACTGTGTTATGTGTTTTTTATTGCTTCATGTGTTTTGTAATTGTTGATTAAATTTCCGCAAGAATTATAGTGGAAGGATTCTGTATTTAGCAAGAAGATAAATATTTTTAGATCATGAGAGTCCAGATATATACATTCATATTGTATATAATTTCTACATAAATTTCAGGATATCAAGACCACTTTGCAATTGTGAAAGTGTTCTTTATCTTGATGCAAGTGCTCCTCCAGCAAGTGGTGGTGGAAGTTTCTTCTCCTCTGGTTTTCTCTTATCAAACTTCTTCATAAGCCTTTGAGTAAAATATGCATATGCAGTCACTTGTGCATGACTCAAATGGCTGAACCACCAATGTTTGCTTCACCCTCAAGGTGCAGTGCTACAATCTCAACAGTTTCTTTCCCTACTACTGGATGTAGAAGAAAAAATGCATCCAACTTCATTCCCCAAGCTCTTGTTGTACATGTGGATGACCCATCAAATGTAGGGAATAGGAATCTATTGCTACAAGGTCTTCTTTATTCTTTGGGCTGAATGAACTGTGGGAGAGTTAGATTCTCCTTGAAAGCTCTTGCTTGAGATTTGTATTCTGCAAGATACTCACTTAGAATATCATGATCTAAGTGTCCTCCATCTCCATGCCTTTTTTCTTGTTCTTCAAAAGAAAAGGGCATAGTGTGTTGCTTTTGAGCTCTGTGAAATATCGGTTTTCTCTTCTACTCATAGGAAGTGCATGGTCCTTCCTCATCTTCAAACCCTAATGAGGTCTCATTGTTTCTCTCCATTCTTCTTTGCTTAACGTCCTTAGTGAGGTCCCTCTTAGATCTGAAAATATATGAGATAAAACTCATTCTTTCCATCATTTTTATCTCTTTCTCCTTCTTCTTATTCTCCTGATAGCATAATGGTTGAGATCCAAAGAATGAGCCAAGATTATGCTCTGATACCACTGTAATATTCCCAAATGGGGAAGCAACAATATTTGAACACAATAATGGAAACAGAAGTGAAAAAATAAATACACCATGATATGATACAAATTTCCAACCATATTATTAAACAAATCAACAAATAATGGGCACAAAATATTGAGGATCAAGTCACTCAAGCAATACAAAACAAGCCTCCTCTAAGAAAATATGTCAATACATGAGAAAAACACTGCTATACAAATGCCATGAGCTAAGACAACGCAGTTTTAGGGCATAAAATGCTACAAAAAGATATAACAAGGTGGATCTGTTGTTATATAGCTCAAACAATGTTGGGAGTGAAGATCTAGGCTCCCAAACACATTTCCAAGACAACTCGGGAAGGGTTTGCAGAAATACCCAAAATACCAAAATGCCGGAATGCATCCTTAGGGCTGAATTGTAGCTGAAAAATTGAATAATGGAAGGAGGTGGCTGAAATAATAAATAAATGAATAGAACTCCTCCAATAAAGTCTCCAAGTGCAAGGTTGATCCTAACAATGAAGATCTCACCCTCCAAAATAAGCACTGAAACCTCCACTACAAATGCTCGTAGAAATAATGTAGTCAAAGAGGGAATCTACATTGTAGATGATGGGAATAGGTTGGCTTGGTGCCAAGATGTGAAATAAATCCCAATAACCTCATTTTCTTACCTCCCAATGGGAATAATGCTTCATCCCCCCGAAAAACTAGCTCAGAAGGTGGGTTTCTCAACCCTCCACTACAACACCCTGCAACGCAACACAAAATCTGAATAGACACTACACTGTAGCTGAAGACTGAATCTTGGCTAGAATTTTGGAATGTGGAAATGATAGTAAAATCCTCTTCCTAGAGGCTACCTCAAGGGAAGAGGTGGGATTCCTGATCGGGAACACCCTGTACTAAACAACATTGCAAGCTCAACTAAACAGCTAAAGGATGCAACAAGTCATATACACCACAAAATCGATAATCAATAACATAACCATCTATGGTTGCCTTGCCTTCCTTATAAACAATGTGAGCCTTCTCACCTTGGGTCCCACTCATTAGGGTTTCCATTCACATTGCGCTGTCTCTTATTGATGATCCACTCCCTCCATACCAGCGTTTTTGACTTGGTCAAACATGACCTTGTCCACATGCATTAGCCCTTGTTCACACATGAGGGTGCTTCATGTAGATATGAAGATGATCCCTTTTCATATTAAGAGGGATTTTATTCCTACTAAAGATATTTATGGGTCTCCATACCCATTTATTCATCTAACTAAATGGCAAGAGAAAAATTAATATTGCAATTAGCTACATGCTAATTTAGGAATATTACATCATGATGCACAAAATTGTCCATTTATATCAAAAAGGGAAGAGTTTAAGAAGGAGAAACCCACTACAAATAAATGTGGCCTATTTTTGTGTGCTCATGGTGATGAAAATAAATGGTTTGTGGATAGTGGATGCTCAAGACACATGACAGGTGGCCAAAAAAAGTTTATGTCATTAAACAAGAAGGATGTAAATGTATCTTTTGGAAGTGGATATGCTAAAATTGCGAGAAAATGAAATGTTTCTTTTGTTAACAATCTTTTAAGTGTTAACCATATTCTAGTGGAAGGGATCAAACACAATCTTTTAAGTGTTAACCATATTTGTGACCAAGGACATAATGAAATTGTCAATACTAAATATTGTGAGATATGAAAATCCTCTTCAAGAGAACTTATGGTAAAAGGAGTACGAAGGTGTTTATATCAAAGTTAGTTTTTTTTGTTAATTATTTTACACTTAATTTTGTTCTGATACTTAATTAGGACTTCTAATAATTAATTTGTAGAAAATGTAGTTGAAAGAACCTTATTGCTTTTGGATATTAGCATGAAAGGAAAGTAAATGGATGTTCCTAGTTACTAGTGTGAAAGGAAATCATGTCATTATTTTTTATTTATTATATAGAAACAAATGTACTTAAAATTATATAGGTTTGTGAATTTTTTGTTATTAGAGAGAAATGAAAGTACTTAAGGTTATATAGGTTTGTGATATATATAGCCTACGTTATGAGTAAGAGCAAGTTATTTTTGTCATAGGTCTATGAAGTGATTATACACTTGCATATTATTCACAACATTTTCTGAGTGGGCATGAGTACTTGGGATCTTGATGAGAGTATTAAATCTCATTGCTTGAGCTTGATATTGTTTAAGAGAAGAATCTCATTTTTGGAGTTTGAGCTTGATATTGTTTAAGAGAAGAATCTCATTTTTTGACTTTGAGATTGATATTGTTTAATAGAAGAATCTCATTTTTGGAGGTACTACTATGGCATTAAGAGCAAGGGTGAATAGAGTTCTTATATATATCAAAGGCCTGAAAAGAAATCTAGTGTTGCAATTAGAGGCTTGAAGTATAAAGTTGCAACCAAAGGCCTCTCACTACACAATTATTGGTATGAATGCCATATTAACAATTGTTATAGTTACTTGTGTAAAAGCTATTTCTTGTTTAGTTGAGGCTTACATGAGTGAGTCACTCAATAGTCTCATTGGGTTGGAGCACCTCACAAATAGCATTATTGGTTTCTTATTATTTACATTGGTTAAGAAAAAAATAATCCCTACATTGTGATAAGCTTGTACTATGATTAAAGCTTAATACTAATATATACCAATCAATTGGACATCATTAAAAAATAGTTTTGTTTTTCCTCTATTTACTTTAATATTTTAATACTATTTATAAAGAAAATAATTTTTAAAATATTATAATGAATTTAAAGCGAGAAATTCTTCTAGTAACAATCTTTCTTTTAGGAAATATTGATATTAATGTTATTTTCATATTACACATATATGGAAAATTCCTACTAAAATTTTATCGAAATATTTTATATTTCTTTTTACCTTTGCTAAAAAAACTAAAATAATGTTCACATTTACAAAATTATGTAAATTATTTAAGACAATGAGGTTTTAGTTATAATTTATTAAATGAATCTGGATGAGGTGTCAACTTATCAAGAAACTGTGCATAACGAGGGAAAAAAACACTATGAATTCAGGGTTTAGAGAAAACCCTGCAGGCTAAGGTAAATGTTATAGACAGTTCGAAAACCTGTGCATAGTGAGGGAAAAAAACACCATGAATTGAGGGTTTAGAGAAAACCCTACAAGCTAAGGTTAATGTTAGAGACAGTTCAAAAGAAAGAGGAGCTGGAGGTAAACTGGGCCCGTCTCGGACTAAAGTATGGTTGTATTGTTTTCACCCTTGAATTAAGGGATAGGGCCAGCCTTGCCGTCATTTGCAGGACATGGAAGTTTTAGGCTCTTCATTCTGACACGCCTTTGGACTTCGCTTGACATTAGGGCACAAAATTTGGACTCTAATATTATGTCTTCCTCATTTGACGGATGCGCGACTTCAGGAACAACGTGGCTTCAAAAAAATTAACAAAGGGTTTCTCGGAGTTGAAAACCTTAGGCTTCCACTTCCCCCTGTAATTCTTATTCTAATTATCATTCAAATTCTGGGAGGGGGAGAAAGAGGGATTTTGGGTTTTTGTGTGTGAAGATGAACATGGAATTGATATATAACATGGACAAGTTCACTGGAGTTATGGCAGGTGCTGGATGGAGTATTTTCAAGATGAAATCCACCGATGAGATGTACTACATTTACAAAAGGGTCAATTTCAAGATTCGGATTCAGTGGGATGGTTCAAACCCTACACCTACTCCTAAGTTTAGAGCCCGAAAGCTACGACTGTTGTATTTGAATCTTACCAATGCTCCAACTGAGATCTTGAATATGTTCTGCTCATGACGGATGATATATTTTATCTCAACCATAAAACCCCTTGTACTTCATCTAGAAGAAGAGTCGACTTTGTTACTTATAGCACGGAAGGTTGATTTATCAGTACACTACAACTAAAGGTCCATGCCTGCTTAAACATATATAGATGTTGTATTAATTGTTCATTGATTGTGATGATTCATCCTTGTATAGGTGCGTTGTATATTTCTCTTTAGTACATCCAATGAAAAGGATCCATATTAGGATTTTCTTAATGGTGTGCTTTTCTCTCTCTCTCATATTTCTTTTTTATTGTACTTTCTCATGCTGAAGGGTGAATGCGCTTGTAAATTTAACATAATTTCTTGTAGGCCATTTGATTTCTTCCAGTATATACTTGGATGGTCATACTTTTCTTGCCAAAACCATTCTATACCTAAAGTGACCCCACATTTATGCACGCATGTAGCCATCAATCCATTATCAACTTCACTAAACTCTCATCCAAGAAAATACATTTACATATATTTCATATTACAATAGGACAACTACCATAAAAAAATTTCATGTACTTGAATAACTATATAGATTTCCTATAAAAAAATAAGTAAATATAGATCAATTTATCTGATCAAGGTGACTCTAATGCCACAAGAAGAGGTGAATGTCACCAACGGGCTAGTCTCACAAGTTTGGTTCCCAAATAAAATAATTGAATTTCTTTCATAATTGTTTATATGTCTTCGATGATAGGTGAATTTTTTATCCACTACTCTCCTGCTTCTGCATCTCTTCCTACTCTCACCATCATGTGATTTTGAGCTACAAGAAACTCCCCATCTTGAAATCTAGAGTCCCCATAAACTTTGAAACCAAAAAGTTTCTATTGATCATCCTCAGATTCTTCCTCTTCATCATCATAATCGCAGAGCCATAATCCATCTGGGGCTTCATAGGAACTAATTAACTAATAATCCATTAGTTTGTGCTTCGCCTTCCCATGGATCCATTCCCATTTGAAAGGCAATGAACAGAGATTAACTAAAGGTGGAGTCTCTGTCCCTGGGGCTCCGAATAAAAATCCCTAGACGATATAAGTAGCCTCAGAGAAGTATCACCAAAGTGATTATTATGAAAGGAGCCTTCCTCATAGTCGAGCTCAAATTTCACCATTTAATCCCCAAAGCATGAATATGGTTGTGAATTTAACAACATTTACTTCAGGTCATTGGTTTTTTTCCAAGTATGTTCATTTTCAGTTTGTTAATCCCTCACAACCTTTACTTCATGCCATTTATTTTCTTCCAGTATGTTCATTTTGGGGCTTGTAATCCCTTAATATGGATTTGGATTCCCTCACATACCACACTTTCAAAATATGGACCTCGATTAATCAGAGATTTTGGGCCAATTTTTGCACAGCTCCTCTGCTTAATTTAAACCCTGGAAAACCAAATTGGCATTTTAAAGGCTGCACCTTTGTTTCTATTGATCAATTTAAGATCTATACTTCCACACTTATTTTAGGATATTTTATTAAACTTTAGATGTGGACCTCTTAAGCTACGGTAAGAAACCATGGGTTGAGTTTGAGCACTGAGTTTAGTCAACTCAAAAAAAAAGAGAGATCTTTATGAACGAGTTACCATTCCACTTTAAGAATCTGGACTCTGAAGTAGGACAAGGAAATAATTTAGCCTAGAACCATCTAATCCTAGATCTGATATGCACATTATGGATGCATAACTGAGTTATAGTATTTGATATATGAACTATTTGTTTGTAGGAGCTGAAGATCCATTGGTTTGTTTGAACTCAAGATATGCAACATCAAGCTTCACAAGATGATTATTGAATCTTGTTTTATATGTGTCTAGTTTTGTGTGCATATTCAACATTACCTATTGTACCATTGAAATTAAATAAACCATTAAACAAGTACATAAAGAATTTATGTATCACGACACCCACTCAGGTTGTAGAATGCACCGTGCTTCTCTCTATGCAAATAGGCTCCTCTACGATAAGACCTATATTGTATATCATTTTGATAATGATGTCAGTTAGGAGTAATCTCAAGTAAATCAAAATTTGGAAAATTTCAACACTCTAAGAAAATTGTTTTCCATTATTTTATTTAATTTGTTACAGTGCTCTGACATATCAATCTATGTGAAAATTGAGTTTAGACAATAGAGATCTTGTAGCCTATTGTATTGTTCATTCCAAATGTAGTGATATTTGTTTAAGATTCTAGGGAAAGAAAGTGTTCAGAAGATGACCTTTAATAATAATCCTTATTTTTTTAGTGGATTAGTCTTCGATCATGTACTTGGTTATGTGTGATAATTATTGTTAGTTTAATAATTTTATACATAATGATTATTGTATTTGTATTGGTGGTTGGGTTCTCTGTTAAAGAATTTTATCATGCCCATTTTATGTTTTATATGATTGTTAATATGATAAAAGGCAGTGTTATGGAGTTATATGAAGTCAAATTCTTGTTTGTCTGATGAGGATATCTTGAACCCTCTAAATAGGTTAAAAACTAATTTTAGTAGAAACAGAGACTAAAATTGACAAATTCCCCGTACAACTTATAATTAAGGAATTATGATATCTAGTAGAATGAATATCAAGATAAAACTATAGCTTTCTTTTCACCTACTTTGATGTAAAATTTGTTGGCTCGAAATTACGTTGTACTTCCCGATATATTTACATTACTGTTAGATGTTATATCATACAAGAACTTCAACACAGTTCTAGTGTCGAACATGTGGAAGGCATCCAAAACAAAGGTCCTTTCAATTTTGTAATTCGCTTTGATTAAGTTTAGGCAAATTTTATTAGTAATTTTATTAATATCTAATAACATGTAAAGTATCTACATTAGTGTTAGATGTAATCTCCATCGTCAGTTGGGATTTAAACTCAACCGTCAATCTTAAAAAGAAATAAATTAGGGCTATGGAGACTTGGCCAACAACTCAATGTTATAAAATAAAGGCAACATGAAAGGAAAAGACACAGAGTGATATATAGAGAATGTAAGAAAAAATCAAGTGAGAGAGTGGTAAAATATTTTCACTCACTGTGCAAGTCCACAAGAGAAAAGAGGAAACATGTGAGTTGTAAAAGAAGATTAAACTAGCTCTTAGAAATTGAAGTGCATGTACACAACCAATGTAGAAAAGGTTTTAGGAGGCCGTACAACACAACAAACAAGAAGGGTGATCGTACAAATTTCTAGGACATATTTCAACCACAAAAGGTTTTTCCAGGGCCATATAAGCTATACGGCGCACCAGAACAACCAGCTTTTGCTGTAATTTTTACTTGTATTCGCAGTGGGATACTTTTCAAGTTTGAGAGCCCTTGTAAGCTTAAATACTTTTAATGAAAATTTGAAATTTGAAGAGAAAAAATTTATGTGTATTTGGAGATTGGTTTTCTAATTTTTAATTCCCTGTTAAATTTCCAACAAGTATATTTTATTATATGAGCTAAAGAATTCAATTTAAATTAATTTTTCAGTAAAAAATCATCAGGAATTAATTTACCTAGGTTGTTGGAATAGAGATTTTAACAAGAACATGTCTGAGCTACACTCATCAACATAATTTACCTTACATTCACCCTACTTGAATGCTGCAAAATGTCATTTGCAACTTATATGCAGGATCTCAAATGAATTTATTGAGATGTTGACATAATTTGGATCTTGTCATATATAGTTTGTGGCCAAATATGGCATATAATGAGGTCCTGAAATGGAAATTTTGTGATTAACTTCACTAAATCTGGAAAATTTAATCACCAGTCCTGAAAATCTGTTGAAATTCAGAATTTTCAATAAAAATTAGTAACTCAGATTAAAACTCTTATCGCTTCACATGATTTAGCTCTTACCTGCATTTCCTCTTATCTCAACCTTTCTCACCATCTAGGAAGTGGCATTAACATGGCCAAAACCCAAGACAATATGCATTAAGCATATGTTGTTGAGGAGAATGGGATAAACGACATTCCCACATAAGCGAAGAATTTGTTTCCCCAAAATTTACTACAAGGTAATGTGTTTGGACTTAAGTCTGATCCTCCCGATGTTGGTAATGAATATAATGTTCTTTGTTCCAATTATTGGATTCATGGGGGGTATGAAAATTTCCAAATAAGTTCAGTTAGAAACATCATATATTCCCTACTTCATAGCGACATACCTCGATTTCAATTACTAGCACTGATTTAGTTGAGATACCATTTATCTTAACCATCCTCACAAAAATTATCATTCTCTTATCTATCCTAAAAGGTTTAATAACTTGATCTAGAACAAATTTTCTTCTTCTATAAGTTAGTTTAAACCTTAAGTATACATCTCCATTGAGATTTTGCACTACCTTCCACAAGTAGATATCAATACATTCATGGTGACATAAATTTACATTAGCATAGCCAAAGATATTATAAATTTCAAGACTGTCAGGTTTAGTTCACATACTCCCAACCATAGCAAATTTCATACTATCCAAGTCAATGTAAGTGTCTACAGTTGGTTGTGTTAGAAAAGTATCGAAAATGGTTCCTCTTATGACTGCAAAATTGTAAGGATTAACAAATTTTATTGTATAAAATTAATTTTTGTCATTTGGGCTATCTCATAAAGAACCATGAGCTACTTTTGAAAGGATATTATTTTGCAGCATATTATTTCTTTGTGGTAGAAATTCCCAATCATACTACTCGATCCTTGGTTCACTAGTGAGGTTGATAGAGTATTAAATCATCGAGAGTGTTCCATCCTCAAATGGAATGTCTTAAAACTGATGAGGTTGGGTGCAAGTCCCAGGAAAATTTGACCAGATAGAGATCCCACACACCTAACACTTGAGCCAAAGGAAGTCCATCTTATGTATTATAGCACCCAACGTCAGGGCATATTTGTAAGTTACATCTAAGGAAAAACAAAATCAAATCCCCGTCAAGCTTTTTCTGAGAGTTACCATTCATGACATAGTAGCACTAGCATGCTTTCAAAAGTTAAAAGTGGAAAAGGTTGCTTGAAAATCATGAGCTTTGCTTCCAAAAAGGTCTATTTATTTCACAGATCTGGGTCTTCAATTTTAATAGACAGCCACAAAATCTTAGCCCGTTGGGAGGGAAAAGCTAATTTGGACTGTAATAAACATGGGAATGTGTTCGCAAGATATTTTTTGGGTTTGGGTATTGGCTGCCATTTCATTTTTTTCTTGTTCTTGCCTGGCCAGTTCATCTCCTTATAAATTAATGGAATTTGATACTCCATCTACCTTCAAAACCAACAACAATTATAATCCCACTCCCACTTACATTCGTTTTAATGAAGTGAAGGGAAAATGAAACTCTTTTTTATGAGAGGCTTCAACTCTGCCTTTCGATTCGAACCTAAGATTTATGATTCAGAATGAGATTTCTTTTGTAAACGGGGATTGGAAGCAAGACAATGGTTTTTCTCCTCTAATGGCATTTATTAATTCTAATAACACCTTCCCCAAAAATCTTTCGGCTATCAGTTTGTCATCTTTCTAGATCACAGATGTAGATCCAAACATGGCTTCTGGAAAAATGGTGAATGTGAGTGGGGTTTTAAAGTTGGAAATATCCCTAGATAGAGGCATCTCTTTCATGGGTAGAAACCCTGGGGCTTTGAGATTTATCCTAGATTCTCTTCTCTCATCATTTTTTTTTGAAGGGATCTACTTACAATTGAAAAACTCACAAAAAGAGTGGTTGATACGTACATTGAGCAGTCCCTCCTGTGGGAAGAGTGCTGGAAATCCTTGGGACTGGTCAGAATCGTTGTCACCAAATCTGCTAGAAGATGATAACATTTTTCCACTATTGCACTATCCAAGCAAACTTTTTTGACTACCAGAGAAATTTGGGGAAAGATGACAAGTTTCAACCAACACTCCAATCCCATGTATTTTGATGGAATTGACATTTATTCACAATTTGATACTTATTCGAATTATGGATTTGATTCCGAGAGCCTGGTGGCAAAGGCTTGTGATCCTTATCCCTATGCTGACAATTTATGGTCAAAAGGTATTGAAATATATATAGGGGAACGATTATGCTCAACTCTACTGCAACTAACCTCTGGAAAGATTTTGGATGTGGTTCCCAATTGGTAGTGTAGCAAGTTGGGTCCATTCATTAGGGATGACAAATTTCAGCGCACCAATGACAACTTTAATAATACAAAGCTTATTGTGTAGGATGTAAGATGTGTAGATCCATCTGATTCTAGTGTTGCTAAATTAGGTAGTATAAATGTTACTATTTTTTTTCGAATTTTTCCTCATTCTTAGAGTCAGGCATTGGCTGTAGAACGATCAAGCCTTAATGGTCTAACATTGTTTGCTGAGGAAAAATGGATCTTATCTACTAGTCAGTTTTCATGATCATATGCCTCAAATCCATCAAGGCTGAGGATAGTGCTTATAGTTATCGAATCTACATTTACATCCCACTTACACTTTCAATAAAACAAAGTAGTGTAATTATTGGCATTATTTTCAACATTAATAATGATACAAATTCCTTCTATCCTCTCTCATTTGAGCTTCTACTAGATCCTCCACAGTTTCCATGGGATGTGTTAATAAAAATTCCATACAAATACAGCAAGACCAAGACCAAATTAGCAAGATCTATGTTAGAGAGATATGAGCCTGTAGGTTTTGGTGAGAAGATCATGAAATCATTCTTGAAGTATCCCCTAAAAGAACTTGGGAAGACAAGAGAGAGCAAGGATCTCTCTGTTTATTCATTGGCCATCTTCGAACCATTCTCTAAAGGGAATTTTGTCAAGATATTCATATACATGGATATCGTAGCCATTGAGGAATTTGTGGGAGTTGATTGGGTGCAGGAACAATTGAAAGTTGAAGGAAATTTTACAAATATTTTTGTTGATGGTCTTTATGATCCAAGAGTGGGCACAATGTACCTTATAGGATGCAGGGATGTTTGAGATCCATGGAATGTTTTGCATGATGGTGGGGATCTGGAGGATAGTTTGGATTTCCTAGTTGAAGTAAAATTGGAGTATCCACCTACAAATGCTAGGTGGTTTGTAAATCCAACTATGAAGCTTTCAGTCACGAGCAAGAGAACTAGAGATGTTATCCACCTCATTAATCGTACTACCTTAGGTGAAGGGTCATTTGACCATTCATTTACATCAATCATAAGTAAAATACAATATTTGAGCAATGGTTGGTGTTAGGTCTCTGTAACAAGCAAGATTGGCAAAGTCCAATCACATAGTTAACATCATTTCAACCAACTTTGGGATTCTAGGATCTAGCCCTCTTGAATCCGGAGAGGGATCTCTCCAATATGTACAAAGATGGATATTGTCTTTGAAGTTTTGGGGTGATGATATTAGGCTAGTTATGAAGGCCAAGGGTTTTGTTTGGTTCTCTCAGATGGTTGAACATAGTCGCTGTCTGAGGCGGAAAGATCTATATGCAAATAGGTGCAAAGGTGAGAAGTTGCAAGCAAACAGAATAAGCTTTGATTCTAAAGAAAGATGATGGCAAGTTTTCAATCCATTGGGCTATGGATTCATAAGAGAATTTAATTGAAACATTCAGATTCAAGAGTAATCTATGGGGCAAGTCATCTAGGCCTAAGGATCTCTTTAAAGTTTGATTTATGGAATGGGGTGGTACAATAAGAAAGGGGAAATAACAGATGCAGAACAAAGAGCAGCCGAGGATCTGGTAAGTACTTTGAAACTAGCCAGCCTTTGACCAGGCACTTAAGAAAAACATAGAAGCAAACTAGGATCTGGTAAGTACTTTGAAACTATCCAGCCTTTGATACACTTCTAATAGAACACAGATTAAAAACAAAGGGAAACTTGAAGGCAACCTTTGGAGTAGAAGCTAGTGGGCTAGGACTCACCCTGATCCTCTCCTAGTTCTTCTTTACTTAGTTACTGCCCAGACAATCACCAAGATAACACAGAATGGCCTAAGATCTGATAAGTACTTTGAAACTAGTCAACTTTTGACACATCCTAAGGGAAACAGACAAATAGTTGAGCAAACAAGAAAGGGACTTAGGGCTAACCTTTGATTTCCTCAATTCATTCCTTACACAACATACATGAAAGTAACATTTAAAAATAACATTCAGCAGTGACGAACAGATGAGGGAACGCCAACATCTCTGTACTTAAACTGAATTAAATCATTTTCAAATAACACAGCAGAAAGAAAAGATTTAAATAAAGATTTCTCAGCCAGAGAAGGTTACTGATATACAGTAGACCCTAGCACTGTTTAAACTGTTCTTTACAGTGGAAAATGAAACAAATTGAAAACAGAAACAAAACACAAGTTACAGTGAGGATAACATCACCATCAGCATAGACCAGGATCCCATAAATCAGCTTGTATTGATTGCTTCAAACCGGTTACAATCTTCAAATCCAATGTTTTAATCCATCTCTCTTCACAACCTAACATATCTGTTACAAGCAGAGCTCCAAGAGCCCATGAAACCACTATTTACAGTCTAGAGTTTTCCACTCAGAAACATCTACAACACTTCAGCAATTACATTGACAACCAACTAATCCAACCCCTCACTCATCCTCTTCTGGAGTATTTATAGAAGGATGAGGAGGTGAGATCTAACAAAAAGATCTCAAATACAATTAATGCAAAATTAATGTCTTCCTGGCCTGGGAGGCTCGATGAAGAATTTAGACAGGTGTTCCACTGCATTTATGCGCTTATACTTAGGGAGTAAGCTCGGAAGGAGCTTTTGTTGACATTTGAGGCTCTGCGTACTGTTAGGATTACTCTGCAAACATCTTGTCATTAAATCTGGTGCAGAAATAACTTCTTTGGTTGTTCCGAGGCATAATATCTGATCTGGTTCAATAAATTCATTCTCTGATTGAGCATTCTGAGTCAATAGGTGGCATTGCGGTGGTTGAGGAATCAATTCGCCTCAAAGTATGGCGGTGGAGGCAATACGTCTGACGAACACTTTTAGGTTTTGCTTTAATCTGTGTTCGAAGCCGGGGATTAGGCTTTTGATAACCGTCTTAGCCATAATCCCCGTCAATCTATCCACAAAACTGCTGCTCTGGTTCACTCTGTCTTCAAAATCCGATACTCTTATCTGCGGTGATGTTGACGGCATTCTTCAGGCTTTACAGGGACGCGTAGCAACCAAGGTTCATGAAACCTTGTTGATATCATTGTTCTTCACCCTGCGGTTGATTCTCTGGATTAATCAGAAGGACGGGAGTCGTCACCCTCATTCTTCAGATTTTCATTAAAACACGACGAAAGAACCTTACAACCTGCAAAATACAAGAAAAATGAGAAAATCCTGCGTTATATGGACAATCTGCATCGGTGGGCGTGTGGAAAAATGGAGCAATCGAAGCCGTTGATCGTATTGTGATCGACGGTCGGGAGCATTCTGAAAAGTCAGCGGAGAAAAAGGGAATTTTTACAATGGAATCAGGAGAACGAATGTAAGCCGTCGATCTACAGAGATCGACGGCGGTGATCGAATGCTGGCCGCGCGATGGATGGATTAACGGGCGCGTATGTCCGTTAATGGTCGGGCAGGAAAGGTAATCAGCAACCGTCGGATGGGAGGGCCCAGATCCGATGGCAGGGGTGAATCCCGCTGCGGGGCTATGGTACGAAGTTTAACGCGCGGGCGGTGAGATTTGCACGGCGGTTTTGGAATGAAGTGGAGGACACGTGTCGGCCAGCGTGTGGAATCGCTGGCCGACGGGGGAAAACCAGTTTTACGTGGAAAGCGGTGCGGGATGAAACTGGTGGAAATGGGAAACCGTGCGGAGAAGGGGGGTCCACCTAGTGGGGGCTCATTCCGCTCCGTCAGATCTGGTGAGCAGATCGATGGCTGGGAGGACCCGGGGCAAGATAACACGTGGTTTAATATTGCCAGTCCAAACCTTATAGAAGACAGGGTTTTTTAATGTTTCAAAGGGAAAAAAGCGGAGTGGGACCACGTTTCGGTTTAGCGTCTTTGGACTTGAGCGGCCGGTCGTGGCGCTCGGGCATGTGGAGGTAGATAAGGCAGGGGCTTAGCCTGAGGGGCTGAAAACCAGTGCACAGAAAATAGGCGTATTTTACATGATTTTCAATGATTTTTGAAAAAGGAAAAAGGTTCCGATAGGCTAAAAAGTGGGTTTTTAACCTTAGGAAATTAGATTAATGAGGGGATAAGGAATAGCATAGGGTTTAGTGGGGTTTTTAAGGACGAAAGGAAACTGAAGGAATGAAGGTAAGATGGAAGCAGGGGAGGGGAAAAAGGAGGAGGATGCAGCAACATTTGATTTGGATTTTCATGGAATATCAGAGACTGAGAGAAGGAGAAGTATGAAGAACCAACCAGCAGTTTATGATCTTACCAACAGGCTTCAAGCACCAACAATTTTAGGCCTGAATTTGTTTCTTGAAGGCTGCAAAGAATATTTAGCCACCAGCTGATATAATTGAAAAATATAGGTGGCTAACAGTGGCTCCACTTGGGGATGGTCCTTCTTGAAGGCATCAAGAATTCAGACTTGATTTCTCTGGGATGTTGACTGGTGCTTGACCTATTGCTTGCTCTTGCTCTTCCTTTGAAAAAATAATATCAGTTTATGAAAGAAAGATGAATTTCATCAATACAACTTCTACCTACCCCAATCCTACTGATCTAACATTTTTTCTTCATCAGAGTGCACTTGGATTGGCAAACTCTATTCTCAACATTTTATTCCTTTGAAAGAAGGAAATCTAATCTATTTCTACTCCTTATTTCTCCCTGAACTCAGATTGAACAGTTGAGCTCAGATTTTTCTCTACCTATTCTACTGTCTGTTGGGATTAAACAGTCCAACAAACTTTCATTCTATAAATTCTACAACAGCAATTTAAAAATAGTCAAGCCAAGATTGAGTTGTTCGACTTGCTATGATCTATGGCATAAAGACAAGCTGCACATAGATTATTATTTGCAGAAAATTTTAAATCAAAACAGAAGGCTTAAGATCTGAAAATTTCTCATTATAGCCTTCTCTTATCTTCACAGCTCTGTTTTTTCCTTTTTGGTGAGCTATCTTTGCTTCTCTTCTGGTTCAAGTTTTGAGCGAATTAGAACCAGGTCTTTTCTCTTTGACTCAGAAATTAGAGTAGTTTTGAGTCATCCCTTTGGAAACTTTGGTTCAGATTTTGAGTTGATTTGAACCTTAATTTCTACCTTAATCTATCTACTGATAAGCCAAGATTAAACAGTTTGGCAAATCAAATTTGCTACCCTATCAGCAGAAAATTGAAAGCTAATTAGTCAAGATTAAACAGTTTGACCAATTAGAAGTGTGTTTCAAGGAGTGGCATTTAAGCTTGCACACTTTCATATTTATTTTTCTTTTTGGCATGGGGCCTTGCCTTTCTTGTTTTCATTTCTTCCCTCTTTTCTTTCTTTCTTTGTTTTTGTATTTTTTTATTTTTCATAACTCTAAATGCAATGGTAGATGGAATATTTACAGCAGAAAAAAGGTAAAAAGGCTTCAAACATGAAATAATTTAAGAAAGGTAATGCTTAAGCATCCTGCCATTGACAGGACCCCCAAACAATTCTGTTCCATTCAGCTCTTGTAAGAAGAATGCATTGTTTCCAGCAACTGAATGAATGGAGTAAGGGCCAAGCCATAGATTGTCAAATTTACCATGCTTTCCCTTGTCTTCCCTCTTTGAGTCCCACTTTAAAACTTTGTCCCCAATCTTGAAATTGCTGGCCTTTGTTCTTTTGTCAAATATCTTCTTGATATTGTCTTGCTTCTGCAATGCTTTGTTGTACACTTCCTCCCTGGTTTGCTGAAGATGAATGGTCTGATTTATTCTTCTGATTATGTCATTTTCTTCAGTCTGCAACTCTTGAATTAACTTCATAACTGGTACACCAAGGCTGTTAGGAAAAATTGCATCTGTACCATACACAAGCTGGAAGGGTGACATACCAATGGATTTCTTCAATGTTAATCTGTCAGCCCACAGTGCATGGATCAGCTTCGTGTGCCAAGATTTCTTGTTGTCCTCCAACAGCTTCTTTATTATGTTCACTAAGATTTTGTTGGAAGACTCTGCAAGTCCATTACCCTGAGGATAATAGGATGTGGAGTGTCCCAATGTTATCTGGTACTTATGACAGAATTCCACCATTTTCTTTGACCCAAATGTTGCTGCATTTTCTGTAATAATCTTGGTAGGGCAGCCAAATCTGGAAAGGATATTGGTTTCTATGAATTTTATGATAACCGAGTCATTGGCCTGTCTACAAGGAATGGCTTCTATCCACTTAGTGAAATAGTCTGTGGCAGTAAGGATCCACCTGTGTTGGGTAGAGGATGGTGGGTGGATTTCTCCTATGAAGTCAAGTCCCCACTGTTGAAAAGGGGCTTCAACAGTAATTGGATGCAGAGGAAGGGGTAGTAATTTTCTCTTGCCCTCGAACAATTGGCATTTATGGCAAGTAGTTGTCAACTTGTGTATATCAGGAAAAAGAGTAGGCCAATAGAAACCAGCCCTCAGAATTTTGTTGGCTGTTGACTTCCAGTACAGATGGCCTCCACACTCTCCTTCATGGAATTCCTGCTTAATCTTTTCTGCATCAAACTCAGGCAAACATTTAAGCAATATACCACTAGCATTTTTCCAATAAAGACATTTATCAATAATGCAATAGTTTACAGCTTTCAACTTTAGGAATCTTGCCTTTGTTTTGGATAAACCAGGAGGTGTGTTTAGATTAAGCAAGACATGAACAATATCAGTGTACCAAGGAGAATTCGCAAAATGATCTTCAACAATGGGAGTTGAGAATTCTTCTTGGTCATCCAAAGCATTAATCATATTAATATCAAGCACTTCAAAATTTGATTCAGCCATTAACCTAGCTAGACCCTGGCCTTTGATGAGCTTAGTGGGTTTTATCTCTAAATCATATTCAAGAACAACAGCAATCCACTTACCTCTCTTACCATCTGGATCCTGTGTTAGAATGTCCTTTACAACCGAATTTGGGACAAAGGAAATGATGTGTGAGTGAAGGATGTATACCCTGAAGTCTTTCAAAGCCTTTACCAAAGCAAAAGCCTGTTTTTCCATAATGTTATACCTCAAAGGGGCATCCCTCAATGCCTTGCTAAAGAATGCAATGGGCTTCTCTTGTCCTTGTGGATTTTTCTGTAAAAGGACAGCAGCTATAGTATGTTCTGATGCAAATGAGAAGATATAAAAATCTTTTGAAAAATCAGGACTTATGAGAACCGGTGTTTTGGTTAACGCTTGTTTCACCAGCTCAAAGGATGTCTTTGCTTCCGAGGTCCATTTTACCCCTTGCTCCTTTTTCAACATGTTCGTGATATTCCTAAGGAGCTCAGCCAAGTTGGGGATGAACCTTCTCAAAAAGTTAATCTTTCCAATGAAATAATGCAAATCTTTGATGTTTCGAGGATGAGAGATTTGCAATATAGCCTCAATCCTCATGGGATCTATCTTTATGCCCTATTTTGAAATGATGTGTCCAAGAAGTTTACCTTCTTGGAGACCAAATAAAGTCTTCTTAGGGTTCAAAGATATCCCAAACCTTCTGCACTTCTCAAAAACTTTCCTCAAATGTTCTAAGTGTTCCTCATCTGTTTTTGAAAACACAGTTACATCATCCAGATAGATAATGATGAAGAAGCCCAATTCTTCCGAGAATGCTATGTCCATGGCTCTCTGAAAGGTTGCTCTAGCATTCATTAAACCAAAAGGCATTTTCACATACATGAAAGTGCCCCATGGTGTAGTAAAAGCTGTCTTTAATTGATCATCAGGGTGGACTAGGACTTGATTATACCCTGAATAGCCATCCAGCAAAGAAATTCTTTTATACCCCACCACCCTTTGCAAAATATGATCCATCTTGGGTAAAGGGTAGTTATCTTTTAATGAAGCTTTGTTTAAATTTCGGAAGTCTATACAAAGCCTGATTTCTCCAGTCTTTTTCCTGACTGACACCAGATTAGATACCCACTCAGAATATCTAATAGGGACAATAATACCAGCATCGTGCATCTTCATGATTTCCTTCTTAACCAATGGCAACTGGACAGGGTTGATTCTGCGCAGTTTCTATTTGAATGGTTTTTGGTTTTCTTTAAGAGGGATTTTGTGCCGTATTATTTTAGTGTCATAGGATTTAAGATCTTCGTAACTCCATGCAAAAACATCAGAAAATTCTTTAAACAGCTCTAAGTATTTGAGTTTAATGTGAGCTGGTAAAGTCTTAGACAGTTTGATTAATCTCGGTTTTTCCTCACTGCCTATATTACATTCCTCCACTTCGGTTTCTACAGGTTCCAGTTTTGGTTTGTTGGCCACATCATCAAAATCAAACAGTTCTTCTAGAGGGGCCAAACCTTTGGGCAAACTATCATCCTTAGAATGAAGGGTTTCCAATTCCTCTGTTTCAGATCTTGCATTCGATTCTATTTGGTTTCCGAGTTTGATAGTCTGAAGGTTTATATCTACCAGTTCTGGAGACGGTTCTTCTTCATCAAGAAAATTTTCTTCACTGCAGTATGTATCATAGTCTGAATCTGAACTATGGAGTTCAAACTCATTTCTGAATTGCATGAAGTCTTCTATTTGTTTATCTCCATCGAATACCTGCCAATATTTCTTGTTATCCGGGATAGATGGTCTGAATTTTATCTGAGAGGTGTCATCATACAGCATTGGGCAGGTTCTAGCAGCAAAGGCTAAATTGTGGGCTGCAATGTTTCTTTTTCTTGGGACAAAAGACAATGTGGACTCCTGAAATGTTTTCAAAAGATCTATGACATCATTCCTATAGGCCCTAAGTCTGGGGTGATTTGCATTGTACTCCCCATTAACTTGCCTAATGATTAATTCAGAATCCCCATATACATCGATTCTCTTGGCACCTAATTGTTTCAAAAGATGCAAGCCTAAGAGAAGGGATTCATATTCTGCTATGTTGTTGGAACACTGAAAGTTTAATTTGCATGAGATACATTCTTTATGATTATTTTCAGTGTTAGTGATCCAGACACCTGCACCAGCATTTGTTTTGGTGCATGACCCATCAAAATACATAGTCCAGAGAGGCAGATTTTCAGTTTGGTGGACGGGATGTGTATCTCTTGATTCCTCAAGTTTTTCATTGGGTTGAGGGTTGTCCTGCTGACTATCAAGTTTTAAGTTCAACGGATTGATAACTTGCAGTTCAAGACCTGTGTTTAGTTTGCTAGGATCTTCAGACACAATAGACTGTTCTGGCATTTCAACGTTGTTTTCCTCTCCCTCCATCTCAACCATTGATTCTGTTGAAATGATGTGTCCTGTGAGTGTTTCATTATTGAACATGATAAAAGAATCAAGGTTCGTATTTATGGCATAGAGAGGGGAGTTTTGAGGCCGATCTTGACTTGTCACTGTGTACTGCATGTGGGATTCCCTGTAAAGTCTTCTAGTCTGGTTAAAAAAAGGGATGGTCGCATAGGTCATGTCCATTTGCATGGTCCCCTGTAACTTAGCACCCCAAGACCTTGATAAAAGCATTCCATACTTTGGGGGTACATCAGCCACAACCACATCCATGACTAAACATTTGGCTGGAATCTGGGCTAAGTTAAAACAGAGATCTTTTATCAATCCTAAACATTTAACTCTGCTTGATTCAAAGGAGTACAAGTCTTTGTAAGGTCTGGTAATTTCAAGACCCAGGCTTTCCATTACAGCTTTTGGCATTAAATTATGGGAAGCGCCTGAGTCATGCATAGCATTGTGTAGAATTTTGTCATGAATGTTTAAGCTTACATAAAAGGGAGGGACAGAACCCTCTTGGAACTTTCCTTCAATCTCTGGACCAAAAATAAGCTCTGGTTGGTCATCATTAAGATTGAGTGAATCCTCATTATCTTCTAAATTCAAAGCTTTCAAAATTTTGGACCTATATACATGTTGGGCAGCTAATTCAGTCAAAGGAACAGAAATTTTGATCTTTGAGATTTCCTGTTCTAGGCTAAAAAGGTTTTGACTCTTTAAAACATTGATTTTAGCCTTGTTTGCTGCCGCCTTATCAGCAATAACAGCTTGCTGATTTGATTTATCTACAGTTGAAATAGTTGTTTTACCAGGGGTACTAACCGAAGTGCTAGTACCACTAATGTTTGCACTCTGTTTTTCAATGTTTTGAGTGCCTTTCCCTTTACCGCTACCAGAATCATCAGCCACGGTTTGGTCCTTTTGTTTGATTGTTTTAGACTTGGTTGCAGTGCTGTCTTCAGAAGGTTTGTCAGAGGTTTTATTGTTGGGGGTTTGTTGATTAGACCTACTTCTGAGTTCATATTCCCTTGAAGGCTGTATGACAGCGTTTTCCATGTTTTGATAGCTATTCTCATTATCATTTCTTCTGTCATCATAAGGTGTATAAATACCTTGTTTATTATCATAATGAACCTCAAAGTCATCATCATCTACCCCAAATAAGTTTATATCGTTATCCTCTGTTGTTTCATCTGTTTCCTCAACCTCACTTAAAAATTTTTGATGAAAGGGAGGAATGATCTGTTGATCATCATCCCTAAGTCTGTTTGGAGGCTGATTTCTTCTAATATTCTGATTCTGGTTTTGGTTTCTGTTTTGAGGAGCGCTTTGATTTAAACTTGCTTGTGCTCTCTCTAGAATGCTCATTTTCTTCATCATTTCTTCCATCATTCTTTCCATCTTTGAGCTTGAAGTAGAAGGGGTGGATTCCTCTCTAAAATATACTCTCTTTTCAACTTTCATCCTTACTCTCTTCTCCATGAGGTTAACCTCCACAGAAAGAGCACCTCGTTGCATATCTTCGAGGGTTGCAAAGACTCTTTCTCTGAGTGAATATGTCATGTCTGGATCAAACCCTTCAGGAAATTTGTTTAAAGCTGAGCCCTGAGGAGGTTTCAGTTCAGGGGAAAGTGCATTATACACACTGTTAAATCTAGTACAATAAGCTTGTACACTTTCCCCAGGGTTCCTATGGAGATTGTTATAGTCGGTAAGGACTTGGAGAGGGTTCTTCCTTACTTCCCATTTGTTTAAGAATGTTTGATGGAAGGCTTGGAGGTCGTTAATACTATGGGGGGTTAAACCTTTAAACCATTTTCTCACTTCTCCCCCCAAACTTTGAGCAAACAGTCTGATTTTGATAGATTCATTATCAATTTCATTTCTGTCAAAGTAGTCATTCATCTTGTCCACGTGTTGAGATGCTGTTATGGTATTACTAGCATCATATAACGGAATTTTGGACTGATAATCCTGTGGAAGATTGACTAATGGTACAGGAAGGACTAAGGGATCATACCATGTTGCCATGATATGTGGTGGGGGTGGATTTACAAGAGGAGGTGTGGGTTGAAGTGGAGTGGTTTGAACAGTGGATGAAATATGAACAGAAGTGGATGGAACGGCAGTAGATCTCTGAGCTGATCTCGGATGAGAGACACCTAGATTATGTAAGAAATGTAAATCAGGAGGTGTTGATTCTCTATTCCCAGGGGTTTTACTTGTTTCGGGAGATGAAAGTGGAGGCTCAGAATCTAACTGATCTAAATCACCAAATGACCTAGTTCTAAATGGGTTCAATAAGTCAATTTGTGATTCATGGAGAGCTGAAAGGTTTTCAGGGACTGAATTAGCTCTTAGGGGTGGTCTGAAAATAGTTGAAGATTGTATCTTAGGAGACTTCCTAAGAATTATTTCTGGGTTATCAACTATTTCAGGAGGATCTGGGTCAGGATGGGCTCTAGTGTGAATCTTTTTAGGAGCCACTATGCTAAGTTTTTTAGACCCAAGTAAACAAGAAAATCTCAACCAGATATGACAATCTTTAGGAGGTTAACCAATCTGTTTTTACAATTTTTAAATCCCACAGTCCTCTAACTGAGTTTGAATGATTTCATAATGATAAGGGTTCTTCCCAGTGGAGTCTTAAGGTCTGTTCGGGATTGTGGAGTCGCCAGGTGGAAAGTTCAGAGTGTTTTCAAAGGAGTATACTGTCCACCACAGTGTTCGTGAAACATTCCTTTTCAAGGATATCTCAAAACACAACAAACTCTAACCAGAGATTGACTGAGAGGGCATTCACCATATATGTCACCCCTAAAAGAGGATGAGACCCGGAGGCTACCTGGCCCTTTCCAGACTCTGTCTAAGAGTATAAGGTAAAACACATCAAAGACGTATACAAGATATCAAAACTAGTGTTTTACTACCAATCTGAAATGTTTTTGGTATTTTCTGAATTGCTTTTATTTATGGTTTAGAAGAATATCCTAACTCTGCCTCAAAACTTAGCTACGGTTATGAAACACAGACAGTCTATCCTTATGGCTTAGCTAGCTAAATTTCCAAGGTTAGATAAAAGACTTAAAAGAATCCTAGGGTTGACCTAGTTTGTCATTGATTCAATTTAGCTTCATCTTAATTACCATTTCTTGGTAGTGCTTGAAAAGGATGCTTTAGACTCTCGAAATGTTATGAAGATTCTGGGTAAGGATCCCCAGCGGAGTCGCTAGAAATGTTAGGTTCTGGTGGCTCAGCTGCAAAATAGAACAATTGTCATGGAACCAGAGATTTTTAGGTTAAACGTCCCCAGTGGAGTCGCCAGAAATGTTAGGTCTCTGTAACAAGCAAGATTGGCAAAGTCCGATCACAGAGTTAACATCATTTCAACCAACTTTGGGATTCTAGGATCTAGCCCTCCTGAATCTGGAGAGGGATCTCTCCAATATGTACAAAGATGGATATTGTCTTTGAAGTTTGGGGTGATGATATTAGGCTAGTTATGAAGGCCAAGGGTTTTGTTTGGTTTTCTCGGATGGTTGAACATAGTTGCTGTCTGAGACGGAAAGATCTATATTCAAATAGGTTCAAAGGTGAGAAGTTGCAAGTGAACAGAATAAGCTTTGATTCTAAAGAAAGATGATGGCAAGTTTTCAATCCATTGGGCTATGGAGTCATAAGATAATTTAATTGAAACATTCAGGTTCAAGAGTAATCTATGGGGCAAGTCATCTAGGCCTAAGGATCTCTTTGAAGTTTGATTTATGGAATGGGGTGATACAAAAAGAAAGGGAATTAACAGATGCAGAACAAAGAGCAGCCCAGGATCTGGTAAGTACTTTGAAACTAGCCAGCCTTTGACCAAGCACTTAAGAAAAACATAGAAGCAAACTAGGATCTGGTAAGTACTTTGAAATTATCCAGCCTTTGATACACTTCTAATAGAACACAGATAAAAAACAAAGGGAAACTTGAAGGCAACCTTTGGAGCAGAAACTAGCGGGCAGAGCTCACCTTTCTCCTCATCTTAGTTCTTCTTTACTTAGTTACTTCCAAGACAATCACCGAGATAACACAGAATGGCCCAAGATCTGATAAGTACTTTGAAACTAGTCAGTTTTTGACACATCCTAAGGGAAACAGACAAATAGTTGAGCAAACAAGAAAGGGACTCAGGGCTAACCTTTGATTTCCTCAATTCATTCCTTACACAACATACATGAAAGTAACATTTAAAAATAACATTTAGCAGTGACGAAAAGATGAGGGAACACCAACATCTCTGTACTTAAACTGAATTAAATCATTTTCAAATAACACAGCAGAAAGAAAACATTTAAATAAATATTTCTCAGCCAGAGAAGGTTACTGATATACAGTAGACCCTAGCACTGTTTAAACTGTTCTTTACAGTGGAAAATGAAACAAATTGAAAACAGAAAAAAAACACAAGTTACAGTGAGGATAACATCACCATCAGCATAGACCAGGATCCCATAAATCAGCTTGTATTGATTGCTTCAAACCGGTTACAATCTTCAAATCCAATGTTTTAATCCATCTCTCTTCACAACCTAACCTATTTGTTACAAGCAGAGCTCCAAGAGCCCATGAAACCACTATTTACAGTCTAGATTTTTCCACTCAGAAACAGCTACAACACTTCAGCAATTACATTGACAACCAACTAATCCAACCCCTCACTCATCCTCTTCTGGAGTATTTATAGAAGGATGAGGAGGTGAGATCCAACAAAAAGATCTCAAATACAATTAATGCAGAATTAATGTCTTCCTGTCCTGGGAGGCTCGATGAAGAATTTAGACAGGTGTTCCACTGCATTTATGCGCTTATACTTAGGGAGTAAGCTCGGAAGGAGCTTTTGTTGACATTTGAGGCTCTGCGTACTGTTAGGGTTACTCTGCAAACATATTTTCATTAAATCTGGTGCAAAAATAACTTCTTTGGTTGTTCCGAGGCATAATATCTGATCTGCTTCAATAAATTCATCCTCTGATTGAGCATTCTGAGGCAATAGGTGGCATTGCGGTGGTTGAGGAATCAATTCGCCTCAAAGTATGGCGGTGGAGGCAATACGTCTGATGAACACTTTTAGGTTTTGCTTTAATCTGTGTTCGAAGCTGGGGATTAGGCTTTTGATAGCCGTCTTAGCCATCATCCCCGTCAATCTATCCACAAAACTGCTGCTCTGGTTCACTCTGTCTTCAAAATCTGATACTCTTCTCTGCGGTGATGTTGACGGCATTCTTCAGGCTTTACAGGGACGCGTAGCAACCAAGGTTCATGAAACCTTGTTGATGTCATTGTTCTTCACCCTGTGGTTGATTCTCTGGATTAATCAGAAGGACGGGATTCGTCACCCTCATTCTTCAGATTTTCATTAAAACACAACGAAAGAACCTTAAAACCTGCAAAATACAAGAAAAATGAGAAAATCCTGCGTTATATGGACAATCTGCATCGGTGGGCGTGCGGAAAAATGGAGCAATCGAAGCTGTTGATCGTATTGCGATCGACGGTCGGGAGCGTTCTGAAAAGTCAGCGGAGAAAAAGGGAATTTTTACAATGGAATCAGGAGAACGAATGTAAGCCGTCGATCTACAGAGATCGACGGCGGTGATCGAATGCTAGCCGCGCGATGGATGGATTAACGGGCGCGTATGTCCGTTAATGGTCGGGCAGGAAAGGTAATCAGCAACCGTCAGATGGGAGGGCCCAGATCCGACGGCAGGGGTGAATCCCGCTGCGGGGCTATGGTACGAAGTTTAACGCGCGGGTGGTGAGATTTGCACGGCGGTTTTGGAATGAAGTGGAGGACACGTGTCGGCCAGCGTGTGGAATCGCTGGCCGACGGGGGAAAACCAGTTTTACGTGGAAAGCGATGCGGGATGAAACTGGTGGAAATGGGAAACCGTGCGGAGAAGGGGGGTCCACCTGGTGGGGGCTCATTCTGCTCTGATAGATCTGGGGAGCAGATCGACGGCTCGGAGGACCCAGGGCAAGATAACATGTGGTTTAATATTTCCAGTCCAAACCTTATAGAAGACGGGGTTTTTTAATGTTTCAAAGGGAAAAAAGCGGAGTGGGACCACGTTTCGGTTTAGCGCCTTTGGACTTGAGCGGCCGGTCGTGGCGCTCGGGCATGTGGAGGTAGATAAGGCAGGGGCTTAGCCTGAGGGGCTGAAAACCAGCGCACAGAAAATAGGCGTATTTTACATGATTTTCAATGATTTTTGAAAAAGGAAAAAGGTTCCGATAGGCTAAAAAGTGGGTTTTTAACCTTAGGAAATTAGATTAATGAGGGGATAAGGAATAGCATAGGGTTTAGTGGGGTTTTTAAGGACAAAATGAAACTGAAGGAATGAAGGTAAGATGGAAGCAGGGGAGGGGAAAAAGGAGGAGGATGCAGCAACATTTGATTTAGATTTTCATGGAATATCAGAGACTGAGAGAAGGAGAAGTATGAAGAACCAACCAGTAGTTTATGATCGTACCAACAGGCTTCAAGCACCAACAATTTTAGGCCTGAATTTGTTTCTTGAAGGCTGCAAAGAATATTTAGCCACCAGCTGATATAATTGAAAAATATAGGTGGCTAACAGTTGGATAACATTTCATTTGAGACAATGGTTGGATAACCTTGGTTAAATATCGACAACTATTTTTGGGAGAATTTTTGGATAACCTTTCTTATGATTTACATTTCTTGATAACTTCTTTATATTTTTGATCAATTTCATCCTATATTACATTAAAAATTGATTAAATATACATGTCGGAGGACTGAAGTATGTGTTATAATTTTGGTTTCTCCACTTCTATTTGTTGTTTACAAAGAAAATACATGGCAATAATATGCTACTTTTGTTGTTTAGCAAGAAAATATATGGGAATAGAATGAAAATTTTTCTATTTAGGAAGGAAATGTATGGTAATAGAATGCTTTCGAGACCAGTATACATTTGTCCAATATTGCCTGCTTCTCTTTCTAGAGAATTAGAGTAGGCCTATTTTTGAACTGTTTTATTCTAGTCTATTTTTCTTGACAATTTTTTAATATTTTAATTGAAGGGCATCTTATATGGCATGAAAAATGGATTTGTATGCACATTTCAGAGCACAGAAATAGAAAATTCCCATATCCATTTGAAATATTATCTCTATGTTTCTAAAAAATGGCCATTTTGAAAAATCCTCCACCTATAAAAGCAAGGGAAGCCAACATAATCACCCTAGTTCCAACTCAAATACCATCTTCAAATATAATCTAAAGTAGCAGCTACTGCTCGATTGAGAGGCTTGTTTTCCTCTTGCAAATTTAATTACATAGTGATGTCATTCTATAAGGAGGAAATAACAGCTAATCTAATTTCATTTCACATTATCATATCAGTATGTTGGATTATTCACTTGGCCTCAAACAAAACCTGTTTCCAATGAAGTGGAGCAACAAAGGAAAAGAAAAGACTATGTTCAACGGTATTCCTGAAAATTTCCCTTTTTATATAAGGAGATCCAACATATTCACCTTGGTCCAGTATAGAAGACTATCTCTATCTTTCTCACAAAATATCCATCCTGGTTTAAAATTGGATAGCGAAATATTATCCAAATTTCTTATTTGACTCTTGCAAAGCTGACTATGTGACAATGTCTATTCTATAAGAAGAAAATGTCAGCTAATCTAAATGCATTCCACATTTGACTACCCACTTACCAAATCAGAATTTTTCTTCTAACAAGCCCCATGCCAGTGAGTTGGACCAACAACAATAATAGTATTTTCAGTTGTTATCTAGCTTTTAAACATCTTAGCAACCTTGCATTACAACATTGCATGTTTAGTGTTAGAAAGTAAACAACAACCTCAATAAATATAGCTCAATGAAGACGATTGTTAACTGATTGGAAATTTTGAAGGACCAGACACCTAAGAACTTGACATTTAGAAGTGTGAGATGCCTTGACATCTCTAAATACATCCTAATTCATGATCATGAACATTACATTTCCAATTGAGGTGATCGGATATTGATCAACATGGCCCAACCTTATCACACAAGTTCCTTTTATTGGTAATAAATGGATAGGCTTCCTATAAAATCATCTCCAATTCTTCCAAATAGGTCTAGATAAATCACAATGTAATATAAGTGAACACTCATTAAGAATCATCTGCCACAATGCCATGAATACATAATGACCAATAGCTTGAAGGTTGTGAGTACAATTAATATCACATGAAGATAACCATTCTCTTGTACATTAATCCCACATCAATCCTTGATGAAAATAGTATTTTGGCATGCCATATACCAATTAAGGTAGAAAGAAAACCCCACCTGTCATCTTTCCATTAAAGAAGGTCTGAATTTAACATGCAACCATACCAATCTTGATGACAGTCCAAATAATCCTAATGTAACTGGAAACAAGTTTCCATGCCTGCGATGTCCCCACTTAAGGACCACACAAACCACAAATACTAAAAACAGTAGTTGTTCCTACTACTGACTATATCACAGAGGCCAAAATGGTCAAGTATACGGTGTATATGTGTAGACTTAGTTGATATTGAGTCAATTTTCTATTTAGATTGATCATTTTTCTTTGAGCTTAGGTTGGAACACTGCTCATCCTTGACGTAAGTCTAAGAGGATGACTATTGATGGTTGAACTTGAAAATGTGCTATGAGTTTCTAGTTATTATATATATCTTCAATATATGCTTACAGTGTACAATTTACATGTATATCATTCTCCTATTGTAATTTTTAGCCATCTATAAATTCTATTATACTTGATGATGGCTAAATAGATTCCTTAGTTTTCAAGAAACATTTTTTTTATGAAAAACTGTGAGTTCTTCAAACCTCACTATGTTCATTATCTTCAAAAGAATCATTTCACTGATAAACTTCACTCAAAACCTCTAAGTTACCCTACTGTTACAAAATAAGACTGTTTCCAAGCCCCTTTTTCCATCATTTCACCTTCATGATTTCCTCCCAAGTTCCTCCATTTCACTCTTATTCATTCCTATCCTAACATTCATTTCCCCAATTGAAAAGGGTTTCTTTCCCTTCATTTACCTTCCTTTCCACCCGAAAATGCTTCCAAAACCCTTCAAAACCATGGAAAACTCCTTTTTTTTGGTTTAAACCCACTTATTTACCCTATCGGAACTTCTTAAAAGGCTTAAAAAACCATCTTTTAAGCCTTATTCTGACTATTTCTAAATATAAGGCCTTAAACCCCTGCATGCTTAAGCCCTCAGCCCTCTCTTCATATAACCAAAGCCTGTGACTGTTGGCTAAAGCTTAAATCCCTTTTTTTTTTGACCCCGGTCCCATTCTTCCCACAGAACCCTTTCCCTGCCTCACTTTATCCCCTTTTCCTTATATCTTTTGCCCCACAGCATTTCTCTCCTCGAACAAATCTCCACTACCAATCTCATCGATCCAATGGTGATCACCTACCCCCATCACCCTTTCTTCCAACCACCCATCATTATCACTTCACTCCCACAAATGGAGCTCGACCGTAGATCCTCCAAATCTAACGGTCGTCGCTGATCCCAAGGATTTCAACTCTGCTGATAACATTTCACTCCCTGAAAAAGTTGCTAACATCACCTACTGGCCCACCTTCTACTATCTTTTTGTGATCGCACACCTTTTCCCATCGCGCTCCCTCTCCGCCATTGATCTGGCTTCCCCAGATCCATCGGTCCTGATCCATTATCGCGCCCGATTCTCCAAAAATGGTTAACGCCCATTTTCAATGCGAAATGGGCTATTTTTTAGAGACAGGTGTCAACACCTGTATGGTATCGCGTTCACCAAGGTTAAAACCACTTACCACTTAAACCTCGCACGAAGACCACCCTAGTATCACCGCTAAACCACCTTCCTCCCATCTTCGCGCCAGATTCAAATTTAAACTGTGTTATTCCTGGTTTTCGTAAAAGAACCCTCCTCTGCATCGCTCCTCCGCCTTCATCGAAACCTAAAAGCAGTTTACCCTCGAACACAGGTTTTCGTAATACGTTTCATGTTTTAGTTTTAGGTTTAATGGCGACCGATTATGCAGACTGTCCCATAGCAAATCCAAGTTGCAGGAGCCTAGGATGATGATCCCCAAGGCTAGAAAATCAGAAAAGGGACCCAGGGTTCGAGTTTAAATGTTTGATTAGTGTCTCATGAGCATTGGTCAACAAAACCCTCCAGCATCGAAGGAAGCCACCTGTACAACAAAAACAACGAATAATAGTGAAGATTAAAGTACAGAAAGCAAATATTAAAGGTTAAAGCATAATCCAGAATATTAAAAGCTTAACCAAATAGATTAAAGACAAAAAGCACAGTTAAAGATAAATTAATTAAAGGATAAAAAAGTTAGCAAAGTGACAGAGACAGAAGATGATAAAGGAAGGCCAAAAAGTATTATCAAAGGCCTAAAAATAGTTTAGAGAGCTAATCAGACAGATCAGAAAGAGAGAAAGCTTCGAATAAAAATCACTAAAGCAATTACTCCTCCAAAAGACTAAAAATGCCACCTACAGGCCTAATTTGCCTCAAAAGACACATAAAGTTATTACAGTTAGAGATATTTCCAATAGACAACTCAGAAGTTATTACTATCCTACCAAATAAGCCTAAAAGTCAACAAAAGCAACTAAGTAGTTCAAAGAGTTAATGTAATATTCATTATGCAGAGTTAGTCTTAAATACATTTTTGCCTTGGGACTTGCATGGTCTCAAATGTCAAAACATTTACTCTGTCATTTATGAAACATTTAAGGACCCATTCTTCACCCCACCTCCTTATTTCATCTATAAATATCATATGAGGAGCTCATTGTAAGTGTTGGTTGGATTATTATTGAACTGTAAGATAGTTGCTGAAGTTGTTGACGTGTTGTCGAGTAGTTGAAGAATACTAGGCTGAGAAGAGAAGTTTTGAGTTGTAAAGACCTGCTGGACTTGAAGTATGTAACTGGTTTGAACATCAATAATACAAGTTGATTCATGGGATCCTGGTCTATGTTAATGGTGATGTTATTCCTCACTATTGTTGTTTCTCCTTTTGTTTTACAAATTGTCCATTTTCTCTGATAAAAAACAGAAAATTTAGATTAGGATTTACTGCCAAAAGTACCCTATTTCTATTTGAAAGCTTTATCTTTATGTTTTCTTCTTGTAAGGTATGTTTGGAGGATTCTTAAATTCCCTATAGGTTTATCCAGCTTATTTTTTTAAGAATGATTCAATAGAATATAACCAGGGAGAAATGTTGGTGAGTCCATGTCTATCTGAGTACAACTTGAGATATTGTTTTTAAATATATTTTTCAAAGCTTTCTAAGTAGAGTCTAAACCAGGAAAGTATATGGTTAGCCCTGTCCTTTGGTTAATTTTTATCATTTGCTTTGAAAGATCCCTTGAGAGTATGCCAAAATCAGGCTAGATTCATAGTTTTTGTCTGATGTTAGGCTATTTTCCTTGTTCTCTTATATGTTTTCTCCTTTCTGAAGGTAGTCTTAGGATTACTAGATTTTTGTCTTAAAATTATGATTTATTACAAGTCTGTCGAAATAATTCAATGGTTTGCATTATCCTTTGGCTTGCTTCAAACAGTTACTTTGAAAGGGTTTTCTTATCTAGTAGAGTTAATAGATTCTTAATTGATTATTAGCTTTTCCTCTTTCACAATATGTTAATGTTTCTACCACAATTCAACCTAAATATCCTTTCATATAGATGACTTTCCCTATGGAAACCCTTGAAGAATTGTTGTACAATTAAATCCTTTTGTGACTCCATAGCCCAATGGGTTAATATTGTTTCATGACCTATCTTTTCAGTTGAAACATTCTTTCAATTTACTCTTACCTTCACCCTTTAACTGATCGCTTCAGCTAATGATATCCATCCCAACCAAACAAACAAGTTCCTAAGAGCTTCATAAATAGCCTAATATCATAAAAAAAGCATAAAGATATATCTTCCAAATACACTTATATAGAGAGATCCTTCTCTGAATCTAGGATGGCTAGGTCCTAGGATTCCAAAGTGGTTCTGATGTGGGCCCCTGCAGTGTTTATTCTTGTCATTCTTTTAAATCACAGGGAGCCAACATAGTGGTGACCATACTGGTGAAAAAATGAGTAATAGATAACTTCACAACTCAGAAAAACCTCCTCTTAAAATGAATCAAGTGTCTGCCAAGAGTGGTTCCTAATTGTTGATGGTGGACAACAACAAGTCCTATAAAACAAGTAAAAATCTTCCACCTAGTGACTCCACTGGTTTTCATTAGGCCTACTGATACCCCTTGGTTTTCCAAAGAATCGACTGGGATACCTTATTTTATCATTAGAACATTAGAAAAACCCAGTCAAGAAACTTTGTGGATTAATTTTGTCTTGCACAGATTAGTTTGCCTTCAAAAGATTGTCATATTTGGCTAAATTTTCTAATCTTTGGGTCTAAATCCTGGCTTCCAAAAGAATCCATACTATATCAAATCCTAACCCAAATCCTCCTACAATAGTTGATAATCCTGAAAACAGTCTTAGGAAGTCTCCTTCATCTAAAAACCCAACTATTGTCAGACCAATCCACAAAGCAAGTTCAGTCCCTGAAAACCTTATAAACTTGCAGAATACCCAAGTTGACTTACCTCATATTAGAAGCTTATCCAGAACTAAGTCACAAAGTGGTATAGATCAGATAGAATTTGAGCCTGTAAATTCACAGCATACTAGCAGTAGAGAAACCTCCCCTTCCACACCTCCTGATCTCCATTTCATCCACAACTTTGGTTTCTCTCATCCTAAATCTGCTCAAAAGTAATAAGTTGGTCCTAGTACTTCTGTTACGTTCACCCACACATCCATAGCTCAAACCACTTCGACTCACCATCAACGTCCGATCACAAATCATCCTCTTGTAAAACCCCCATTCTTTCCACAAGTCCATATCATGGCAACATGGTATGCTCCCTTAGTCCTTCCTTTACCTTTAGTTGCTCTACCACAGGACTATCAGTCCAAGATTCCATTATATGATGTTATTAGTTCTACCACAACTCAACAGCATGTGGATATAATGAATGATTAATTTGACAGACAAGAAATAGATGATGAAACTGTTAAAATTAGAATGTTTTCTCAAATTTTAAGGGGAGAAGCAAGAAAATGGTTCAAAGGCTTAACCCTTAACAACATCAATGACCTCCCTTCTTTCCATCAATTATTCCTAAGCAAATGGGAAGTCAAGAGAAATCCCCTTCAAATCCTATCAGAATACAATGATCTTAAAAGAAATATTGGAGAAAGTGTTCAAGATTATTGCACTAGATTTAATAGTGTTTATAATGCACTCCCTCCACAAATGAAACCACCACAAGGCTTAGCCTTAATAAATTTTCCTAAAGGATTTGACCCAGAAATGTGTTATTAATTAAGGGAGAGAGAACCCCTCACATTAGAAGACATGCAAAAAGGGGCAGTAAGTGTAGAGGCTAACCTAAATGCCAGAAGGGCCAGATTGAAAGCAGAGAAAAAGGTTACCTACAAAGATGAAGCTGGACCTTCTGCATCAGACTCAAAAATTGATAATTTGGTTAGAACCATGAAGATGATGATGGAAAGAATAAACATTAATGAGAGATCTTATCCCAAACAAAACCAAATAGCTCCTCAAAACAAAAATCAAAATCAGAACCAAAACTTTAGAAGGAATCCCCCTCAAATTAGACAAAGAAGCCGTGCTCAACAAGTCAGACCTCCTTTCCAGCAGAATTATGTTGATGAACATGAGGGATTGATTGAAGAAACAGAGGGAAATCACATAACATGTTGGGAACAAATGATGAGGATATTGTCTTCCTCACTAGGAAAGAACAGGTCATATATACACCTTATGAAGAAGAAAGTATAGAGTTTGCAGACTACTAAAAAGGCTTTGAAAATTCCATAATAGAAGTACATAAAAAATATGACTTAAGGAGTAAAAAGAACCAGGAAGTTCCCAAGAAAAATACCTCTAAAATCTCTGCAAGAAATAGCCCTGTAAACACTCCCAAAAATACAACAGAAAACCATAAAACAGTGACTGAAATTCTGATAAAATTAAATGGGAAAAACACTCAAATTCTCAGCAAACATAATGGTGACCCTAGCAGACCCTAGCAGCACTAGCACCTCAGCTAATGCTCCTGATAAAACCATCCTAAATTTTGTCCATAATAAAAACCAACAAACTGATTTTTCTAAGAAAATAGTGAGTAAAAAGGCTAAGTTAAACATTTCTAAAAATCAAACTCCTTTTAGCATGGAGAGTGAAATTGCCAAAATTGAAATCTCTATTCCTCTCACAAAATTAGTCACACAGGATGTATGTAAATCCCAACTGTTAAAAGCCTTGAACATTAGAGACTACAATGATTCTATTAACTTAAATGATGACAAACCTGAGCTTTTGTTTGGACCAGAAGTGGAAGGGAAATTTCAAGAAGGAGGTGTTCCTCCATTTTATGTCAGTCTAAACATCCATGATAAAATTTTGCACAATGCCATGCTTGATTCAGGAGCATCACATAACCTCATGCCCAAAGTGATAATGGAAATATTAGGCCTTGAGGTGACCAGACCTTATAAAGATTTATACTCCTTTGATTTTAGCAGAGTTAAATGCCTAGGCCTAATAAAATATCTATGTGTCAACTTAGCACAAATCCCAGCCAAAAGCTTAGTGATGGATATAGAAGTGGCTGACATACCTCCCAAATTGATGCAGGGGCATTAGGCTCAAGACAATACTGTGTAAATAGGTAGACATAGGGGGGTCTTTTGGTTTTAAAATATTATGTAATCCTTAAGCAATTAGAGTGATTTCTAATTAAATTTAGTGAGAAATTGTAACTGTCTCCAATTGATTGGAGGATAGGAGAGAATTTGATTAGTTAAGAGTATGAAGAGTCAGTTTTAGTTTGTATAGGGAGTTAGGCCAAATTCAGGATTCCAAGAGTTTATCGAATCATTGTAGATAGCTGAATTGATTGGTTCCCCATTTATATAAAAATAACCCTATGTGGTGGGGCCAGGGAGACTTGCATAGAGATGCATAGACCTAGGGAAGAATTATGGATAGAGTAATGTAGCAGAAGGCCATCAGATTGAAGATCTGACCAGCCAGAAGTTTGTAAGTAATTTCACTACATAAATCAGGAAATTGTTATAGTATTTCTGTGTTTTTGTTGAGTTAAATTCTATATGAGTACCTTGGATTGCAATAAATGATTGTATGAGAAATGCGTGAATAATTCTGTGTGGAAGGCTATGTTTCGAACGCATATGATTTTCCATTCTAATCCTATGGCAATTGAGTGCATATGAATCGAATGCATATTAGTCCTGTGAAAAGGGTTAATATAAGTTTTGTATAGGCATCCAAGAAATGTCTGTTTGAATAATAGGGTTGAATCATATCTTGGGTAACCCATATGCTCCAGGTGTATGTGTGAGGTTATGAAAATTTGAGACGAGTCTTAATTACACTGAGAGAGGTTTGGAATACAAGTGGAACCATCGACTCTAGGGATTACATATGCAAGTTTGGTGCATCGATTCTGGAGGAATCGATGCTTTTAAACCCGAGCACTCAAACCAGAGGTTGGGATATTTCATTTTATAGCTGAGGAGCCGAAGAAATGTCTAATTTGTGCATTAATATGTGAAGAGGCATTCTCTATAGAGTTGGACGCAGAGTATGGACAAAACCATTCCATGGAGTAGCAACTAGTGTAGAGCGATGGAGGTTATGAAGAAATGGCATGAGATCAACGCCAAAGGTGTGGGAGATTGTTGATGGAAGCCAGTGATTCGAATGCAAAACTAGAGGAAAGTAGAAGCTGAGGCAATGGATGGAAACGTAAGGCATGAACAGAGATAAGTCATGCGGAACCTTGAGTCCAAGAGAAGTTGGAACCTTAATGAACAGTGAAGGCGGTTTACAAGAACGAACTCGACGGTATCACGCAGCACCAAGGTGGTAAGAGAAATCGCGAAAAAAAACACGATTCCACACAATGATGGACGCGTGGGCTTTGGTGGTATTAGAAAACCATCCTCATCACATGAATTAGGAAAATTAACCCCCGTGTATCTAATTTTCACGACATTCGTTGATTGCTATCGAATCAGTTACTTGGGTGCGACGAGATTGTGACCATTAGATGAAAATGGTATGTATGCTATGGGCCCAATGTCTTATTGTTGGTGCTAGACTCAAGTCAAGTCAAGTTTGTATATGAGCGAATGTTCGTATATGGTAATAATTTAATGCGGTGTGAAGGTTTCGTATGGCATCGTTAATTTACATATGAATGCATGAGTTTCTACTGATAACCCAGCGTGGGTCTAAAAGAAATTTGAATCACAAAAGGTGTGTTATAGTTGGCTGTAGGACCAAGTATTGTTTTAATGATCGGTGGTTGACCTTTTATGTGGATTTTGGTGTCTATATATATATATATATATATATATATATATATATATATATATATATATTTCACTTAGCTTTAATCCAAGGTGAGGGCTTTTAAAGGTTGTTGATAACGAAATGCATGTTAGTCAAATCCACTTTAATATAAGCGTTGAGCGAAGGGCTATGGTTGGAACAATATGTGCAATACACTTTGATTGTTAACCCTTGCGGAATGTTTGATATGCAGAGAATATAGTGCGAGCTGATACATAAATATATATATATATATGACTCCATAATCATATACTAATGGTAAAGGTCAATTGGGATGTATTATGGGGTCTAGCTGTGAGCCTGTCGAGTTTATATGTAGTTGGGGGGGTTGCACCATAACTCCGAATTGAAGTAAAACATTTGTTGGATTTTAATTAGAAGAGCATAGTGTATGCGTTGTATTTTTATGGTTCGAACCATAAAATAGAAATGAAACCCCCGCTTGTGAAATTGCACAAAGGCTGAGAGTTGGGTTTTAATAACAGATTTTGAATTAATATCTCAAATCACAGATTTGAGATATTAAATCTTCAGCTTTTATTTATTTAAATTGCTAGTTAAATAAATTAGAATAGGTTGAGTTTTCCCAGATTTTGGATTTGATTGGACAATGGATCCTGAATGCATTCTATACACTAATTGAGGATGGAATTTTGAAAAAATAGGGACTGTGGGTTTTACCCGACACCATAGTGGTACCAAAGCTTGAATTGGAATAGCTCTTTGAAAATTGCTTTTTGAAATGCACATGTACTACTACAGGAAAGAAAAGTTGATGTTTAAGTCTGTTTAACAAAATTTACAGATTTGATTGAATATGCAGTGAAGGTCTCTAGATGTGCAGAATCTGGAGTTGAAGACAAATTGTTTTGAAGATTGCAGCAGATAGAAATGCAGTGCAGGTGAGAAAATAAGAAAGATCATTCAGGGATCTTGGTAGGTGAGTTGATGAGCCTTATTTGACTTTGGTTTGAAGGTATTGTTTGCAGAATGCAGAGTGCAAGCAAGTGACGAATAAATCTCAGCAAAGGCAGATCACAGCTTTGAGAGCAGTGATAGAAGATTCCATCAAGAGATTCTGAGTGTGGCAGAACTTGGAAGATTCCAAACAGAGGTGTTCTTGAGAGAAGTTGCAGAGTGAAGCCTAGATAGCAGAAGAGAGTGCACAGAAGGTTCCAACAGATAGGGGACCGGTACTTGCCAAAAGCCAGATCTGGAGGAAGGGATTGGTGAGGTAAGTTGCAGCAAGAGAGCTTGTTGTTGCAGAGGCTTAGTGTAGCTTGTGAGTGAAGAAATCCTAGAGGAGAAAATGGCTACTGATAGCCACAATAGATATTGTAGAGCTTCTGAGAGAGGCCACAGTAGAAGAGTGAGGGAAGCTGCCAAAGCAGTTGGCATGAGGAAGAGACTCACTGATGAAGAGTATTGGAAAGAGATAAATAAGATCAGTAAGCAGCTTTATGAACTGGAGCGGATGATAGAGGAAAACCAGAGAGTTAGTTGGCTCATGAAGAAGAAGGTAAAGTGGCAGAGGCCATGAAGGAAGAAAGAGAAAATGATGAATGCTCAGAAGAAGGAAGAAATGCTCAAAATGATTGAGTATTTGGAGAAAGACTTGAAGACTGAAGGTTCAAGTAAGACCAGAGGGTCAAGGAGCCTTACATCTGACATATTTTGTGTGTTTGCAGGAACAGCAGGTGAGAGAGAACAAACTGTTGATGTTGTCACTGAGGAAGAAAATGGAGTAGCTACATGTTTTGAAGATGTCCATGCACAAGTGGAGAAAGGTTTTGCTTTCCAACATATTGGAAGGAGAGGAGGTTTAGTTTATGATGATGGCCAGAAGCTGAAAATGGGACAACTTGAGGAATTTGAAGAGAGGACCATTGAAGAATCTCTGAAGAGCATAGAAGACTTGGAATAGCAGGAAGAGTTGATGATTGATTCATCAAATGAGACCATGAGGTCTTATGTTTTTAAAACTGATAAGTTGTGTGTGAATGTAGGTATGGATGAAGACAACTCATGTGATGAAGCTATGTTAAAAGAAGCTGACTGTTGCCAAGTAAAGTATGATGAGTATCTTTAAAATGAAGAGCAGATTGAATTATTGTAGCAGAAGGAATTCATTAATTCATTGCTTTATAAAAGGGATTGCTTCAATGAGGACAAGACAGCTATGTCCGAAGATGATAAGTTTGATAATGAAAGAGATTGTTTCAATGGAGTTGTACTTGATGAATATGAATTTGTCATTAATGCTGACAATGACAAATTGATTTTGTTAAATGGCCAAATGAAGAGTGATGGACAGATGACTAAAGTTTTTGTAGATATGATAAATCATAATTCTATTCTAATGAAGGTTAAGGAGATAGTGACAGCAGAAGATAGTGAATATTGTGAAGATTTTTTCTCAGATGAGATGCCAAGATTGTGGCATGAATTAAGTGTTTTGGAGCAGAGGATAGAACCACAGAGAAAAGGTGTTCATATGGTAAAGGCAGAGGTGATTGAAGATGAGAAAGTTCATTTTTATGAACTAGAGAAGAGATACATCCTTGCAGAGGATGGTGCGGAGGAGAGACTAACTGATTGTCCCAAGGATTGTTTGAAGAATTGGACTCAGCATGCTGATGTGCTAATGGAGAATAAGAGAATTGTAGGACAACATACTGAGATGCTGGTAGAGTAGAGAAAGGCACTAAGGCCTTGTGAGTTTGGTTTTAACAAATGTTTGGTGAAGGTAGATCCCGTTGATGCTAAAGATAAATTGACAGTGTTGGGCAGTCAATTGAAAGAGGAGAGTAATTTTGTGGAATATTTTAAACCATGGAATGGATAAATTGAGCTTCTGGAGAATATGCTGGATTAGCAGGATCCTGTGCAAGAGACGAAACCTCAATTTCAAAATTGGGGATTGCAGTATGTGAAGACACAATGGGATGAAGATAGAGAGGAATTGGTGAGGGAGTCATCAATTGAGACCATTGGGTCTTGTAGTTTTGAAATTAACAATTTGGCTGTGTTGACAGGTATGGTAGAGAACAATCCATCTTTTTTAGTTGTTTTGAGGGATGATGAATTGTTGCAGCTGAAAGAAGATGATACATTCATGTCTCATATGTAGAAATTTGTTGTTGTTGGTAGCAGAGAAGAACTAGATTGTTCGAATAGCCAAGAGAAGATTGGAGAGAAGGCTAGATGGAAAAATTTTGGGGCTGCTGCAGCAGTGGAGAAAAATATTTTTACTCTGACAAAAGATGAAAATGCAAAGCTGGAAGAGCTTGAAGTAATTCAAGAAGAAGGAAGGCAATTGCTGAGGATTGCCTAGGAAGAAGAAGAACATGCTGAGTTCAAATTACAACATGTTGACAATGAGAAACAAGCATAAAATATATGGCTAAAATGTTTGCAGAAAACATCCAGAAAAGAGTGTGGAATGCTAGAACAACAGCTTGGAGTGTTGCTAGAGAAAATGTTGAAGCAACAAGCTAAAGTGTTGCCAGAAGAGGAGAAAGGAAAACAAAGAGTTTATACTTTTCATGTTTGTTTCCGGATTGCAGATACTAAAGGGAGGACTAAAGGATGTATAGTCTGGAAGAATACAAGAGATGAGGATGATGACTGGCAAATTAAATACCAGTATGAAGAATTGTTGAAGCCAGAAAATGTAGAAATTGTCATGAGTGACAATCAAGAAAAGTTTTACTGTTGCAGAGAGCAAGAGGGTATGGATGATTGGGTGGCGAATAGGGAAGCAGTAATAACTAAGCAAGTAAAATTTCAGCAAGCAAGAGCTCACCAATTAAAAGCTAGGGCTACAACAGGAGATCAGCAATTGACAGCAAGAGCAAGAACTAAAGAAATAAGAATGCAGCAAGAAGAAGCAAAATTAAGAGTTCAACACTCAAGAGGAAGCAGTATCCATTAGTTAGAAGATAAATTAGATCAATAAATTTAAATTATAAGAAGGCTGATGGTTAAAGTGTTTGAGAGAAGGATGGTAGCAAGAAAAAAAAGAACCAGCAGCAACAAAGAGACAGAGAGAGAATGTAGAGGTGCAGCAAGTGGAAAGATGCAACATAAAGTATGGAAGCCTGGAGGAGTGCGAAAGAAGAATGTTACAGTAGATGATCAGCTGCAGAACAAAGTGTGGGATCCAGGAAGACATGAATGATACACATGATCAAGATATCATGAATCATTTTAACCTGGGGAGTCTGATGCAGGGGCATTAGGCTCAAGACAATACTGTGTACATAGGTAGACATAGGGGGGTCTTTTGATTTTAAAATCTTATGTAATCCTTAAGAAATTATAGTGATTTCTAATTAAATTTAGTGAGAAATTATAATTGTCTCCAATTGATTGGAGGATAGGAGAGAAGTTGATTACTTAAGAGTATGAAGAGTCAGTTTCAGTTTGTATAGGTAGTTAGGCCAAATTCAGGATTCCAAGAGTTTATCGAATCATTGTAGGTAGCTGAATCGATTGGTTCCCCATCTATATAAAAATAACCCTCTGTGGTAGGGCTGGGGAGACCTGCATAGACCTACATAGACCTAGGGAAGAATTAGGGACAGAGTAATGTAGCAGAAGGCCATCGGATTGAAGATCTTGCTAGCCAGAAGTTTGTAAGTAATTTCACTGCATAAATCAGGAAATTGTTACAGTATTTCTGTGTATTTGTCGAGTTAAATTCTGTATGAGTACCTTGGATTTCAATAAATGACTGTATGAGAAATGCGTGAATAACTCTGTGTGGAAGGCTATGTTTCAAACACATTTGATTTTCCGTTCTAAACCTATGGCAATTGAGTGCATATGAATCGAATGCATATTAGTCCTGTGAAAAGGGTTAATATAAGTTTTGTACAGGCATCCAAGAAATGTTTTTTTGAATAATAGGGTCGAATCATATCTTGGGTAACCCATATGCTCCAGGCGTATGTGTGAGGTTATGAACATTTGAGGCGATTCTTAATTACAGTGAGAGAGGTTTGGAATATGAGTGGAACCATTGACTTTGGGGATTCCATATGAAAGTTTGGTGCATCGATTATGGAGGAATCAATGCTTTTAAACCTGAATACTCAAACCAGAGGTTGGGATATTTCATTTTATAGCTGAGGAGCCAAAGAACTGTCCAATTTTTGCATTAATATGCAAAGAGGCGTTCCCTGTAGAGTTGGATGCAGAGTATGGGAAAAACCATAACGTGGAGTAGCAACCAGTGGAGAGCGATGGAGGTTATGAAGAAATGGCATCGGATCGATGCCAAAGGTGTGGGAGATTGTTGATGGAAGCCGGTGGTTCGAATGCGAAACTAGAGGAAAGTAGAAGTTGAGGCAATGGATGGAACTGTAAGGCATGAACAGAGTTAAGTCGTGCAGAACCTTGAGTCCAAGAGTCGTTGGAACCTTAATGAACAGTGAAGGCGGTTTACAAGAACGAACCCAGTGGTATAGCGCGGTGTTAAAGTGGTAAGAGAAATCGCGAAAAAAAACATGATTCCACACAATGATGGATGCGTGGCCTTTGGTGGTATTAGAAAACCATCCTCATCATGTGAATTTGGAAAATTAACCCCCGTGTATCTAATTTGCATGACATTCATTGATTTTCGTCGGATCATTTACTTGGGTGAGACGAGATTGTGACCGTCAGATGAAAATGGTATGTATGCTGTGGGCCCAATGTCTTATTGTTGGTGCTAGACTCAAGTCAAGTCAAGTTTGTATATGAGTGAATTTTCATATATGGTAATAATTTAATGCGGTGTGAAGGTTTCATATGGCATCGTTAATTTACATATGAACGCATGAGTTTCTACTGATAACCCAGCGTGGGTCTAAAAGAATGTTGAACCACAAAAGGTGCGTTATAGTTGGCTGTAGGACAAAGTATTGTTTTAATGATCGGTGGTTGACCTTTTATGTGGAGTTCGGTGTCTATATATATATTTCACTTAGCTTTAATCCAAGGTGAGGGCTTTTAAAGGTTGTTGATAACAGAATGCGTGTTAGTCCAATCCACTTTAATATAAGCGTCGAGCGATGGGCTATGGTTGGATCAATATGTGCAATACAGTTTGATTGTTGACCCTTGGGGAATGTTTGATATGCAGAGAATATAGTGCGGGCCGATACATACATACATACATACATACATACATAAATACATACATACATACATACATACATACATACATACATACATACATACATACATACATATATATATATATATATATATATATATATATCTGTGTGTGTGTGTGTGTGTGTGTGTGTGTGTGTGTGTGTGCATAATCATATACTAAGGGTAAAGGTCAATTGGGATGTATTATGGGGTCTAGCTGTGAGCCTGTCGAGTTTATATGTAGTTGGGGGGGTTGCACCATAACTCCGAATTGAAGTAAAACATTTGTTGGATTTTAATTAGAAGAGCATAGTGTATGTGTTGTATTGTTATGGTTCGAACCATAAAAAAAAAATGAAATCCCCGCTTGTGAAATTGAACAAATGCTGAGAATTGGGTTTTAATAAGAGATTTTGAATTAATATCTCAAATCACAGATTTGAGATATTAAAGCTTCAACTTTTATTTATTTAAATTACCAGTTCAAGAAATTAGAACAAGTTGATTTTGTCCAGATTGTGGATTTGATTGGACAATGGATCTTGAATGCATTCTATACACTTATTGAGGATGAAATTTTGAAAAAACAAGGACTGTGGGTTTTACCCGGCACCACAAATATGGCATGCTTCTTTCAAGATCTTGGGGTGCTAAGCTTCAAGGTACTATGCAGATGGATATGAATTATGCCACCATCCCTGTCTTTTGTCAACTTAGAAGACTATATAGGGAAACCCACATGAAGTATATGGTGAGTAGTCAAGAAAGACCAGAACATTCCCCTCTTTATTCTATTCATATAGACCTTGACTCATTTATTCTTTACAATCATGAAATTCCTAATGAGCAAGGATTAGAACATGACAGATCAACCAACATAGTGGAAGCCATAGAAGAGGAGGAAGGGAGAGAAAAATCATCCAAACAGTTTGCTAATTCAGAAAAACAAAGCAAAAAAAATAAAGGTCATGAGCCACAAAACAGTCATCAACATAGTGTCAACCATGATAATCAAAGAAAAGATCCTCAACACATTGAAAACCTTGAGGAACAAGATAAAAATCAACATAGTGCAAACCCTCAAAAGGAACATAATCGCATTCAAGACAAACTAAACAGAGAGGACAGAAATGAAATTAATGATAAATCTAAAACCAAACCTCTTTGGAGTATGAGTTTTGATGGATCCTGTAGTAAAATTGGTGCAGGAGCAGGCATATGGGTGCATAATACAGAGAATAACTATGCTGAAGGCCATTCATACAAACTAAATTTCCAATGCACTAATAACATACCAAAGTCTAAAGCACTCTTAGGACTACATCTACTGAAGAAATTAGGAGCCAAGAGGATAACTGTTCATGGGGATTCATAACTGATAATTAGGCAAGTAAATGGAGAATACACTGCCAAACACCCAAGACTGAGATCCTATAGAGATGATGCTATGGACCTCCTAAAAACCTTTGTAGAGTTTGAACTCACATTTGTCCCTAGAAACCAAAATATCCTTGCCAATAGTTTATCCTTTGCTGCTAGCACATGTTTAAGACCTCATGAAAACAAACAATATTCAATCCAAGTCAAATACAGACCAGCAGTCCCAGACAATGAAATATACTGGCAAGTTTTTAAAGGAGACTAACAAATAAAAGACTTCCTACAGTCCCAAAATCAGTTTGAAATGCCAAGTTCAAATTTAGAGTATGATGAAGACTATCCTACTGAGGAAAAATCACTTTTTAAAGAAGAAGAATCTTCTGAGATGGCTGATATAAATCTGTTAACCAAAGTACCCAAACATAAAATAGAGAACTACATAGATTTAGAAAAAGAAGATCTAGAAGTGCTGCAGTCTTTCAATGAAAGCTTGCCAAAGGGACTAGTGCCTCTAGAATAAATGTTTGACTTTAATGATGTTGCCAAAAAGCTAAAAATAGAACCCACCAAAACTGATGTTGAAGAGTGTAATATAGGCAGTGAAGAGAGGCCAAAAAAAAATCAAATTATCCAAAACACTGCCAACTCACATTAAATTGAAATATCTTAAGTTGTTTAGAGAATTTTTTGATGTATTTTCTTGGAGTTATGAATATTTAAAATCATATGATACAGAAATAATTTAGCATAAGATACCCCTCAAAGAGAACCAGAAACCTTTCAAACAAAAACTATGTAGAATAAACTCTGTGCAATTACCTCTAGTTGAGAAAGAAATCAAAAAAATGTATGATGCTGGAATCATAGTCCCAGTAAGATACCCAGAATGGGTATCCAATCTTGTATCTGTAAGAAAGAAAACAGGAGAAGTAAGGCTTTGTATAGACTTCAAAAACTTAAACAAGGCCTCATTAAAAGACAACTATCCCTTGCCCAAAATGGATCACATCTTACAAATGGTAGTAGGTTCTATTAGGTCTGTAGTTTGTAAGATTGGAAAATACAAAGCTGCAAAGCGAACATATAAACCACTTTGGGATTCTAGGATCTAGCCCTCCTGAATCCAGAGAGGGATCTCTCTATAAGTGTGTTTAAAGATGTGATCATTAAGGCTTTTAGTATGATATTAGGCTAGTTATTAAGAACAGAGTTTGTTTGTTTTGGTTGGGCAAGGATATAATGAAGGTGAAGGAAGTCTATATGAAGGGTGAAGGTGTAAATAGATAGAAGAATGGTTCAGCTAACAAGATAGGCAAGAAGAAGCTTTAATCCATTGGGCCATGGAGTCATAAGAGGATTTAATTGAAACAACAAGGTTCAAGAGTGATCCATGGGGCAAGTCATCTTTGTCAAAGGATCTCTTTAAGTTGATTTTATGGAATGGAACAATAAGAAATGGAGCGAGGGAAATCAAACAGATGAAGAAACAACGAGCAGCCTAAGATCAAGTAAGTACTTTGAAACTATCCTGCTTTTGGAATGCACTTAAGAAAAGACATAAAAGTAATCTAAGATTAGGTAAGTACTTTGAAACTATCCTGCTTTTGATATACTTTTAATAGAAAACATTTAAAACACTTAGAATAGATTAAGATCAAGTAAAGACTTTTAACCTAGCCTGCTTTCAGCGTATTCAAAAGGAAAACATTCATGATAAACATAAAAAGTAGTCTAAGATCAAGTAAGTACTTTGAAACTAGCCTGCTTTTAACATACTCTTAAGGGAAACTTTCAAACAACCTTCGAAGAAAAGACTAGAAGACAGGGCAAACCATAAACTTTCCTAGTCCAACTCTACTTAGCATGTAATGAAAATATCATTCAAGAACAATTTTTAAAGTTTAGACAGTAAGACATGGGCTCACCAACATTCCTTGACTGCTTGCACTATATTAAATCATTCTTGAATACACAAAGGAGGAAAACATAAAGATAAATCTTATCAGTGAGAGTAGGGTACTTGTAAGAGTAAATCCTAGCTCTATATTTGTTGTTCTTTATCAGAGAAAAGTGGACAAAATGGAAACAAAAAGAAAATAACAATTTACAATAAGAAACACATCACCATTGACATAGACCAGGATCCCATAAGTCAGTTTGTATTTGATGTTCAAACTAGTTACAATCATCAAGTCCAGTGGGTCTCTGCAGCTTCAAACTTCTCATCTCAGCTTATGTATCTTCAATTACAAATAGGGCTACAGCAGCTTCAGAAAACTATTTACAGACAAAAAATATCCAGAGACCAACATTTCTGGCGACTCCACTGGGGACTTTCTGAAGTAATAGATAACTTCACAACTTAGATAATCCCATTTTCAACAATGAACCAAGTGTCTGCCTAGAGTGATTTTGATTGTTGATGGTGAACAACTTTCAAAGCCCTGAAATCAAGTAAAAACTCTTCACCTAGTGACTCCACTAAAGATCAGTAGGCCTGCTGATTTTCTTTGGTATTCGAACCTATTAATGGTGGTGGACCATAAATTTTTTTACCTTCTAAAGCTAAAAATTTCCACCTGGTGACTCCACGATTGCAAACAGACCTAAAGACTCCACTGGGAAACCCTTTACCATAACGTCATTCAAACTCAGTTAAGAAGGCTTTAAGGATTAAATTTTTCTTGCTAAAAGATCAGTTAGCCTCTTAAATATTGTCATATTCGGTCAAAATTTTCTTCTTGTTGGGTCTGAAAACATAGCATATTGGTTTAAAAAAGAATTCATACTAGAGCCTATCCTGACCCAAATCCTCCTGAGATAGTTGATAATCCTGAAAGAATCCTTAGGAAATCTCCTAAGGCCAAAACTTCAACTATTGTTAGGTCACTCCATAGAGCTAATTCTGTCCCAAAAAACCTTGAAACTCTACAAGATTCACAAGTTGACTTAAGAAACCCATTCAGAACTAGGTCACTTGAGGATATAAATCAGATATATTTTGAGCCTTCACCTTCATCCCAAGATACAAGTGAACATCTTGGTACCAGAGAAACTACTCCACCTGATTTGCATTTCCTTCTTAATTTTGGTTTCTCTCATCCTAGATCTGCTCAACAATCTCTTGTTGGTCCATCCACTTCTATTATCTACACATCCACTATTCAAACCACACCATTCCATCAACCCCCTCCCATTCTACACCCTCCATTTTTCCCACAACCTCCTATCATGGCAACATGGTATGCCCCTCTAGTCCTTCCTTTACCACTAGTCAATCTGCCACAGGAATATCAGTCCAAGATACCATTGTATGATGCCAGTGGTGCTATTGTTGCTTCAAAACATGTGGACAATATGAATGACTACTTTGATAGGAATGAGATTAATGACGAAACTGTCAAACTTAGGTTATTTGCTAAAAGTCTAAGGGGAGAAGCAAGAAAATGGTTCAAAGGCTTAACCCCTAATAGTATTAATGACCTCCAAGCCCTCCATCAGTTATTCCTAGATAAATTGGAAGTCAGGAAAAACCCTCTCCAAATACTTTTAAACTACAACAATCTCAAAAGAAACACTGGGGAAAGTGTCCAAGCTTATTGCACTAGGTTCCATAGTGTTTATAATGCACTGCCCCCAGACTTGAAACCTCCACAAGGCTCAGCTTTAAACAAATATCCTAAAGGATTTGATCCTAAAATGGCCTATTAGCTGAGAGAGAGAGATCCTTTGACTCTAGAAGATATGCAGAAAGGAGCCTTAGTTGTGGAAGTAAATCTAATAGAGAAAAGAGCAAGGATGAGAAATGAAAAGAAATTATCATTTAGGGAGGAATCTACACCCTCCACATCTAACTCGAAAATGGAAAGGATGATAGAAGAAATGATGAAAAAGATAAGCACACTTGAGAGGACACAATCTAGACAAAACCAATCAGCTCCCCAGAACAGAAATCAATCTCAAAATCAAAATTAGAATTTCAGGAGAAATCAACCTCAAAACAGACCAAGAGACTCTAATCAAGAGATTATACCTCATTTTCATCAAAACTATGTAAGTGAGGTTGAAGAAACAATTGACCAAACAGAGAAAGATGACATAAAAATGCTGGGAGTAGACAATGATACTTTTGATGTTCCTCACAGTATGAAACAAGGTTTATATACACCCTATGATGATGGAAGAATAGAAGATGAAAATTACTATCAAGAATTGGAAAATGTCATCATAGAAACTCCAAAAGAATATGACCTTAGGAGTAAGAAGAATCAGGAAGCTCCCAAGAACAAGACCTTTGAAAATTCTACAAAAAATAGCCTTGTGAACAAACCCAAATTTATTAAACAAAAACACAAAACAATGGTTGTAAATTCTGATCAAAACAAAGAGAAAGGCACTCAAATTAATGAAAAACAGAGTGCTGACCTTAGCAACGTTAGCACTTCAGCTAGCGCTCCTATTAAAACAACTTTGACCAATGTAAATAGAGGAAATTAGCAAGCTGATTTTATTGATAAAGTGGTGATTAACAAGGCTGAAACAAACATTGTAAAAAATCAGATCCCTTTTAGTTTGGAACAAGAAATTGCCAAGATCAAAATCCCTGTTCCCTTCACTGAATTAATCACCCAAGATGTATATAGATCACAAATTTTGAAAAATTTCAACATAGGATAAAATAATGACACTGTCAACCTCAATGATGACCAACCAGAGCTCTTATTTGGTCCTAAGATTGAAGGAAGATACCAAGAAGGGCCAGTTCCTCCTTTTTATGTTAGTTTGAAAATTCATGACAAAATTTTACACAATGCCATGCATGATTCAGGGACCTCTCATAACTTAATGCCCAAAGCAGTAATGGAGAGTCTAGGCCTTGAAATCACCAGACCATACAAATATCTATACTCCTTTGACTCCAGTAGAGTGAAATGTTTAGGTTTGATCAAAGACCTTTGTGTTAACTTAGCGCAAATACCAGCCAAGTTTTTATTAATGGATATTGTAGTGGCTGAGGTACCCCCCAAATATGGTATGCTATTATCAAGATCATGGGGAGCTAAGTTACAAGGAACAATGCAAATGGATATGACATATGCTACCATCCCTATTTTTAATAAAACTAGAATACTTTATAGGGAATCTCACATGCAATACATGGTCAGTAGCTAAGAAAGACCATACAACTCTCCTCTTTATTTTGTACATATGGGCCTTGACTCATTTATTCTCTTTAATCATGAAGCATTTAATGAGCAAGAAACCTTAACTGACTTAGTGGCCACCTCTCACTGTAAGATAGTGGTAGACACAGAAAAGGAGGAAGACAAGACAGAAGTGTCTAAACAGTTTCCCAAATCAGAAAATCACAGCAAACTAATCACAGTTCAAGAGCTAAAAAACAGTCATCCACTGCTTGACAACTTTGAGAGTCAAGAAAACAGTCCTCAACATAATGAAGAACATGAGGAACTAAACCAATTTCAACATAGTGTTGACTTACAAGAACAATCTAAGGCACAATAGATAAAGAAGATGGTAGCCAAACTAGTAATTCTGAAACTAGTCCTCTTTGGAGTATGAATTTTGATGGGTCTTACACTAAGAATAATGCCGGAGAAGGTATATGGATACACAACACTGAGAAAAATCATGCTGAAGGACATTCCTACAAGTTAAGTTTTCAATGTACCAGTAACATAGCTGAGTATGAAGCCCTCCTTTTAGGCCTACACTTATTGAAGAAATTAGGGGCCAAAAGGATAAAATTTCATGGGGATTTAGAGTTGATTATTACGCAAGTGAATGGGGAATATAGTTCCAAACACCCGAGACTTAGAGCCTGTAGAAATGATTTCATGGAATTATTGAAAACATTTGATGAATTCCAACATGTCTTTGTCCCAAGAAACCAAAATTTCCTTGCCAATGGTTTAGCCTTTGCTACTAGAACTTTTCTAACACCTTATGAAACCAAACAATGCACTACCCAAATCAAATTTAGACCAGTTGTCCCAGAAAATGAAAAATACTGGCAAGTGTTTGATGGAGATAAATAAATAGAAGACTTCCTACACTCTAGAAATGAATTTGAGCCACCAAGTTCAGATTCAGATTACGAAAATGACTGTTCTATTGAAGAAAATCCACTTGATGAATAAGTAAAGTCTTCAGAGATTACTGATATAAATCGGTTGTCTAATAAACTTGAACATACCACAGAAATTAGTGCATATTTAGAAAGAGAAGACTTAGAAATGCTACAATCTAACACTCAGAGCTTGCCAAAAGGACTAGTCCCATTAGAAGAATTGTTTGATTTCAATGATGTTGCCAAGAAACCAAAACTGGAACTTATTGAAACTGAAGCAGAAGAATGTAACATAGGCAGTGAAGAAAAACCAAAAATGATTAAAATGTATAAAACATTGCCAGCTCACATCATATTGAAATATATTGAGCTATTTAAGGAATTTTCTGATGTATTTGCATGGAGTTATGAGGATCTAAAGTCCTATGATACAGAAATAATTCAGCACAAGATACCCCTCAAAGAAAACCAGAAGCGTTTTAAACAGAAATTGCGTAGAATCAACCCTGTTCAATTACCTTTAGTTGAGAAAGAAATCAAGAAAATGTATGAAGCTGGAATCATTGTCCCTATTAGATACTCAGAGTGGGTGTCTAATCTTGTGTCAGTTAGGAAAAAGATAGGAGAAATAAGGCTTTGTATTGATTTTAGGAACTTAAACAGAGCCTCATTGAAGGACAACTACCCTTTACCCAATATGGATCACATTTTACAAAAGGTAGTTGGTTCTAAAAGAATTTATTTATTATATGGCTTCTCAGGTTACAATAAGATATTAGTACATCCTGATGATCAACTCAAAATAACATTTACTACACCTTGGGGTACTTTCATGTATGTGAAAATGCCCTTTGGTTTAAAGAATGCTGGTGCTACTTTTCAGAGAGCCATGGATATAGCATTCTCAGAAGAATTAGGATACTTCATCATTATTTACCTTGATGATATCACTGTTTTTTCCAAAACAAATGAAGAACACCTAGAACACTTGAGAAAAGTCTTCGAGAAATGCAGAAGATTTGGGTTATCTTTAAATCCAAAAGAAAACAATGCTTGGTCTCCAAGAAGGAAAACTACTTGGACACATCATATCAGAAGAAGGGATAAATATAGACCTAAAGAGGATTTATGGTATATTTCAAATCAACCATCCTAGTAACATCAAGGAACTTCAATATTTCATTGGGAAGATTAATTTCTTGAGAAGGTTCATACCCAATCTGGCTGAACTCCTTAGAAACATAACAAACATGCTGAAAAGGGAAGAAGGAGTTAAATGGACCTTGGAAGCAAAGAAATATTTTGAACTAGTAAAACATGCATTAACCAAAACACAAGTTCTCATTAGTCCTAATTTTACAAAGGATTTCTTCATTTTTTCATTTGCATTAGAACACACAGTGGCTATTTTCCTATTATAGAAAAACTTGAAGGGACAAGGGAAGCCAATTGCATTGTTTAGTAAGGCATTGAGAGATGCACCTATGAAGTAAAATATTATGGAAAAACATGTAGAAATTTTAATAAATGATATATTATTCACCGATATTCTCCTGATCACACACTATTTTATCTTCATGCACAATACAAAATCTCTTCTACCATTGATCATTAATTGCGGAAATAAAATCAATTGCATGCACACATTAAAACCATAAACAATCACACATATGAACACAGTATTTCATGGGAAAGATTAAAGCTGAAAACCCCAACTATATGTATATTATATGTCATGGAGATCATGTAACAATCATAGTACAAATCTCCTCACAAGCTCTCAGCACAACCTCAAATTGCTACACACTAATCAAGCTAGATCTAGCAAAACACATGCTCCAATCTCTGCCACCTGATAGCCAGCCTCTATTATGTAATAAATGATATAGGATGGCTCATTAAATAACTTGAACCACCTGGATTGTACTGTGAAATCCTCATGGGCTTCTCCAATCAATGTATGTTGCAAATATGCAACAGTATAGTCACAACTGATAGTCACACTGCTCTTTCACCTATTTCTGCACTGGTCTCCACTGAAACTGTCCATGCACTAAAGTTAACTGATGTATTCTTTAGTTGATTAATGAGTTTATAATTAGTGAATTAATTAATAATTAATTCACACCACTCTCACTAGTTGTATCAATTAGTTAAATTAGATACAAATAGCTCAACTATGTTTAGATTAGTTAAACTGAACACAACTCCATTAACTTCCTCAATCAACTCCACCAAACTCTGTCACATGAGTTCTAACTGAAGTATCCATGCAATAGCTCCACATAACCCTGAGGAATAGCATAATTCCTTCTGTCAGCTCCTATGCCACATCTGTGCACTTAACTGAAGTGCTCCAAGAGAATAAGATAATGTCTATAGTCCAAATATTATTAAGAGCTAATAATATTCGACATAAATATTTTTAGACTGGCAATCTAAAAATAGATTCCACCCAGTATGTCTAAAAATAGAAGTCCATATATTTTTCTGACTTGACCAACCATCCACAAATAGCATCCTGCAACTCATAGAACATGATCCATATGTCTAAAAATAGACTTTGCGCCAAAAATAGCCTGCGGGCCCACTTAGTGAAGGCGACTTCTTTCCACTAAGCTCTTCATCTTGTTTCAATCTCAACACTCCCTCTCAACAAGATAATGATTATCTGCCACCCCTATCCTGCCTCTATGGTATACGAATTTGCTCTTGGTGAGCGCCTTCATCAAGATATCAGCATCCTGATCCTCCGTGGGAATGTATGAAAGTAACATGATCTTCCACTGCACACAATCTCTGATATGATGATACCAGATGTCAATGTGTTTAGATATATCATGAAATACTAGATTAACTGAGAGTTTGATGCAACTCTTATTATCACAATAAATCACAGTAGGATCCAAGTGTGAACTGAACAACCTGACCAGGATCTTCCTCATCCATATAGCCTTGCATGCAGCCAAACTTGCTACCATATACTCGGCCTCTGCTGAACTGAGTGCCATGGATCTCTGCTTCCTCTTGTACCAAGAAACTGCTGTCGACCCGATACTGAAGATCCCTCCAGATGTGATATTTCTGTTTGTTGGGCTCCCTGCCCAATCTGCATCCGTGAAGCCACATAACTTCACCTCATTTGATTGTCTGTACCATAATCCGTATCCCGATGTGCCTCTGAGATATCTCAATACATGCTTGCCTACCTTCCAGTAGAGCTTGGTAGGCTTAACCATAACTTGTGAAAGCTGGTTAACAGCATAGCATATGTCAGGTCGTGCATTGACCAGATACATAAGTGACCCCACCAACTGTCGATAAAAAGTGGCATCCACTACCTCCGCCGAAGTAACATCCTCCTCCTTCCATCCACCAGGAAGAGAAGTATCAACAGGTTTGCAGCCATGCATGTTGAACTTCTCCAGTATCTCCTGAGCATACTTGCCTTGAGAAACAAACATTCCATCACTGCGCTACCAAATTTCCAATCCCAGGAAATAATGAAGGAGGCCCAAGTCCTTCATCTCAAACCCTTTTGCAAGCTCATCCTTGCATGAGTGTATCAACAGCTCATCACCTATCAAAATCAAATCATCTACATAAAGTAAAATGATCAGCAACTTACCCTCCATCACAATCTGGTATAGGTTCGGATCCGCCTCACTCTTGGAGAATCCAAGTCTGGTGAAATAACTGTCTATCCGTGTGTACCAAGCACAAGGTGCTTGTTTCAACCCATACATCGCTCTCTTGAGCCTGCACACATGTGACTCGCTGCTGAAGATCTCAAAACCTTCGGGCTGCTCTATGTACACCTCCTCCTTAATGACTCCGTTGAGGAACGCAGTCTTCACATCCATCTGATGAATGTGCCACCCCATCTGCGCTGAGAGAGAAAGAATCATCCGTATGGAAGAATACCCTGCGACAGGTGCAAAAGTTTCCTCATAATCAATCCCCTCAATCTGTGAGAAGCCTCAGGCAAAAAATCTTGCCTTGTACTTCGCCACACTCCCGTCAGCTGCCTGCTTCACTTTGTAGATCCATCTCGAACCCACCACTGATTTCCCTTCTAGCCTTGGGACAATCTCCCATGCACTGTTTCTGACAATCGAATCATATTCTTCCACCATAGCATCTACCCATGCGGGGTCCTCCACAGCTTCCTCGAAAGAGGATGGCTCTGTCACAATAAACTTGCTCATAAGAGCCATGTATCCAATATACCGGTCAGGTGACTGTCTCTGTCTGCGCTGTGATGTAGGTGCTCCTACAACCTTCTCTGCATCTTGAGCCAGTCGCTCAGCTTCTGTAGTGTGCTTCTGCCCTCTGATGGTTGGCGCTGCATGAGTGGTCTCTTCTATTGGGGTTCCTATGTTTTGGCAGATTTGGCAATACCAAAAGATAATACAACATCAAACCACTTTGGGGCCCTAGGATCTAGCCCTCCTAGACCCGGAGAGGGATCTCTCCAATAAGACAAAGAATGATATATCTTTGAAAGCTCAAGACGAGGTATTAGGCTAGTTATGAAGCACAAAGGGGGGTTTAAAATGATTTGGTTGGATGGTTGCTAGGTTGGTCATGAGATCATAGACTGAGAAAGTAATGGTGGAAAAGGAACAAAGCAACGGGATGCTTCAGCAAAGAGGATAGGTCAAGAGAGTGCCATCCATTGGGCTATGGAGTCATGAAAGGAAATTACTTGCAACAACTAGCCAAAGATTTCAGAGGGCAAGTCATATAATACTAAAGGATCCTTTTAGATTAGATGGTGGGATGGAACATTAAGGATTGAAAGTGAGAGAAGGAAAGCCACCCAATTTCTGTCTATAGATCAGGTCAGAGGTCATTTAACTCCAGACCTTCTTGGACATACTCATAGGAAACTCTCAAAGAGGGACAAAGGGGCATCTTATAGATCGGACCAGAGGTCATTTAACTCCAGGTCAGCTTTAGCACGCTCCAAGGGAAAACAGAGATAAGTTTGACGAAGAGATCTTAGAAAGGTAAGTTGGTCGCACAAGGATCCTAGTGGACAGGGCTAACTCTAGTCCCTAGTGTTCCCAAATCTTCCAGCTTAAACCCAACAAGAACATCTAAGAACTGATCCATTCAATTCATACATCAGAGAGCAGGAAATAACATCCACTACATTGGTTAAATTGACTGAAATCAATCCTTAGATAACACATTCCAGAAGAGAAACATAAATGGCAAGGAGAGCAGGAGCATAGGGTACCTAACAAGGGTAAATCCTATGCCAAACTTCTGATGCAAGCCAGTAGAACATGAAACAGCATGTAAATGAAATAAACAGAGTTAGAAAAACATCACCAATAGTAATAGACCAGGATCCTGTGAAATGTGCTTGATTAATGACGCAAAACCAGTCATATACATCAGAGCTCAATGGCTGAAATACAATCCAAATTTCTCCTCCCAGCCTACTACATAATAACTACTCTGCTACTCCCTCCCAAGACTGTTCTAACAGTCAAACTTGAATCCCTCTAACTCCAACAGTAGCAACTGGACAACAACAGCCCAACAACAACCTTTTCCATTTGTTCTTGGGGATTTCTTATAGGAGAAGAAATGAAAACAAGAGTAGATGAACAATTAAATGAGCCTCATTAAGACAGTAAGGCGGAAGTGTTCACGCCCATACCACTTAATGGAAATCGACATTCGTTGTGTGTACTCTGTAGGCTGTTTGGAAACCTCTGTCAGGTTGATTTTGACCTCTGATATGCTCTTTGTAGTCCTCTCGGCTGTTTGGACTCTGTGGTAGCTTTCCAAATAAATGAACTGAATGAAATTCTGCGGCCCCTCCATACCTCATAACTGCAATCTGACAGTCCTTTAAGAATCTCCTGCCATTGTCTTAACCTTCCTGGGCTTAAGGGGAATGGAGGGCACTATGGAAATGGTGTACTTCTGAGAGAAAAGTACTCTGCTGATATTTAACACGGATAAGACTCGACAATGTGATTTTGGTCTTCAAACTATGTCTTTCCTTTGAATTGCGGGGTCAAACATCAATTATAACAATAATAAGCATAAACCCCCTTTGAATCTCTTCTGCTGGTCCGCGGGCGAACACTGAAATGGCCTCTCTGTGTTATCTGCACAATGAAGTAATCCTGTTACAAACCCATGCAATGATGGTGGAGACATGCTGTGGAGGCCCGGAGAAACAGTGGTGGAACAGTGAAAACAACGACAATGATGAAGAATGGCGGAAGAAATGGTGATTAGTGTAAAACCCAAAGGTTCAATGTTTGGGGGGAAATACAAAGGAAATAGCGGAAAAATAATCAAGCGGGAGGGAAATATAGTACGAGGTGGGACCATACGGAAATCGCAATCGCGAATTGGAGCGAGGCGGAGAGTTAAACATATGAATCACAAAATTTCCGACACGATTGGATACGACCCTTTGTACCAAAAAATGGGTTTAACAAAGAGAAAAGGCCTTTATAATATGAATGGGTGGAAGGGTAGTACGGTGGGCTCAGGGTCTAATCGCTATCGCAAATCGGAGTGGGAGGCAATCGCACCGCGACCGGGAGGAAGTGCAATGCGATCAATCGGCGGGGAGTGCGATCGGGGAAGGACTCGCGATCGGGCGGTCGGAGTAGGACTTGCGATCGGAGCAATCGGGGGATCGGAGGTCGAAGCGATCGGAGGGCGAATGCGACGAAGGGACATGCGATCAACGCAATCGCAATGTATTGCGATGCGATTAATCGTGTCGCAAACACTTGCGATGCGATTAATCGCATCCCAAATACTTGCGATTGGAACGTTAACAAAAGCCGTGATTGAAACTTGTTTGTGATTTCAATTGGCACGCGGCGGGGGTTAATATATATGTAACGCAAAATTTTTAATATAAAGTTTACAGGGTATGGAAAAAGGGGAAGTGGTTTAAAATTGCATATTTCGATTTGGCATGATTTATAATGCAATTTATGATCGGAAAGGGGGAAGAAGGGTTTAGACCTTATAATAAGGTAGAAAAGTGGGTTTTTGGCCTATTTCAAAGTGATTTAAAGGTTAGAAAAGGGAACGATAGGGGAATAAGGGGGGAAAAGGCCAACAAAAGTTAGGGGAAGGATTTAAAGAGGATTTTAGGGGAATTTGAAAGGTAAGAAGGGAAATAGAAGGGAATGCAAAGGGGAACAAAAAAGAAGTTAAGTGGGGGTGAAATAAGAGGGAAAAGGGGCCTTTTGGGCATTCTTTTTCATAACAGAGAGGCTTTATAATGGAAATCAGCAGAGGGGATTTTATCAAAGGACAAGTAGACTTCAAGGATAATGTGTTTTCAAGGGAAATGCATTCCTTGAAGGCTCAACAACATCTTAGCCCTCTGTTTTCTTGTCAAAAATTTATGGGGGGCTAACAGTGGTTCCACATGGGGATGGCTTCTTCTTGAAGGAGTCAAGAATCTAGAGAATGATCTTTGGTGCAGGCCAGATGCCTGCTGCTTGGCACATGCCTTTCTTCCTTTGCTCAGCTGCCACTAACCATGAGGACATTAAATCAGCAGTAACATTCTCCCATATGGCTACCTACCCACACTAAAGTCCTAACATTTTTCTTCTGGGTGCACTTGGACTTGCTGACCCTTTACATCATCAATTTTTACAAACAGGAAAATAAGTCTATTCTACTTCTACCCTTATTACTCCATGAGACCAGATTAGACTGTTGATCTCATAGCTTCTCTACCTAATCTAAGACAGAAATTGAAAACAATCAAACCAGGGTTAGACTGTCTGGCTTGCTGGACTTTACAGAAATTAAAACAACTAACTACGTGCTCATGGATTGAGCTTTATTTTAGGCTTCCTACCTACCCTACTCTACTAGAAATCTATAATGTTTTAGGTGATACGATAATGCCAATGCATCCATTCAAGCAATAGCAAGAAAGGATATGAGCACTGACTGCCTGTCAGAGATAACCACAGGGTGCTCTGCATGTGGTTCTTCAAAGCTGTGGTCACCATCAGTAGTGACCATTCCTGATGAATCTAGCCCGTGCTGGAGATTATTTCTCGAGTATTTGAGCAAGTCAAGGCCTCCATGTAATCTGCCACAGGATAGATGAACGCATGATGTCCCAGCTTCTTCTTTACACCTTCCATGATTAGTAGGTTGTCTACGTCCTGGGCAGCTTTGATTTCTGCGTTTTTCACTGCGTCTTCGAAGCATCTCTTGAGAACCAGATCATCTTCTTCTTGCACATCGAACAACAGCGGAATATCTTCATTTTTAGGGGGCGGGAGACTTTCCAAGAATGCTCTCGGGTCTCTAAACTCGTATGATATCTCCTGTGAGTTCAAAATTTCGAGCTCAGCTTCATATCTCTCAACCACCAAATCTAAAAACATTTTCTTAAGCATGGGCTAATTATCGAGAGGTGAGCTGAGAGGGACAATTTTTGGAAGGTCCTCCCATTCAATTTCTGCCAGTACACTCGCTATTCCATACTGAAACTCTACTATGAGACTTGGATCTATTTCTGCAAATTGTTCAGAGCTTTCCATAAGTGAAGTGACTGGATCTCTAGCATGGCTGATGTTGTACTGTGACATGGTCTCCCAGTGGAGTCTTGTGAACACACAGATAATCAGCGGCCTACTGATCACCAGTGGAGTCCTTTAATTATTCAGGAATTGTGGAGTCTCCAGGTGGATGATTTACAACTTACTGTCCACCACAGTGGTTTACCAAATCAAAGCTGATTGGTCTAGTCCCCAGCGGAGTCGCCATTATGTTGGGGTTTCTATGTTTTGGCAGATTTGGCAATACCAAAAGATAATACAACATAAAACCACTTTGGGGCCCTAGGATCTAGCCCTCCTAGACCCGGAGAGGGATCTCTCCAATAAGACAAAGAATGATATATATTTGAAAGCTCAAGACGAGGTATTAGGCTAGTTATGAAGCACAGAGGGGGGTTTAAAATTATTTGATTGGCTGGTTGTTGGGTTGGTCATGAGATCATAGACTGAGAAAGTAATGGTGGAAAAGGAACAAAGCAGCAGGATGCTTCAGCAAAGAGGATAGGTCAAGAGAGTGCCATCCATTGGGCTATGGAGTCATGAAAGGGAATTACTTGCAACAACTAGCCAAAGATTTCAGAGGGCAAGTCATCTAATACTAAAGGATCCTTTTAGATTAGATGGTGGGATGGAACATTAAGGATTGAAAGTGAGAGAAGGAAAGCCACCCAATTTCCGTGTATAGATCAGGTCGGAGGTCATCTAACTCCAGACCTGCTTGGACATTTTCATAGGCAACTCTCAAAGAGGGACAAAGGGGCAGCTTATAGATTGGACCAAAGGTCATTTAACTCCAGTTTAGCTTTAGCACGCTCCAAGGGAAAACAGAGATAAATTTGACGAAGAGATCTTAGAAAGGTAAGTTGGTCGCACAAGGATCCTAGTGGAAAGGGCTAACTCTAGTCCCCAGTGTTCCCAAATCTTCCAGCTTAAACCCAACAAGAACATCTAAGAACTGATCCATTCAATTCATACATCAAAGAGCAGGCAATAACATCCACTACATTGGTTAAATTGACTGAAATCAATCCTTAGATAACACATTTCAGAAGAGAAACATAAATGGCAAGGAGAGCAGGAGCATAGGGTACCTAACAAGGGTAAATCCTATGCCAAACTTCTGATGCAAGCTAGGAGAACATGAAACAACATGTAAATGAAATAAAAAGAGTTAGAAAAATGTCACCAATAGTAATAGACCAGGATCCTGTGAAATGTGCTTGATTAATGATGCTAAACCAGTCATATAAATCAGAGCTCAATGGCTGAAATACAATCCAAATTTCTCCTCCCATCCTACTACATAATAACTACTCTGCTACTCCCTCCCAAGACTGTTACAACAATAGCCCAACAACAACCTTTTCCATTTGTTCTTGGGGATTTCTTATAGGAGAAGAAGTGAAAACAAGAGTAGATGAACAATTAAATGAGCCTCATTAAGACAGTAAGCCGGAAGTGTTCACGCCCATACCACTTAATGGCAATTAGCATTCGTTGTGTGTACTTTGTAGGTCGTTTGGAAACCTTTTTCAGGTCGATTTTGACCTCTGAAATGCACTTTGTAGTCCTCTCAGCTGTTTGGACTCTGTGGTAGCTTTCCGAATAAATGAACTGAATGAAAGTCTGCGGCCCCTCCATACCTCATAACTGCAATCTGACAGTCCTTTAAGAATCTCCTGCCATTGTCTTAACCTTCCTGGGCTCAAGGGGCATGGAGGGCGCTGTGGGAATGGTGTACTTCTGAGAGAAAAGTACTCTGCTGATATTTAACACGGATAAGACTCGACAGTGTGCTTTTGGTCTTCAAACTATGTATTTCCTTTGAATTGCGGGGTCAAACATCAATTAAAAATATAAGAAGCATAAACCCCCTTTGAATCTCTTCTGCTGGTCCGCAGGCGAACACTGAAATGGCCTCTCTGTGTTATCTGCACAATGAAGTAATCTTGTTACAAACCCAGGTAGTGATGGCAGAGACATGTTGTGGAGGCCCGGAGAAAACAATGGCAATGATGAATAATGGCGGAAGAAATGGTGATTAGTGTAAAACCCAAAGGTTCAACGTTTGGGGGGAAATATAAAGGAAATAGTGGAAAAACAATGATGCGGGAGGGAAATCTAGTACGAGGTGGGACCATACAGAAATCGTAATCGCGAATCGGAGCGAGGCGGAGAGTTAAACATACAAATCACAAAATTTCCGACGCGATTGGATACGACCCTTTGTACCAAAAAATGGGTTTAACAAAGAGAAAAGGCCTTTATAATATGAATGGGCAGAAGGGTAGTACAGTGGGCTCGGGGTCTAATCGCTATCGCAAATCGGAGCGAGAGGAAATTGCATCGCGACCGGGAGGAAGTGCGATGCGATCAATCGGCAGGGAGTGCGATCGGGGAAGGACTCGCAATCGGGCGATCGGAGTAGGACTTGCGATCGGAGCAATCGGGGGATCAGAGGTCGAAGTGATCAGAGGGCGAATGCGACGGAGGGACATGCGATCAACGCAATCGCAATGTATTGCGATGCGATTAATCGCATCGCAAACACTTGTGATGCGATTAATCGCATCGCAAATACTTGCGATTGGAATGTTAACAAAATCCGCGATTGAAACTTGTTTGCAATTTCGATTGGCACGTGGCGGGGGTTAATATATATGTAACGCAAAATTTGTAATATAAAGTTTATGGGGTATGGAAAAAATGGGAAGTGGTTTAAAATCGCATATTTCGATTTGGCATGATTTATAATGCGATTTATGATCAGAAAGGGGGAAGAAGGGTTTAGACCTTATAATAAGGTAGAAAAGTGGGTTTTTGGCCTATTTCAAAGTGATTTAAAGGTTAGAAAAGGGAACGATAGGGATATAAGAGGGGAAAAGGCCAACAAAAGTTAGGGGAAGGATTTAAAGGGGATTTTAGGGGAATTTGAAAGGTAAGAAGGGAAATAGAAGGGAATGCAAAGGGGAACAAAAAAGAAGTTAAGTGGGGGTGAAATAAGAGGGAAAAAGGGCCTTTTGGGCATTCTTCTTCATAACAGAGAGGCTTTATAATGGAAATCAGCGGAGGGGATTTTATCAAAGGACAAAAGGCACAAGTAGACTTCAAGGATAATGTGTTTTCAAGGGAAATGCATTCCTTGAAGGCTCAACAACATCTTAGCCCCCTGTTTTCTTGTCAAAAATTTATGGGGGGCTAACTTCTTCCACTCCATGAACCTCCTCTTGTGGCTGATCCACATCTTGAGGCTCATCCTTAGGAACTAATAGCTCCTCATTTGCATGCAAGTGTGCCTCCCTCTCAAGCGAACACTTCATGGCTTTCTCCTCATGAAATTTGATATCCCGTCGCACAACAGTCTTGCGACTGTCTGGAAAAAACACATAATAGTTGTGGGGTGTACCAGTGTACCCCACAAATATCCCAACCTCTACAGTCGGCTCTAGCTTCTTCATGGCATCCTTAGTCACATGAATGTAAATAGTTGAACCAAAAATCCTCAAATGGGAAATATCAGGCCTCTTACCAGAAAATGCCTCCTCGGGTGTACTCATGCCAGGTATCCAATGAGGACAACGGTTCTGCACATATACTACAGTATTGCATGCCTCAGCCCACAAGTGTATGGGAAGGCCCTAATCATGAAAAATTGCCTGTGCAGCACCCACGATCGCTCTGTTCTTCTGCTCAGCAACCCCATTCTACTGTGGGTTATGAGGTGCTATGAGCTCTCTTCAAATTCCTTTTGCACTGCAAAAGTCCTTGAATTTGCCAAAGATGAATTCACCACCATTTTAGCTCCTAAGAGCCTTCACCTGCTTCCCTGATTCTTTCTCAACCAGTGCCTTGAACTCACAGAACTTTGAGTATGTCTCGCTCTTCTTCTGCGTGAAGAAGATCCAGCACTTCCGAGAAAAATCATCAACAAATATCACATAGTACCTGTGCTTTGCTGTCAAAGCTACTGAGAAATGTCCACACACGTCTCTGTGAATTCTCTCAAGGATCGTCGTGGCGCGACTACCTTCTCGTGAAAGGTGGCTTTCACAAATTTTCCCAAGGTACATCCCTTGCACTGATCTGACTGCGCAAGAGTACCCTTAGGAAGCCCAATAGAAATTTTCTGCAGTATCTTCAAAGCTCCATGGTGAAGGTGGCCCAATCTCCGGTGCCACAACTCGCCATCATCTTGGCTCACCACTCCTTCTGCCTTGCCTGCCATTGATGCGCAGCCATCTACCTGCAATTGATAAAGGTTCTTAACTCGAACCCCTATCCTCCAGGTCTCACCAATTGCCTTACTGCGCAGGAAAGCCTTTCCCTCGCTAAAGACAATATCATATCCCTTGTCTTCTAACATCGCCACAAAGATAAGATTCTTCTTCAATCCTAGAACATGCATCACTTCCTTCAATACGAAGGGTTTACCAAAATCCCTCTCAAAGGAAATGGTACCGATACTGGTTGCACTGTATATACCATCATCATCCATCTCGATGTGGACTCCAAGATCTTTCTCATCCAGATCAGTAAACAAATCTCGATCTCCTGTCATGTGAAAAGACGCACCACTATCAAGAAACCACACTGAACCCATCACACTTGAGACCAAGCATGCGATCAGCGAAAAATATAGCTCAAACTACGAGGTTAAGGCTTCTCCAGCTACAGATCTAGCAGCCTGCTTATTTTTCTTCTTCTGTGGACAATTAGTGGCGTAACGTCTGTGTTGGTGACAATGAAAGCACTTCACCTTGGACATGTCATGCTTCTTTCCTTTTGCACCGGATTGGGAAGCATTCTTCTTGCTCTTCCCCTTCTTTTCTTTGGAAGCCAAAGCGCAATTCTCTTCATCGTAGCTCTTTGATGAAGATTTGTCCCTGGTACTTCGCCTTATCTCCTCTTGCACAAGATCCGACCAAATTCGCTCCCATCCTGGGAATTTCTCCTGAACATTGACAGAGTCCTGATAGGAATGCCAAATCTTCGGAAGCCCAAGGAGAGCTAAGCTCACCAAGTCCTCATCATCAACAGTCACCCCCACACTTCCCATATTATCCCTGCATTGGATGAACTTTGTGAGGTACTTGGGCATACTATCGCCTTTCTCCATTTTTATGTTCCTGAGTTTATCCTTGAGCACCAACTTCCTTTGATCGGTCTTGCTTTGGAATAAATCTATCAAAGCTTTCCACATCAAGAATGGAGAATCTTTACCATGAAGGCTAGATACTATGTGATCCTTAACACCTCCCAATAGAATCCTCTAACACTTTGATGTCTTCTTTTTCCATACGTCAAGTGCGGCAACATCGCTAGAAGCAGGTTTTGGAATTTCTGCATCTATGAACTCCTTCAACCCATTGTCATCCAGCACCACCTCCATCCTGTCTTTCCATGCAATATAATTCGATTTTCCATCAAGGGCATACTCCAATCTCAATCTGTTGAAATATATCTCAACTTCGACACCAAGAAAACACTGCTGCAAATTCAAATTCCACCAGCTCAAAACTCAACCGCTTCAATGTTTTGCAATTGCTCCAATGATCAATATCGCTCTGATACCATGTAGAAATTTGAATAACTGATATATTATTCACCAAGATTCTCCTAATCACACACTATTTTATCTTCATGCACAATACAGAATCTCTTCTACCATTGATCATTAATTGTGGAAATAAAATCAATTTCATGCACACATTAAAACCATAAACAATCACACATATGAACACAGTATTTCATGGGAAAGATTAAATTTGAAAACCCCAACTATTTGTATATTATATGTCATGGAGATCATGTAACAATCATAGCACAAAGCTCCTCACAAGCTCTCAGCACAACCTCAAATTGCTACACACTAATCAAGCTAGATCTAGCAAAACACATGCTCCAATATCTGCCACCTGATAGCCAACCTCTATTGCATAAGCAATGTTGTAGGATGGCTCATTAAATAACTTGAACCACCTAGCTTGTACTGCGCAATCCTCATGGGCTTCTCCAATCACTTTGTGTTGCAAATATGCAACAGTATAGTCACAACCGATAATCACACTGCTCTTTCACCTATTTCTACACTGGTCTCCACTGAAACTGTCCATGCACTGAAGTTAAGTGATGTATTCTTTAGTTGATTAATGAGTTTATAATTAGTGAATTAATTAATAATTAATTCAAACCACTCTCACTAGTTGTATTAATTAGTTAAACTAGATACAAATAGCTCAACTATGTTTAGATTAGTTAAACTGAACACAACTCCATTAACTTCCTCAATCAACTCCACCAAATTCTGTCACATGAGTTCTAACTGAAGTATCCATGCAATAGCTCCACATAACCCTCAAGAATAGCGTAATTCCTTCTTTCAGCTCCTGCGCCACATCTGTGCACTTAACTAAAGTGCTCCAAGAGAATAAGATAATGTTTATAGTCCAAATATTATTAAGAGCTAATAATATTCGACATATCTATTTTTAGACTGGCAATCTAAAAACAGATTCTGCCCAGTATGTCTAAAAATAGAAGTCCATCTATTTTTTCCGACTTGACCAACCATCCAAAAATAACATCCTGCAACTCATAGAACATGATCCATATGTCTAAAAATAGACAGAGTCTAAAAATAGACTTTGCGCCAAAAATAGCCTGTGGGCCCACTTAGTGAAGGCGACTTCTTTCCACTAAGCTCTTCATCTTGTTGCAATCTCAACAAAACAAGCCTTTTTCTTAGTCAAAGCCTTAAAGGACTTCAGATTTTACATTTTACATTCCCACATAATTTCATTTGTGCCAAATTCAGTTGTAAAAGACATTCTAACACAAGATCTAGATGGAAAAAGAGGAAATTGGATTGTTGTGATACTAGAATGTGATTTAGAGATCAAGCCCACTAAGATCATAAAAGGCCAAGGACTAGCAAGATTAATGGCTGAGTCTAATTTTGAAGCTCTTGATATAAACATGATAGATGCATTAGATGAACAGGAGGAGTTGCCAACTCCCATTATTGAAGATAATTTTCTGTTCTCATCTTGGTATGCTGATATTTTATATGTTTTGCTCAATTTGAATACACCTTTTCATTTGTCTAAAATGAAGGCAAGATTTTTAAAGTTGAAAGCTGTTAACTACTGCATTTTGGATAAATTTCTATATTGGAAAAATGCTATTGGATTATTGCTTAAATGTTTGCCTGAGAATGATGCAGATAAGATTAAGTACAAGTTCTATGAAGGATAATGTGGAGGCCACCTCTATTTGAAGACAACTGCCAATAAAATCCTTAGAATTGGTTATTATTGGCCCACCCTCTTTCAAGATGTCCATAAAATGATTATTGCCTGTCATGAATTCCAACTCTTTGAAGGCAAAAGAAAACTGCTTCCCTTACCCTTGCATCCAATCACTGTTGAAGCTTCCTTTCAACAGTGGGATCTAGTCTTCATTGGGGAAATCCATCCACCATCATCTGCCCAACATAGATGGATCCTTACTGCAACAGACTACTTTAACAAATGGATAGAAGCCATCCCTTCTAGGGAGGCTAATCACTTTTTCATCATAAAATTCCTTGAAAATCATATCTTATCTAGATTTGGCTGTCCTAGGAAGATTATCACTAACAATGCTGCTGCATTTGGATCCAAAAAGATGGTTGAATTTTGTCATAAATATCAGATTACATTCGGCCATTCTACTTCTTATTACCCTCAAGGTAATGGGTTGGCAGAATCCTCAAATAAGAGTTTGGTGAATATAAACAAGAAGTTGCTAGAAGACAATAATAAATCATGGCACACAAAGCTAGTACATGCATTATGGGCTGACAGATTAACACTTAAGAAACCAATTGGAATGTCACCCTACCAGCTAGTTTATGGAGTAGATGCAATTTTTCCAACCAATATAGGAGTGCCAGTCATGAAGCTTGTTGTACAAATCAGCCCCTCCATTTGAATCTTGGCCATAGTCTCTTCTTTACCCTTTACCGCTGCCCGTTCCCACATCGGAAATACATTGAAAAATGGCTAAAGTCCACTTTAAAGGGTTATATAAGATTTAGCCCCTTTTCCTCCTAGCTCCGCACCCCCTTTGTTGCATATAATCAAGCGCTGCCCCTTTGAGCGTTTATTGCATATCGCATAATCGCGCCATCGCATGTTCGCCTCATCGCAAAAGCGCAGTTTCTTGTGCGCGCTATCCCCCTCCATCGCATTTTTCATTTTTGCAATCCGCGCTCGACTGACCATGCCCATCGCATAGCACAGAGCGTGGAATTTTGGCTATTCCATTCTTCTTCCATCGCATTTTCTCCTCTTGCGATTTTGCGAAATGCGCTCCGGGTCCCACCTCTTAAGCCTTTGCTTCATTGTTTTGTTATGTCTTCCCTTTGTAACTCCCCCAAAAAAAGTTAATCCCTGTAGTTTTCATATCATCAGCGTTCTTCCGCCATTTTTAATCGTTTGCCTATATGTTATCCACTGTTCCTCCACTGTTTTCATATTCTGGTTATGTGTCACGCTCCAACGTTTTTATTTGAAGTCCCCACACCGCGTCGTTCCATCATCCCATCATATCTATGCCACCACTTCTGTTAGTCTCACTTTGTCCACTATCTCTGTCATCAGTTTTATTCAACAGGCTTTGGTTTTTGCAGGAACTTGTGGTGGGAACAAAATTAGCGGAAAAGATCCGGAAGTCACTGTGATGTGACCTCCATTAAGGAAGGGTACTTCGATCCTTGGAACTCTCCAGAGAAAAATTAAAAGGGACGTATTTGGGTGGATGAAAAAATTAATGCAGCAACTGATTATTAATGAAGGAGCAATAAATTCAGGGTCCAGCTCGAAAGAGGTTTCAAATTTAAATTCAAGAATAGAAGATCAAAAGTACCATGCATGGAAACAGGCGCCTCAAGGTTTTATTGCCGCAAATATTGCTCCTCCAGAAAAAGGCCGAATGTTTACATACTTTATTATTTATGTCTTGTGTATAGGCAGATTTTCATTTCCAGCATTCATTCCAGAAATAAATTGTAAAGTACAGACAATTATGTTCAGTCGTTTCACAGTGTGGGCGCGAATGTTTTCTGCCATTTGATTCAAAATAAATCATTAAATGCTTTTTGTCTACCGCCTCCTCTAGAATTCTCGGTCTTTCCTATAAAGGCCCGAAAAGATGACATTGTAAGGGTTCCAGATTTCTATCAGCAAACTGTGCAGTGAAAAGGCTCTTGTATACATCTTGTAATATTTCCTCTATGAAGTTTCAGAGCCCGTAGGGTCTCAGTGAGGAGGGGTTATAACTGTAGTGAGGATTCTGGTCTCTGGTATCTCACAGTATGTAATTTCTCTTATGTGTTAATACAATATCTCTTTCATGCTATTTATCTTCTTGTATCATGTTCTAGAATGCGAGTGGCTCACTAGTTTGTAGTAAGGATTCATCCTTGTTGATGCCCTTTCTGGAATTAGTCAAGCGCTTTAAATAGGCCTAGTCATGGTATACTGTTTCATGTTCACTTCATCCATATTTTCTACTATATTAGTTGTTTGAGGCGGGTCCTTTTAAAACTCCATTGTCATATAAGGATTCATAGATTGGTATGCCCTTATATGGTTCTGTTGTGTATCTGGGTATCAATCTCATGTCAGCTAATATCTTCTTTATGTTTCTTCACTGCACTCATCATCTGATATTTGATTTCTGTGATATATTATCTGAACTGGCCCTCTTTACAGTAAGCGGTCTCTTAACTGTCTGATGCCTTTATATTGGAGTTTTACTTGATGTCCCTACATTGTTCTTGTCTTTGTACCAGCTTCTGAGAGAGATTGGTCCCATTCAAAACTAATTTCCTTGTTCAAAACAAGAGATAGTAAGTGAGTTCTTGGACTGAAAACCCAAACTATAAAGGGATCCTTTCTATATTAAGATGTCCTAGGCACTGGTCTATGGAAACTCTAGACTGTCTCTAGGCGGGTGACAAAATCATCCACAACATCTTTCTGGCGCCGTTGCCGGGGAACAAATTCAAGAATATCAGTTTCCCTGGGTCTCGACAAATTGTTTTCACTCTCTAATCAGGTGAGCAAAGAGAGTTGAAGAGTTGCGTATCTCTCACCTTGGCGACTCCACTGGTCTTTATTTGATAAGTTTTATTGGTTGTCCTGGCTCCTCGTAAGCCACATTTGAGGTCAGATACATCTCAGTCGAAAGCATCTTACATGTCTGACCTAGAAAAGATTATTCATAAAAGAACTTGGAAGGAGAGGAAGTCAGCCCGTGCTAAAAATTCTGAATAGTCCGTTGAAGATTACCCGCCCTCTTCTTCTCAAGAAGTTAGAACAGAAAATCTCGAGTTTTGCTCGGAAACTCCACGTAGAGGAAGTGCCTCAATTGAAAAAGAATCTCATCCTGCTTTCGAGGCTGAAGAAATTAAAGAAGTCACAGAAGTAGTTGTTGTTAACCGTGAGTTATTCCCATCCACACCTCAGGCTTCTGTGCAATATATTCCCATTGTTATTCACACTCCGCTTCCTCCTACTCCTCTCCCTACTTTTGTATCTCAGACTGTTGTGCAACCCCCACCTCTTCCAATGGCCAATGTTCCTACATTTCTTTTGAACAAATACGCTCCACTGGCCTTGCCCCAAGTGTTAAATGATATGCCACAAGATTATCTAAAGATCCTGCCAAGGTTTAATGGTGAAAATGGAGCTGATGCTCAGAAACATCTCAAGACCTTCTGCTCTTTTGCAGAGAACTTAAATGTTGAAAATCTGGATGTGGTCTTGAGACTATTTTTGCAGTCTTTGGAAGGGGAGGCCAGAAAATGGTTTAAAACATTGGGGAATAATTCTGTGACCACCTGGGACCAAATGGAAAATTCTTTTCTCAGGAAGTGGGGAGAAAAGAAAGATCACGGTCAATGTCTCACTGAATTTAATACCATGAAGAAGAAATAGAATGAAGGAGTTTCAGACTTTATTAAAAGATTCAATAAGCTATACCTGAGCCTGCCCCCTGAGATGAAGCCCCATGAAGCTGCTGCCAAGATAATTTTCATAGCAGCCTTTGAATCTGATTTTGGCTTCTCTTTAAGGGAAAGGAAACCTGCCACTTTAGATGATGCACAATCAGATGCTCTGGAGTTAGAAGCGAACTTTGCCTCCACCGGGAAACTAAAGGGAAAAACTGAACAAGATACTAGGAGGAGAGGCAAAGAAGAGGTTTTCGCTTCAAGTCAAGAAAAAGATCCAGAGAAATTGGATGAAATAAGTAAAATGATAAAGAATATGGTCAAGCTTGAACTGGAAGCTAAAAATGTAGCTCCCAAGAATTTCTATAATGCTCCAAACAGAGGATATAATCCCCAGTATAGAAGGCCACCTCTCCAGATACTGCCGAGGGAGACGAAAGAACAACAAAACCAGGTACCTCATCCCTTATACTTGGAAGGACCAGTAGATGACTCCACTGGAGATGTGGCTTATGGATTAGAAGATTCAAATATGGCTCTTTCAAGTAATGATGACATGGAGTGCCCGTTGCAAGATGAAGACGAAGAAACGGAGATTGACCATTACTATAAGAAATTTTCCGATTTTATGGAAGCACAATTCAATGTAAAATATGATCTCAGATCCTCAAGGAAGAGGACCAGAACTCAGGAGCAAGAAGAAGAACCACCTCAAGAAGAATCATCCGCTCAGAAGGAATCAGCAACAAAGAAGAATGCGGAAAAAGGTAAGAATCTTTTGAATACCCCTTCGCAGTCTAATGATCAGATTCCTTCTTCTTCTAAAATAGTCAGTCCTCCTAATGCTGAGCCGGTGTCAAAAGAAGTTAAGTCTTTAGTTGAAACTAAGGATTCAAAAGAAGCCATGATAGAAAAGCCCACATCTGCTTTCAATTTGCAAAAAGAACTTGAGAAGATTAAGATTTCTGTCCCTCTGACTGAATTATTGAAACATCATGTATATCAGTCTCAAGTCACCTCTTTTATACTTCCCCCAGGAATACCAATTACACCCGATAGTTTAAACCTTCAAGAAGAGAGACCCATGGTAGTCTTTGGCCCACATGTCGAGGAGATAGACCCTTCTACTCCTCCCTTCTATGTGTCCCTAGTCATCCATGACCTGCTGTTACACAATTGTATGTTAGATTCTGGAGCTTCCCATAATCTTATGCCTTTGTCTGTCATGGAGCAACTAGGACTGCAAATTACAAGACCATACAAAGATTTATATTCATTTGATTCCAAAAGGGTTAAATGATTGGGAATGATTAAAGATTTAGTGGTCAATTTGGCCCAAATTCCAGCAAAAAGTGTGGTCATGGACATTGTGGTCGCTGATATCCTAGCCCGCTTTGGCATGCTGTTGTCAAGGTCATGGGGTACCAATATTGGGGGGTCAATTAAACTAGATCTTACATATGCTACTGTCCCAGTCTTTGGAGGACAGGAAAGGAGGTTATACATGGAGACTAGATTTGTTAAAATGGTAACTAAGGCTGACTGCTCAGAGAACTCTCCAGTTTATAACAAAGAGGGAGACTTTTCATGTTTGATGTTAGGAGAAAATCAAAATTATGCTCAGGAGCCCCTTTTTGGTCAAATTCAAGCTGAGCAGCCTAAAGGAGACCAGGAATAAAAAATTTGGACTTTGCATTTTGATGGAGCAAATTCGAGAGAAGGAAATGGAGCTGGGGTATTTTTGATCTCCCCTACCGAAAAATGGGTACCCTTGTCTTTTAAATTGGAGTACGAGGCTACAAACAACGTAGCTGAATATGAAGCACTACTATTGGGATTTCAAATAGCCAGAAACATGGGCATCCAATGTTTAAAAGTCCTGGGAGATTCTGAGATAGTAGTGAGGTAGATCAAAAATCAATGCCAAACTAAGCATCCTCGACTCAGAGCATATAGAAACGAAGTATGGGACATGATGGAAAACTTCTTCTCAGCATTTAATATATAGTTCATGCCCCGGGAGCAAAACAGAATAGCAGATTCTCTTGCTGTTGCTGCCAGTACATTCCGTCCTCCTCAGAATCCACTTTTAAGATATGAAGTGGAGGTACGTTACAGACCATCCATTCCAGATAATGTAAAGCATTGGCAGGTGTTCGAAGATGATGAAAAAATGAAGAGATTCATTGAGACAGTGGGAGAATTCACAAATATAGAAATTGATGATAATGAGGAGGAAGAAGTTGAAAATATTGCAGAAAGTAAATGGGAAGAAAAGATAGCAGGAAATAGAGTGTTGCAGCTTAAAGGAAATGTTATACCTAGGGGGCTAGTGCCTCTAAAAGGATTATTTAATAAAGATGATATTCCATTGCAGCCAAATAAAGTAACAGAAGAAGATCAAGTGGGAGATTTGAACCTGGGTACTTATGCAGATCCTAAAATTATCAAATTATATAAGAAAGTCCCAGAAGATTATAAAGAAAAATATGTAAAGTTATTTCAATATTATAAAGATGTTTTTGCTTGGTCCTATCAGGACCTAAAAACTTTTGATGTAAATATAATACAGCATAAGATTCCACTGAGGGAAGATGCAAAGCCATATAAGCAGAAGCTCAGACAGATCAATCCTCTGCTGCTTCCCTCCATTGAAAAAGAAATTAAAAAATTACTGAAAGCCAAGATAATTGTGCCATTAAGGTACTCCGAGTGGATAGAAAATCTTGTTCCTGTGCGAAAGAAGAATGGAGAAATAAGGCTGTGTGTGGATTTCAGGAATTTAAACAGAGCATCATTAAAGGATAATTATCCACTGCCTAGGATGGACCACATCCTGCAGAAAGTAGTGGGAGCATCCAGAATGTCAATGATGGATGGTTTTTCTGGTTATAATCAGGTGGCTGTTTTCCCAGAAGACCAGAAGAAAACTGCATCTACTACGCCATGGGGAACCTTTATGTATGCCAAGATGCCATTCGGATTAATTAATGCAGGAGCTACTTTTCATAGGGCAATGGACATAGCCTTTGTGGGAGAGCAGGATACGTTTTTGGTAGTTTATCTTGATGATATCACTTTGTTTTCAAAAAATGATGATGAACATATTGAACATTTAAGAAGAACTTTTGAAAAATGCAGAAGGTATGGCTTATCCCTCAATCCTCCAAAGTCCTTATTTGCATTAGATGAGGGAAAACTCTTGGGGCACATTGTAACAAAAGATGGTGTGAAAATTGATCCTAAGAGATTGGAAGTAATAAACAACATTCCTCTACCCAGGAATAAGAAGGAAGTAAAGGTATTTTTAGGCTGAATTAATTTTCTAAGAAGGTTTATTGCTAACTATGCCGAGATAGTTAGGCATATAACTAATATGTTGAAAAAGGAGAATGAAGTAAAATGGTCCCAGGAGTCTAGAGATGCATTCACAAGGATAAAACAGGCATTCGCTGAAGCTCCTATGCTAGCAGGTCCCGATTACAAAAATCCATTTATGATATTCTCATTTGCTTCACCTCACACAATAGCTGGAGTATTATTGCAGAGAAATGAGGAGGGATATGAGCAGCCTATTGCTTTCTTCAGTCAAGTGCTTTATGATGTTGAATTAAAATATAATATATTGGAGAAGTAGGCCTATGCCCTGGTAAAGTCCCTTAAAGCCTTTAGAGTATATGTTTTGCAATCTCATATTACTGCATATGTTCCCACAGCAGCTGTCAAATACATTCTGGTTCAGGGAGACAACGAAGGTAGAAGAGGAAGATGGATTGCAAAAATCCAGGAGTATGATTTGGATATAATGCCTACTAAGTTGATCGAAGGACAGGGACTTGCCAAGATGTTATTTGAATCAAATCATCAAGCTTTGGGCATTAATCTATCTATAATAGCAAATGAAGGATCTGAAGAAGAAGAAGAACAGCAAGGTCTAGAGATGGCCACTCAAAAGATACATATGAAATATCTAACTAGTCCTTGGTATAAAGAAATAGTTGAATATCTTTTAACGCTCGAGTACATCCTACGAGTTGTGATAAAGTAAAATACGGGAAATTTGTCGAAGTTCATAACGAGTATGTATTGCAATGGATAGCTCTTGGAGAGACCTCTAGGTATATTCTTTACGTATGCCTCACAAAAGATGAACGCAAAAAGCATTAAAAGAATTTCATGAAGGGATTTGTGGAGGTTATTATAGTTGGAGGCCACAACACATAAAATCACGAGGGCCAGTTTTCACGGCGAAAAGCTATGCTAAACTTTTTGCCCAGTGAGCCTCGTAGTGCCAAATATTTGCGGAAGACGAGAAACTAAGCGACTATGCCCTTGATTCCCATCCATGTAAATGAACCGTTTCATAAATGGGGACTAGATTTTATAGGAGAAATACATCCCTCATCAAGTGGCCAACATAGATGGATACTAACAGCTACGGACTACTTCACAAAATGGGTGGAAGCAATACTGACAAGAAACGCTACTGATGCTGTAATAATGAGGTTTATAGAGGATAATATCATATCTAGATTTGGCTGTCCTGCTAGAATTGTAACTGACAATGCGCAGGCTTTCAAGTCTGCCAGGTTTGTAAAGTTTTGTCAAAGGTACAACATTACATTGACTCACTCCATAGCATACTATCCACAGAGGAATGGTTTAGCAGAGTCCTCTAATAAAACCCTGGTGAGGGCTTTGAAGAAAACAATAGCTGAAAATCATAAAAACTGGGACTCTCAATTGAAGTTTGCTCTATGGGCAAACATGATAACCAGCAAAAGAGAAACAGGCAAGTCACCCTATGAGCTGGTATATGGGGGAGCTGTTGTGTTTCCTCTGCAATTAGCATTTCCGGTGGCACGTTTCATGCAAGAGAATCAAGAAGAATCAGATGACATGATCAGAAGAATTAATCAGCTGGTAGAATTGGAAGAAACGCGCAACCCCCGAATTAAATGATAGGCCCGATACAGAGTATCGGGAAAAAATGAAGGATATTTTTGATCGCCATGCAAAAGATGGAAATTTCCCGGTGGAGACACCGGTTCCTCGGAGTGGGATGTTCGCGGAGCGGAAAAGGCAAGCATGCCAAGTTTGGACCCGCTATGGTTCGATCCATTCAAAATAATGAACCTAGGGAGAAATAATACTTTCATGTTTTTAAAGGAAATCTACGGGGTGATGTTGAAGGACAAAGTGAATGGACAATTCCTCAAACACGCACCGATGTGACTCGGGCGGATCGGGCTTGGTGTATTTTATGTATATAGCTATAAGCAAGTGTGATTTCAATTTTGAAATGTAAATAATATAAAAAAATAGCTAAATAAGTTTTGAAGAAAATGCAAAGAGGTCGAAGTTCATCCATCTCGACATGCCCAAGGAAGAACATGCCATCCCCAGTTGGAGCCGATGTTGTACAAATCAGCCCCCCCCATTTGAATCTTGGTCATAGTCTCTTCTTTCCCCTTTACCGCTGCCCGTTTCCCGCATCGAAAATACATTGAAAAAGGGCTAAATTCCACTTTAAAGGGTTATATAAGGTTTAGCCCCTTTTCCTCCTAGCTCTGTGCCTCCTTTGTTGCATGTAACCAAGCGCTTCCCCTTTGAGCGTTTATCGCAGATCACGTAATCACGCCATTGCAAAAGCGCAGTTTCTCGTGCGCGCTATCCCCTGCCATCGCATTTTTCATTTTTGCGATCCGCGCTCGACTGACCACACCCATCGCATAGCACAGAGCACGAAATTTTGGCTATTCCATTCTTCTTCCATCGCATTTTCTCCTCTTGCAATTTTGCGATATGTGCTCCGGGTCCCACCTCTCAAGCCTTTGCTTCGTTGTTTTGTTATGTCTTCCCTTTGTAACTCCCCCAAAAGTTAATCCTTGAAGTTTTTGTATCATCAGCGTTCTTCCGCCATTTTTCATCGTTTGCCTACATGTCATCCACTGTTCCTCCACTGTTCTCATATTTCGGTTATGTGTCACGCTTCAACGTTTTTATTTGAAGTCTCCACCCTGCGTCGTTCCATCATCCTCTCATATCTATGCCACCACTTCTGTTAGTCTCACTTTTTCCACTATCTCTGTCATTAGTTTTATTCAACAGGCTTTGGTTTTTGCAGGAACTTGTGGTGGGAACAAAATTAGCGGAAAAGATCCGGAAGTCACTATGATGTGACCTCCATTAAAGAAGGGTACTTCGATCCAAGGAACTCTCCAGAGAAAAATCAAAAGGGACGCATTTGGGCGGATGTAAACATTAATGCAGCAACAGATTATTAATGAAGAAGCAATGAATTCAGGGTCCAGCTCGAAAGAGGTTTCAAATTTAAATTCAAGAACATAAGATCGAAAGTACCATGCATGGAAACAGGCACCTCAAGGTTTTATTGCCGCAGATCTTCCTCCTCCAGAAAAAGGCCGAATGTGTACATATTTTATTATTTATGTCTTGTATATAGGCAGATTTTCATTTCCAGCATTCATTCCAGAAATAAATTGTAAAGTACAGACAATTATGTTTAGTCGTTTCACAGCGTGGGCGCGAATGTTTTCCACCATTTGATTCAAAATAAGTTATTAAATTCTTTCTATCTACCTCCTCCTCTAGAACTCTCTGTCTCATCTATAAAAGAAAAAAGAAAAGATATTGTAAGGGTTCCAGATTTCTATCAGCAAACTGTGCAGTGAAAAGGCTCTTGTAGACATCTTGTAATATTTCCTATATGAAGGTTCAGAGCCCGTAGGGTCTTAGTGAGGAGGGGTTATAACTGTAATGAGGATTCTGGTCTTTGGTATCTCACAGTATGTAATTTCTCTTATGTGTTAATACAATATCTTCTTTCGTACCATTTATCTTCTTGTATCATGTTCTAGAATGCGAGTGGCTCACTAGTTTGCAGTAAGGATTCATCTTTATTGGTGCCCTTTCTGGAATTAGTCAAGCACTTTAAATAGGCCGAGTCGTGATATACTGTTCCATGATCATCTCTTCCATATTTTCTGCTATATTAGTTGCATGAGGAGGGTGCTTTTAAAATTCCATTGTCATATAAGGATTCATAAATTGGTATGCCCTTATATGGTTCTGTTGTGTATCTGGGTATCAATCTCATGTCAGATAATATCTTCTTTATGTTTCTCCACTGCACTCATCATCTGATATTTGATTTCTGTGATATATTATCTGAACTGGCCCTCTTTACAGTAAGCGGTCTCTTAACTGTCTGATGCCTTTATATTGGAGTTTTACTTGATGTCCCTACATTGTTCTTGTCTTTGTACCAGATTCTGAGAGAGATTGGTCCCATTCAAAACTAATTTCCTTGTTCAAAACAAGAGATAGTAAGTGAGTTCTTGGGCTGACAACCCAAACTATAAAGGGTTCCTTGCTATATTAAGATGTCCTAGGCACTGGTCTATGGCAACTCTAGACTGTCTCTAGGCGGGTGACAAAATCATCCACAACAAAGCTGATCCAAGAAGTACAGTTTGAAGAAAATGATATGACAAGAAGAATACATCAGACTATACATCTTCAACAAAATAGGGAGGAAGTCTACAACAAAGCATTACATAAGCAAGAAAACATCAAGAAGTTGTTTGATAAGAGAACAAAGGCCAGTGATTTCAACATTGGTGACAAAGTTTTGAAGTGGGATTCCTGGAGAGAATATAAGGGAAAACATGGAAAATTTGATAACTTATGGATGGGCCCTTATCTCATTCATTCTACTGCTGGTAACAATGCTTATTTCTTGCAGGAATTGAATGGAACTGAAATTTTTGGAGGTCTTGTCGATGGCAGGATGCTCAAACATTATTTTTCTTAAATATATCAGTTTGAAGCTTTTTATTTTCTCCTCATTATAAATATTATATCCATCATTGCATTCAAAGTTAGAAAAATAAAAATACAAAAACAATAGAAAATGAGAAAAGAGGGCAGAGTGAAAACAAGAAAGGTATAGCCCCATACCAAAAAAGAGAAACAGAGTCTGAAAGTGTGCAAGTTCAAATGCCACTCCTAAAAACACACTTCTAGTTAGTCGTATAGCCTAATCATGACTAATTAGTTTTTAAATTTACTGCTGATAGGTTAGTGAATCAGATTTGCCAAACAATTCAATCTTGGCTTTTTAGTAAGGTAGATTATGATAGAATAAAGAAGGTTCAAACATGCTCAAATCTTGAACCTTTAAGATAGAAAAAGAAATGGTTCTAAAAATCTCAAATCTTGAACCAGGAGAGACAGAGAGACAACTCAAACAAATTCCAAACCAGAGCTGAAGAATAATGAAGGATGTTTTTTATTTTCAGATCTTAAGCATTCACAATTTTGTTTTAAATTTTCTGCAAATTTTAGTCTATGTGCAGCTTGCTTTTATGCCATAGATCTGTAGCAAGTCAAACTGTTTAATCCTTTCTTGGCTACTTTTAAATTTCCCGTTTTAGAATTTAGAGAATAAAAATCCGTCAGACAGTCTAATCCTGACATATAGTAGTTAGGTAGAGAATTTATGAACTCAACTGTTTAAACTGAGTTCATGGAGAAATAAGGGTAAACTTAGATTGGTTTCATGCTTTCAATAAAAGAATCAAATTATTGATGAAAAGGTTTGCAAGTCCAAATGCACCTGCTGAAGAAACAAATGTTAGGAAGTAGGTTGTGTAGGTAGTTGTTTGGGAAATACTTTGCTTATGTAACAAGTTCTAATCATTTCTATTAGCAGCTGATAAAAATATTATCAAAATGTAAGGCACTGATCAGCATCCAGAGATAAGATTGTTTGAATTTCTTGACATATTCAAGAAGATGTCATCCCCATAAGGAGCCACTGTTAGCCACCTATGAAAATTTGTTATATCAAATGGTGGCTAAATCTCTTTTAGCCTTTAAGAAACAATTCATGTCCAAATTTTTAGTTCTTAAAGTCTTATGAAGATCCTTACCCTTTGAGTTAATCTTCATTGTTGTTTCCCTATTAATCCTGAAAAACCTGTTGATTTACCAAGAGAAAACTATTTAAGAAGCTTCATTTTCCCTCATTTACACTTCTCCATTTCATTGTTATCAAATTCCATTTTAACCCTTATTTCTTCCATAAACCTTTCATAAAATCCCTCCATTAACCTTCATTTAACCTCTAAATCATTCCAAAGACCTTTTTTAACCTTATGTTCTCCTTTCATTAGGTTTAAAAAATCTTATTTCACTTATCGGAACCCCTGAAAACCCTTCAAAAATCTTTATTTTTGGCCTAAAGACCTTCATTTTTTTATAAGGACTTAAGCCCCTTTCGACCTTAAGCCCCAGCCCCTTTTTCTTATATGACCCAAAACCATGACCGAGCGCTAAGTCTCAGCGCTTAATCACAATCGGCAATCACAAATTCCCTTATCCTTTTTTTTTCTTCTCCTCCGATGCCAATCTGCCGATTTAATCTCAGCCGTCGAATCCACAAGAACCGATGGCCAAGACTTAATCGCAATCCGCCCATATCCCTCTGACATCACACCCACTGATTAAATCTCCACCATTGATCTCTCATACCGATCCGACGACCAACGCTTAATCGCACATCGCAAATTCTAACACCACGGTGCTTTGGCCCCTTTCATTTTCTCCAATGCGATGTAATCGCAGCCGTTCATTCTACCAAATCTGATGGTTCACACTTCATCACATCGTGCTCACCCATCACATAATCCTTCGCCATCCCGGCCTCTGATTAAATCTCCACCGTTGATCTCTCTTAGATCGAACGGCCCATGCTTAATCGCATCGGCACATTGCATCTCCACTTTGCCCTTTCCTCCCACCGATGCGATCTTGCAATGAAATCTCCACCATTGATCTTCTTAAAACCGACAACCCACATTACTTCTACCTTTTAAAACCCCGCCCTTCTCATTCATCCACCATATTTAATCTCCACCGTCGATCTTCTCAAATCCGACGGCTCCCATTAATCCTTCCTTCCGCCCCTTATAAAAAGGTGGGCCCTCCCTTCTCCTCATTTTTTCTCCGCCAAAATCCTTCAAAACCTTACCTTTGCTATATTTTTTGTTTCTCGACAAATATATTTTTAAACCAATCCTGACCGCTGATATACAAATATCAAAGGCCATCAGGCCCCATCCTTCCACCCTTTCCCTTTCCCTTCATTTCTTCATATTCGCTCCTTTTTCAATCGTAACCATCCATCAAAGAAATCTAACGATTGGAACTTAACCCGATAGCCTATTATACCCATCCACTATGTGCCAATTTTACTGATCTCACCATGGACCTCGCATATCCCTTTACTCCGCAACTCTTCATCCATCGCGCTATACCCACGCTGTTGGATCTGCTACCCGTCATCCAACGTCTCAAACTGCATATCGCGTAATTTTTCACCTCGCTTCCCAGTGCGCTACTTCCACGCAAAATAGGTAGTTTTCATTTTCCACGTGTCATTCATTGTATGGAATCACATTTTTTTTTACAATACCACTTACCCCCCAAAAGCAACGCGAAAACTGTTGTCGGTTTTCCGCTATACCGCTCCCTCCGCCAACATTGCTTTTTCATATTTTAATCCTCGTCATTGATCTTTGAGATTGGATGGTCCTGTTTTAATCTCTCCCCCATTCACTTTTCACCCAACCTTCTCCCAAATGACTTGATCGAGCAATCTTCACCGTTGATTATTCTAATACAACGGTTCCTGTTCACTGTCGCGCCCAAACTCCATTTTCACCTGGTTAGCTATTCTGCCAGGATTTTCCTCCATTTTTCCACTGCATTCGCATTTTTCCTCACTGCTCCTCCACCCTCACAAGCCTCTGAAGCAGTCTTAACCAAATTCTGCATGATTTTATAATGAGTTTGTGTGTTTTGCAGGGTTCTTAATGGTGGTTGTTCTATGTTTTTCCACAGTCGCAGACAGGCGACAAAAAGGCTCCGAGTGATGATTCTGTGCCTTAATCCAATTAAGAAAAGGATTTTTGCATAAAGCCACCTATATAAACAAAACAACAAAGTGTATCAGTGAATAAATTAATAGTAAAGGGATTAATGCCTAAGCCTGAAAATCAGAGTTTTAATCCTCAGGTTTAAAGAAACAAAGATAGTATCAAAGAACAAAGACCCGAAGTGAAGATTAAGGGTAGTTAAGCCTAAAACACAGAACAAAAGAAAATTAAAAGTATTTTAAGGTTAAACAGAAAGTTATATCAGTCGAAGGAAGCCTCCACTGCCACATCAAAGGCTAAGATATCCTTTTAGCTACCAAAGCGCCACCTATAACATCAATTAATCAAAATAAGGCATAGTTATTACCTCAGTCAATGATATTTTGTTTAAAGAAACTAGAGTTATTGCAAGCCTGTCTAAAGAGGTTTTTAGTCAACAAAATCTGCTAAGCAGCTAAATACATAATGAAAACCAATCAATACAGAAGAAATATCAGAGCTCTCCTTTGCTGAGCCCCTCTAAGGCCGGGAAGCATTAACTTGTATTAATTGAACTAGATATCTTTTCTGTCACTCCACCTCCTCATTCTTCTATAAAAAATACTGTAGAAGATTGTATAGAGGTTGGTATTTGGATATCTGTTGCATGTAAATAGTTTTCTGAAGCTCTGTGAATTATGCGAGAAAATTAGGCTAAAAAGAGAAAGTTTTATGAGTTGTTAAAACCTTTTGGACTTGAAGATTGTACTGGTTTGAACATCAATAAATGAGTCAAATTCCATGGGATCCTGGTCTACATTGATGGTGATGTTTTTCTTATTGTAAATTGTCTTCTTTCATGTTTTTCATACTTTCCATTTTCTTTGATAAAGAACAGTAAACATAGAGCTAGGATTTACTCTTAAAGGTACCCTACTCTCACTGATAAGCTTTATCTTTATGTTTTCCTCTTTTGTGTATTTAAGAATGATTTAATATAGTCCAAGCAGTCAAGGAATGTTGGTGAGCCCATGTCTTACTGTCTAAACTTTAAACATTGTTCTAGAATTATATTTTCATTACATGCTAATTAGAGTTGGACTGGGAAAGTTTATGGTTTGCCCTGTCTTCTAGTTTTTTCTCCAAAGGTTGTTTGAAATTTTCCCTAAGAGTGTGCTGAAAGTAGGCCTAGATTTTAATGATATCTGACTTGATCTTAAGTTACACTTTGTTTTCTTATGTGTTTTCATCCTTTTTGAAAGTAGTCATGTGGATTACTGGATTGTTTGTCTGATAAGTTAGCTTTAATACAACCTTGTTCAAAGAAGTCTATGGTTAGCCCTGTCATTTGGCTGGTTTCAAATAGTTACTTAAACGGATTTTCTTGTTCGGAAAGTTCATAAATCCTTGTTGAAACAATTGGATTTTTCCACCTTCACAACACTTTTAATGTTCCATTCCATCATTTAATCTTAAAGGATCTTGAGATGTAGATGACTTGCCCCATGGTAAACTTTGTAGACTTGTTGTTTCAATTAAATCCTCTATGACTCCATAGCCCAATGGATTAAAGTTGCTTCTTGCCTATCTTGTTAGCTGAACCATTCTTCTATCTATTTACACCTTCACCCTTCATATAGACTTCATTCACCTTAATTATATCCTTGCCCAATCAAACAAACAAACTCTGTTCTTAATAACTAGCCTAATATCATACTAAAAACCTTAAATATCACATATTTAAACACACTTATAGAGAGATCCCTCTCTGGATTCAGGAGGGCTAGATCCTAGAATCCCAAAGTGGTTTATATGTTGGCTTTGCAGCTTTGTATTTTCCAATCTTGCAAACTACAGAGACCTAACAGGTTCAAAAAGAATTTCTTTGCTAGATGGCTTCTCAGGATACAACCAAGTATTGGTACACCCTGATGATCAACTTAAAACAGCCTTTACCACACCTTAGGACACTTTCATGTATGTGAAATTTCCTTTTGGTTTAATGAATGTCGGTGCCACATTCCAGAGAGCCATGGATATTGAATTTTCAAAATAAATAGGTTACTTCATTGCAATTTACTTAGATGACATAACTGTTTATTCCAAAATAGATGAAGAACACCTAATACACCTAAGAAAAGTCTTTGAGAAATGCAGAAAATATGGTTTATCCTTAAACCCAAAGAAAACATTGTTTGGTCTCCAAGAAGGAAAAATTCTTGGTCATATCATATTTGAAGAAGGGATAAAGATAGACCCAAAAAGGATTGAAGGTATATTGCAAATCAATCATCCTAGAAACATCAAGGAACTTCAATATTTCATGGGAAAGATTAATTTCTTGAGAAGGTTCATATCCAACCTAGTTGAACTCCTTAGAAACATGGCAATATGATTAAAAGAGAAGAAGGAGCCAAATGGACCTTAGAAGCAAAGAAATCATTTGAATTGGTAAAACAAGCACTCACCCAAACACCAGTTCTCATTAGTCCTAATTTTACAAAATATTTCTTCATATTTTCATTTGCATCAGACCACATAGTGGTTGTTGTCCTCCTATAGAAAAACATTAAGGGACAAGAGCAGCCTATTGCATTTTTCAGCAAGGCATTAAGAGATGCACCTTTGAAGTATAATATAATGGAAAAAGAAGCCTTTGCCTTGGTCAAAGCCTTAAAAAACTTCATAGTTTACATTTTACACTCATACATCATAGCATTTATGCCTCATTCAGTGGTGAAAGACATCTTGACACAAGATCCTGATGGCATAAAAGGAAAGTGGATTGTTGTAATACTAGAATATGACTTAGAAATTAAGCCCACTAAGGTCATCAAAGGTCAAGTACTAGCAAAACTAATGGCTGAAACTAACTTACAAGTGTTGGGGTTCCCACGTTTTCGCCATATTGGCAAGACCAAAAGATGAGACAACATCAAACCACTTTCAGATCTCAGGATCTAGCCCTCCTGGGTCCAGAGGAGGATCTCTCTATGATTGTCAAGGGTATATATCTTTGAAGCTCAGTGTTTAGATGTTAGGCTAGTTATAAGGCTCAAGGTTTGTTTGTTTGATTTTTTGTTTGGTTGTTGGTTATTAGGAAAGAAGGGTTCAATGTAAGACAAGGATGAGCAAAGGGGAATAAGGCAGAGGTGAATTATTCCAGGGAGAATTCAAGACCATTGGGAAATGGAGTCAGGAAAGGATTTTCTTGCTAATCAATAGGCAGGCTTTCAATTAGGCGAGTCATCTAAAACATTGGATCTTAAAGATGATTGTGTGATATGGAATGGTAGGAGAGGAGGAGACTACACAGATTCATAACGCACAATTAAAGACCAGCTGGTCGCACAAGGATCCTAGTGGACATGAATAACTCTAATCCCCAATGTTCCCAAATATTCCAGCTAAATCCTTAACAAGAAACATCTAAGAACATATTCATTTAATTCATACATCAGAGAGCAGGCAACAACATCCACTACATTGGTTAAACTAACTGAAATCAACTCTTAGATCACACATTCAGAAGAAAAACATCAATGGCAAGGAGAGTAGAAACATAGGGTACCTACCAAGGGTAAATCCTATGCCAATATTCTGATGCAAGCCAGTGGAAATGAAATGAAATGAATTAAATAGCAATACTATTCAAGTACAACAATGCCAATAGCTGAATACTCAGTCTGAAATCATATTCCTCAGCCTATCTTAAAACTTTACACAGAGACTGTGTCTCAAAAGAAACTACTTGCAATTTCTCAGATAACTGATCAACAACCTTTACAATGGGTTTCTTCAACAATATATAGCTCCAGTGGAGCAGAGAAGGTAGGTGAAAACTAAATGCAGCATTAAAAACTCAGAAGAGGAAAAAGGCCGAAGCCCACTCTGTATAATTCTGTGCATTTATCCATGGCACTCTTTGGGTGAAAGAGTGGTCTTCTCCTAGCTCCCATTTACTCCAGTATGTCTCTGATGTACTAGGCTGCAGTAATGTGTAGTACTTCTGGTGAATTAAACAAAAACATAGAATCAAGACACTAAGATTTGCCATACTGTGCAACAAATGCTTCTGATAGCCTAGGACTGTTGTAGGGGGGGGAAATTCACTTGGACACCACGCAGACTAAAACCATAAAGTGTACTATGTCCTGGCTCAGGAAGAAACATTCTGCTGATTTGAGAACCTGATTACATTGTTTTCTACGTGCTGGACCTCCTGTGTGATCCTCGGGATTTTCGATCTGGTACTCTACCTTTAGAACTCTGGATTAAGGCTTAAAATCCTAAATACTAAACGTTGAAGTACTTGATCATTAGCTGGTATTTCTCCACTGCTTCATAAATGTCTCAATTTGCAAAATCTGGGTTTTAATGGCATTGGATAGGTTCTTCGCGGAGATTGAACTGTCCTTAGATCATATTTATGCTGCCACTACCTTTCCGGGCATTTCCCTGCAGTACCAGCTTTCAAATTCAATTCTCTCTGTGCAACACGCCATTACAATGATACATATGAACCATGTCAATTTCCCGCCTCTCTGCAACCCTGCAAAATGCGAAAATTGGTTAAGAAAACCATGCATGGGGGTTGGATGATGTGGACGACTGCGAGGATGATGGTGGGACTGTGGAGAAATGGCGAAAAAATTCAGAGAAATGGTGGAGAAATGCTTTGGTGGAGGTTGGCAGCATGCAAAGATATTTAAACGTGAATATTGACATTTAACCTTAGAACGGGATATATATGGATGGATGGGAAAATGTACGATGGAGACACGTGGAGTGGTGACATGGCAGGACGGGGAAATGGCAGGACAGTCAATTGCGGGGGGAAATCAAATCTGGACCGTCCGATCTCAGGAGGAGATCGACGGCTGGGAATGCATCGGAGGGCGATGAACGGTGGGCAAGGGATATGGTGGCCCTGGATTATCGTGTGCGCAGCTTCGTGGAACGATCACCGTTGGATTGCCCACCCCATATCGTACGACGCACAGCAATATCGCTCTGCATCCACGGATGAACTTTAATGCGCGATGGGAGGGTGGTTTTCCAGTCGTATCGGTGCCACGCGTCGGATGATGTATGGAATCACTGGCTCATCGGAAAATACCGCCCACCTCTGAAAGGCGGTGCGATAGAAACCGAATGGTTTTGAACAGTGTTGGCGCGGTTGCGGGGACCACCGGACGGGTGAACTGTGACCGTAGATCTGGCGGGTAAATGAACGGTTAAGAATGCGATGAACGACGATGAACGGGTTAGGCCATGGGTGCTGTAGAGTTCGCGATAATCGTTCGATCAATACAGATTGACGGTTCAACCTTCGCCCGATACATATCTGCGTTAAGCGCTCTTGTGGGCTGGCGGGTGGTTCTAGCACCTAGATCACATGGAGGGAAACGATTTTAGGGGCTAGCCGAAAGGGGCTAATACCATCATAGGGTAGAAAATGAATTTTTGGCCCTTTTTAATGCATTTTCGGGGCCAGGAAAAGGTACGAGAGAGGAAAACAAGGGGAAATAGACCAAACAAGGGGTGAATGTAGAATCTAAAGGGGATTTTGGGAGGTTTTATGGGATCAGAGGGGAATCTGACCAGAGGAACAAAGGTTAAAATGGGGCATTTATGCACCACAGCTTTGCAATCAGTGAGACCTTATAAAGGGGGTCAACAGAGGGAAATTTATCAAAGGCAAAGGCACAGGAGACTTCAAGGATGATGTGTCTTTAGAGGAGATGCATTCCTTGAAGGCTCAAAAACATTTATCCCCCTACTTTGCTTGTCCAAAATTTATAGGGGGGCTAACAACAAGCACTTGATATAAACATGTTTAATGCATTAGATGAACAGGAGGAGTTGGCAACTCCACTTATTGAAGATCATTTTTTGAATTCATCTTGGTATGTTGATATTTTGTATGTGCTGCTTAATCTAAATGTCCCTCTTGGTTTGTCTAAAACAAAGGCAAGGTTTTTAAAGTTAAAGGATGTAAATTACTTCATTTTAGATAAATGACTATATTGGAAAAATGCTAGTGGATTATTGCTTAAATTTTTTCTTGAGAATGATGCAGATAGGATCAAGCATTAGTTTCATGAAGGAGAATGTGGAGGCCACTTCTATTGGAAAACTACTGTGAACAAAATCCCTAGAGCTGGTTACTATTGGCCCACCCTCTTTCATGATATTCACAAAATGGTCATTGCCTATCATAAATGTCAAATATTTGAAGGCAAAAGAAAACTGCTACCCTTGCCTCTGCATCCAATCATTGTTGAAGCTCCTTTTCAACAATGGGGTCTAGACTTCATTGGGGAAATTCATCCTGCTTCATCTGCCCAACATAAATGGATCCTCACAGCAACTGACTACTTTACCAACTGGACAGAAGCCATCCCTTCTAGGAATTCCACAAACTCAGTCATCATTTCATTCCTTGAAAATCATATCTTGTCTAGATTTGGATGTCCTAGGAAAATTATCACTGACAATGCTTCTACATTTAGATCCAAAAATATGGTTGATTTTTGCCACAAATACCAGATTACATTGGGTCATCCCATAGCTTATTACCCTCAAGGTAATGGGTTGGCAGAATCCTCAAACAAGAGTTTGGTAAATATCATAAAGAAGTTATTGGAAGAGAATAAAAAATCATGGCACAACAAGCTAATACATGCACTTTGGGCAGACAAATTGACCACTAAAAAGTCAATTGGAATGTCCCCTTATCAGCTAGTTTATGGAGCAGATGTAATATTTCCAACCAGTCTAGGAGTGCCAGTCATGAAGCTGATCCAAGAAGTACAGTCTGAAGAAGATGACATGATAAGAAGAATTAATAAGACTGTCCAGTTGTAGCAAACCAAAGAGGAAATCTACAATAGAGAATAGCAAGTACAAGAAAACATCAAGAAGTTGTTTGATAAAAGACCAAAAGAAAATGATTTTAACATTGGTGACAAAGTCTTAGAATGGGATTCTAGGAGGGAAGATAAGGGAAAACATGGAAAGTTTGAAAATTTATGGAAAGGCCCTTATCTCATTCAGTCTATTATAGGTAAAAATGCATTTTTTCTTCAAGATATGGATGAAACATAACTTTTTGGAGGTCCTGTCAATGGCACGATGATCAAACATTATTTTTTTTTAAATCTTTGTTCAAAGTTGTTTAAGTAATTGTAAAGAACATTTCTTGAAAAAAAGTTTGAAAATGAAATACAAAAATAAGGGAAAAAGAGAAAAGAGGGGAGATAAAAAGAAAAGGTGCAGTCCCATACCAAAAAAGAGAAAAATCTGAAAGTGTGCAAGTCCAAATGCCACTACTTGAGAAGAAACTATTATTTAGTCATACAACCTAATCATGACTCAGTAAATTTGAATTTATGTTGATAGTTAGTGAAAAATATCTGCCAAACAGTGTAAACTTGGCTTATCAGTAGAATATATTAGAAAAGAAAGAAAATGGTTCTAACAAGCTCAAAAACTAAACCAAGAAAGAAAGAAGGACGCTTATAAATTTCAAATCTTAAGCCTTCACAGTTTTGTTTTAATTTTCTGCAAATAAAGTCTATGTGCAGCTTGTACATAATGCCATAGCCCCCATAGAAAATAAAACTATATAATCCTGATTTGATTGTGTTTTAAATTCTTGTTTTAGGAATAGAGAATAAAAATCTGTCAAACAGTGCAATCTTGACAGATAGTTAGAACAGATAGAGAATTACTGAGTTCAAATGTTTAATCTGAACTCATGGAAGATATAAGAGTAGAAATAGATAGTTTCCTGCTTTCAAATAAAATAAAAATTGATGTTACAAGGGTTTTAAAATCTAAATGCACCCACTGAAGAAAAAATGTTAGGAAAGTATGTTGTGTAGGTAGAAGTTTGGGAGAAAAATCATCTAATTATGATATTACAGATCATCTTTTTAAGTAGCATGATCATCAAAGGAAAAGAGGAATGTCAAAAGCAAGGAACAAGGCACTAGTATACTTTCCAGAGATTTATTCTCTGAGGTTCTTGACACCTCCAAGGAGATTCCCTCCCCAAGTGGAGCCACTGTTAGCCATCTATAAATTCTGTTATACCTAATGATGGCTAAATAGATTCCTTTGTTTTCAAGAAACAATTTTTTATTAAAAAACTATGAGTTCTTGAAACCTCACTATGTTCATTATCTTCAAAAGAATAATTTCACTGATAAAATTCACTCAAAACCTTTAATTTACCCTACTGTTACAAAAGAAGACTGTTTTCAAGCCCCTTTTTCCATCTTTTCACCTTCATGATTTCCTCCCAAGTTCCTCGATTTCACTCTTATTCACTCCTATCCTAACATTCATTTCCCCAATTGAAAAGGGTTTCTTTCCCTTCATTTACCCTCCTTTCTACCCAAAAATGCTTCCAAAACCCTTCAAAACCATGGAAAACTGCTTTTTTTTTTGTTTAAATCCACTTATTTACCCTATCAGAACTTCTTAAAAGGCTTAAAAAACCCTCTTTTAAGCCTTATTCTGACTGTTTCTAAACATAAGGCCTTAAACCCCTACGGGATTAAGCCCTCAGCCCTCTCTTCATATAACCAAAGCCCGTGACTGTTGGCTAAAGCTTAAACCCCTTTTGTTTTTTACCTCGGTTCCATTCTTCCCACAGAACCCTTTCCCTGCCTCACTTTATCCCCTTTTCCTTATATTTTTCACCCCGTGCCATTTCTCTCCTCGAAAAAATCTCCACCACTGATCTCATCGATCCAACGGTGATCACCTACCCCCATCACCCTTTCTTCCAACCACCCATCATTATCCTTTCACTCTCACAAATGGATCTCAACCGTAGATCCTCCAGATCTAATGGTCGTCACTGATCCTATTATCACCCTAGTATTTCTTAGGTTGTGGGATTTTTGTTTATAGTTAAAGAAAACCAGGGGTAACCAAGAACCTCTTTTAGAATTTAGGATCTAGCCTTCTTGAGTTCTGGAGACGGATCTCTCCTTAAGATTTAACTTTGTTTTGTAATGGATTTTAGGCTAGCTATGAGTGGACAATTTGGTTTGATTTTTTGAATGTTGGTAGGAATAAAGGACTAGAAGGGAAACCATAGAAAGATCTACCTAACCATTGGGCAATGGAGTCAAATTTATAGCAAACAAGACTAGAAAACTAAGGTCAAAAGAACAAATATACTAAGGGCAAGATAGATGATCTTCAGAGGGTTTTAAAAGGCTATTTTGATGAAGTGGTATGATTTGGACTAAGGGAAGTTAAGAATCCTTAGATCACAGAAAAGGAAGAGGGAAATTGAGGTCAAACGAGACTAAAGAGCAATTAAGAATTCTAAAGTCTGGAAATTAGCAGAAAACATAAACATGAAAACTAGTAAAAACAAAGAGCTTTTTATACTGATTTTGTAATACCTTTCCTAGTTATTCATTTAAGATGGAAAATAACACAAGATGTATGAATGAAACTTAAAGAAATAAACAATAAAAACTGGAAGATATAATACTCATCTGATCAGCACGAGGATCATTAGTTATGATGTCTATTTGCTTTAGTTTCCAGCCTGCTGCTTCAACTTAACTCACATAAAATCCCAATGTTTTCAACAAAAAAGTCTATAGTAGTCTTGATAATTTTATTCCACACAGAAATACTTCAAAGAGTGAAGTATTTATACAAATTCTAAACTAGAATATATTGAAAAAAATATCAATATTTGTTCACAAATATCTCTAACTTTTTTACATAAATAGAACATAAGTAAAGGACACTCAAGACTAATGCATCTATTTGGCACTATTTTTTATGGATAGGTGATGACTAAGAGGAGAATTTGAATTTGATCCAACTCTTAGTTGATAATTAGGCATCCAAGTCACTAACTGCTTCCTTTCTTTGTGCATTCTGCTCCAGCAATTCTGCAAACTTGGGGTCCAATGATATCTTTGTATTTCTCAATCCGAAATAGATATGTAAAAAATGAAAGAGGTTATTGCAGATAAATATCTATTTCAAATTGAGAAATACAAAGATATCATTGGACCCCAAGTTTGCAGAATTGCTAGAGCATAATGCACAATGAAAATGTGATTAATTTTGGATTCCCATCAACTAGAGTTGGATCAAGTAAATTCTCCTCTTAGTCAGCCTAGCATCCATAAAATAATTCTCCAAATAGATGCATTAGTCTTGAGTAATCCTTTCTGGAGTATTTATACCAAAACTGATTAGAGACATTTAATGAGCAATATTGATATTTTCAAGATATTCTAGTTTTAAAATTTATATACTTCATAACATTATTTTATATTTAGAATCATTCCTTTTTAAGCTACGACACATGGAAAACATTGAGACATACTATCAAATTCAAATTGGCAGCATCTTTGGCCCAAAACAAATAAATATAATAATGATCCTCGTGTTGATCAGATGAGTATTGTATCTTCCAGTTTTCATTGTTTATTTATTTAAGTTTCATTCATACATCGTGTGTTATTTTCCATCTCAAATGAATAACTAGGAAATATATTACAGAATCAGTGTAAAAATCTCTATGTTTTTACTAGTTTTCATGTTTATGTTTTCTGCTGATTTCCAAAATTTAGAATCCTTAATTGCTCTTTAGTCTCGTTTGACCTCAATTTCCCTCTTCCTTTTTTTTGATCTAAGGATACCTTGGTCAAATCATGCCACTTCATCAAATAACCTTTTAAAATCCTCGAATCTCTATCTTGCCTTATTAATTTATTCTTTTATTTTAGTTTTCTAGTCTTGTTTGCTATAAGTTACAATGGTTAGATAGATCTTTTTATGGTTTCCTTTGTAATCCTTTATTCCCACCAACCTTTCAAAAAAATCCAACCCAAATTGTACACTCATAGCTAGCCTAAAATCCATTACATAACAAAGTTAAATCATAAGGAGAGATCCCTCTCCAGAAGTTAGGAAGGCTAGATCCTGAATTCTAAAAGAGGTTCTTGGTTACCCCTAGTTTTCTTTAACCCTCAGCAAATTCCACGACCTAAGAATTAACTAGAATGATAACTACTCTTTTAACAACCATATTGGGGAACTAACCACTCTCCAGTTTTAAGTTTAATCTTGGAGGAAGATTTTTAAATATATCTTTTCTACTTTAAGATTAAGTTTAAAGGTTGTGGGTATTTACCCAATAAACATTCTAGCTCCCAAGAAAGTCCATTACACTAGATCCAACCCTGATCCCAATCCTCCAGATATAGTAGACAATCCAGACCAGATAGGAAAAAAGAAAAAACAAATTGTTAGTTCAGAAACTGAAATACCCCTGAAAAGAGCTGATTCTTTACCCAAAGAATTAGTAAGCTTATCAGACATTGAATTTGATTTGAAGTTTGAAAATCACTATTTAGAAACAAGTCTGAAACTAATTTAAAGGAAGTTGTTTTAGATCTTGTTTTTACCTCTCATGTGAGTGAAAAACACAAAATTATTTCAGTTCTTACTAAATCAGACAAAACTGAAAGTCAAAGTCCAGTAAAAAGGGTAAATGTTACAAAAATTAAAGACATTGAAGAAGCTGTTAAGTTAGCCAAATTTTTGTCTCAATTCAAACCTCCAGTTTCCCAACTATACACCACAGTCTTTCCAGCATCAAATTCTACTATGTATGCTGCCACTTCATTTACAGATTCTACTGTCAATTCACCTCAAGAGCCTATAAGCCCTGAGTTGCCTTTGCACCATAGGATCATATATTCATCATATCCTCAATCCACCACTAGTTCATCAACAGATCCATTCATCCCTGAGCTACCCTTGCAGCCTAAAGTAGTCTTTCCATCATTCCCTAAATCCACTACCACCACCACCATAAGCACTAGCCATACTATTTCTTTTTCATCCCCTTTACCAAGCTCTTCAAGTACATCCATTGTAGTTACCAGCCTTATTCCTACCACTACTACTGTACCTCCTAGTTTAGCAAAAATCCAAGCCATGGCAGCCAGATATGCTCCCTTGGTCTTACCTCAAAATCTCCATGACATGCCCCAAAATTATCAAAAAGATATCCCATTGTTTGATAATCTTTCACAAATTACTGCACAACAACATATCACCAGAAAGAAATCATAGTGAATGATTCATGAGATAAATAGATGAGTACAATATTTTCATGTTTTCATTGTGTATTTCTTTAAGTTTCATTCATATATCATATGTATTTTCCTTCTTAAATGATAAACTAGGAAAGTTATTACAGAATCAATGTTAAAAAGGTCTCTTTATTTACTAGTTGTCATTATTTATGTTTTCTGCTGATTTTTAGACTAGAGAATTGTTAAATGACCTTTAGTTTCGTTTGACCTCACCTTTCCCTCTTCCTTTCTGTGATCTAAGGATTCTTAATTTCCCTTAGTCCAGAATCACATCACTTCATTAAATTAGCCTTTCAAACTCTCTGAAAGTTATCTAACTTGCCCTTAGCATATTTCCATCTTTTGACCTTGGTTTTCAAGTCTTGTTAGCTAGAAATTTGACTCCATTTCCCAATGGTTAGGTAGATCTTTCTATGGTTTCCCTTGTAGTCCTTTATTCCTACCAACATTCAAAAAATCAAACCCAACTGCACAATCATAGCTAGCCTAATATCTGTTGCCTAAATAAAGCTAAATCATAAGGAGAGATCCCTCTCCAGAAGTCAGGAAGGCTAGATCCTGAATTCTAAAAGAGGTTCTTGGTTACCCCTGGTTTTCTTAACTACAAAAATCCTCATCCCACAACCTGAGAATTACTAGGGTGATAACAGGTCCCAAGGATTTCAACTCCACCGATAACATTTCACTCCCTGACAAAGTTGCTGACGTCACCAGCCGGCCCACCTTCCACTATATTCTCGCGATCGTGCACCTTGTCCCATCGCGCTCCCTCTCTGCCATTGATCTGGCTTCCCCAGATCCAACGGTCCTAATCCATTACCACGCTTGATTCTCCAAAAATTGTTAACGCCCATTTTCAACGCGAAATTGGTTGTTTTTCAGGGACAGGTGTCAACACCTGTATGGTATCGCATTTGTCGGGGTTAAAACCACTTACCACTTAAACCCCACACGAATACTACCCCGGTATCGCTGCAAAACCACCTTCCCCCATCTTCATATCAGATTCAAATTTAAACCCTGTTCTTCTTGGTTTTCATAAAGGAACCCTCCTCTATGCATTCTCCCTCCTCTGCATCATTCCTCCGCCTTCCTCGAAACCTCTGAAAGCAGTTTACCCTCAAACGTAGGTTTTCATAATACGTTTTTTGTTTTAGTTGCAGGTATAATGGCAGTTTATTATGCAGGTCGTCCCACAGCAAATCCAAGTTGCAGGAGCCTAGGATGACAATCCTCAAGGCTAGATAATCAAAAAAGGGACCCAGGGTTCGAGTTTAAAGGTTTGATCAGTGTCTCATGAGCATTGGTCAAAAAAACCCTCTAGCATCGAAGGAAGCCACCTGTACACCAAAAACAATGAAGAACAGTGAAGATTAAAGTATGGAAAAAAAATATTAAAGGTTAAAGCATAAGCCAAAAGATTAGAAGCTTAACCAAACATATTAAAGATAAAAAGCACTGTTAAAGATAAATTAATTAAAGGATAAAAAAGTTAGCAAAGTGACAGAGACAAAAGATGATAAAGGAAGGCCAAAAAGCATTATTAGAGGCCTAAATAGAGTTTAAAGAGCTAATTAGTTAGATCAGCAAGAAAGAAAGCTTTGAATGACAAATCATTGAAGCAATTACTCCTCCAAAAGACTAAAAATGCCACCTACAGGCCTAATTTGCCTCAAAAGACACATAAAGCTATTACAGTCAAAGATATTTCCAATAGACAACTCAAAAGTTATTACCAGCCTACCAAATAATCCTGAAATTCAACAAAAGCAACTAAGTAGTTCAAAAAGTTAATGTAATATTCATTATGCAGAGTTAGTCTTAAACACATTTTTTCCTTGGGCCTTACATGGTCTCAAAGGTCAAACACATTTAATCTGTCATTTATGAAACATTTAAGGACCCATTCTTCAACCCACCCCCTCATTTCATCTATAAATATCATATGAGGAGCTCAATGTAAGTGTTAGTTGGATTATTATTGAAGTGTAAGATAGTTGCTGAAGTTGTTGACGTGCTATTGAGTAGTTGAAGAAAACTAGGCTGAGAAGAGAAGTTTTGAGCTGTAAAGACCTGCTGGACTTGAAGTATGTAGCTGGTTTGAACATCAATAATACAAGCTGATTCATGGGATCCTGGTCTATGTTAATGGTGATGTTATTCCTCATTGTTTTTGTTTCTCCTTTTGTTTTACAAACTGTCCATTTTCTCTGATAAAGAACATAAAATTTAGATTGGGATCTACTGTCAAAATTACCCTATTTCTATCTGAAAGCTTTATCTTTATGTTTTCTTCTGCTAAGATACGTTTCGAGGATTCTTAAATGCCCTCTAGTTTTATCCAGCTTTTTGTTTTAAGATGATTCAATAAGTATAACCACGAAGAAATGTTGGTGAGCCCATGTATGTCTGAGTACAACTTGAGATATTGTTTTTAAAGATCTTTTTCAAAGCTTGCTAAGTAGAGTATAAACCAGGGAACTCTATGGTTAGCCCTGTCCTTTGGTTAATATTTAACATTTGCTTTGAAATATCCCTTGAGAGTATGCCAAAAGCAGGCTAGATTCATAGTCTATGTCTGATCTTAGGCTATTTTTCTTGTTCTCTTATATGTTTTCTCCTTTCTGAAAGTATTCTTCAGATTACTAGATTGTTGTCTTAAAATTTTCTTTATTACAAGTCTATCCAAAGAAGTCTATGGTTTTCCATGTCCTTTGGCTTGCTTCAAACAGTTACTTTGAAAGGCTTTTCTTGTCTAGTGGAGTTAATATATTCTTAATTGATTATTAGCTTTGCCTCTTTCACAATATCTTAATGTGTCATATCACAATTCAATCTAAAGATCCTTTGATATAGATGACTTGCCCTATGGAAACCCTTGAAGAATTTTTGTACAATTAAATCCTTTTGTGACTCCATAGTGCAATGGCTTAATACTGTTTCATGACCTATCTTTTTATCTAAACCATTCTTTCAATTTACTCTCACCTTCACCCTTCAACTAACCTCTTCAGTTAATAATATCCATCCCAACCAAACAAACAAGTTCCTAAGAGCTTCATAACTAGCCTAATATCATAAACAAAGCATAAAGATATACCTTCCAAATACACTTATATAGAGAGATCCCTCTCTGAATCTAGGATGGCTAGGTCCTAGGATTCCAAAGTGGTTCTGATGTGGCCCCTTGTAGCGTTTATTCTTGCCATTCTTGTAAATCATAGGGAGCCAAGAGTCATCAGACTATTGTAACTAGAAATCATGAGTTGAATGGATTAGCTAATTTTTATCCAATGGCCATGAAGAAGAAAATGTCATATTTTTGAGTTAAGGTGAACTTTTCATCTTGCTTTCATGAGATGTGCTTCTTGTTCATAAAGTTACTTCCCATCTGAGTTTTCAACCATGCTTACAGTCATGATGGGGTCCAATGGTGATAAAAGGCTGTTAAATTCCCACTTATAGATCTTCAAAAGATTTAGATGTAAAAAACTATGAAAATTTCCATTCCTTTTCATGCACAATATGTAATGCAAAAAAAAGTATTTTACATTAGGGAGATTTCAGACCTAAGATTACATTTTTTCATCAATCCTCAGCCTATTATTGGAGAGTCAACATATTATCTATAGAGAAGTCCAAAGAGGGAGTCAAATTTTAGTTTTAATTTTTAATCATTTGGAAAGGATTTTTCCTCATATTTGTGATTTTTGGTTGGTAGATTTTATTGAGTAAATCTTATTGAGTATATGACCCACGTTTAGTATCTAGTATACATTATTGATGAGCGGCAGGTGCATGTGGATTCAACCAAGATCCAAGCTATTAGAGATTTGCCAGCCCCAACCACTCTAACAGAGCTTTGCAGGTTTATGGGTCTTGCTAATTTATACTACAGGTTTGTGTTGGTTCTCTCATATCACTTGGCCCTTGAGTCAAGTCACCAAGGGAGGAGCGAAAGAAAAAATATTTTTGTTGGAATCTCAACAGAAGGCATTCGTAGAATTGAAACATTGCCTATTCTCTACCCCAGTGCTCACATTACGAGACTTTAAACAAAAATTTGAGATCGAGAGAGATGCCTCTCAGTATGTTATTGGGGAAGTTCTTACTCAACATGGGCATCGAGTGACATATCGTAGTGAGACACTAGTTGACACAGTCTAGAAGTATCCCACTTATGAAAAAGAGATGTATTCCATTATGCATGCATTCCGACAATGGAAGTATTGCATTTTGTGGAAGGAAATGATCATCCACACAGAACACAGACCCTTTCATTTCATACAGACACAAGGGAAGTTGTAGAACGACCGCCATCAAAAGTGGTCCACATATCTACAATAGTTTCAATTGAACATCAAGTACAAGGAGGGCAGCACCATAATGTTTCAAACTGCCTCAACCGACCACTGATCATGGCAATAACCACTATTCTCAAATATTGTGGGCACGAGACTTCTGATTGGCTGCTTCTCTACAAAAGTGATCCAGAATTCGACACACATACAAGACGCTCTTGGAGGGTAACCGAGTTCCAAATTTTCACCTCTAGGATGCACTGCTATGTCACTTGGGACACCTTTGTGTTCCTTCAAGTGAGCGTGCCAAGATGATTTTTGAAGTGCAATAAAATCAGGCGGTTGGGCATTTCAAGGTCGAGAAAATAATGGCAGTACTACAGAAGTATTTCTATTGGCCAAACATTTGACGGGATGTCAGGAAGTGTTTGGTCAATTTAGTGTGTCCTAAATTGCTGCATTTAATTTGTCAATCCGGGAATCGTAAGCTGATGAAGTGCGGCGCACTATATGTGCAAGATAACCTATTTCTTTACTTTTTGTCATTTTTGGTTTTCTAAGGTGAAATGGAAATTCTAAGATGAAAACAAGTATGGTTATGTTTGTTCAAGGAAATGATATCCCCTATAATGATTTACCAACTTGAAACTTTAAAAAGAAATTTGAAATTTACAATGACAAGACTTGAAAGGAAATGAAAATGTGCTGCTGAAATGAAAAGGTGCTGCTAGTCTAATAAATCAAAACAGTGAACTATTGAGCATGAAAGCCAAACTATTCTTGCTGCTGACTAAACACAAAAGAAACTATGCTTAAGGAAATTCAAAATTGCAACAAAATAAATCTAAATCAGATTACATCAATTTATCTTATGATCCTTCATCATTAGTCCAGCTATGATTTTCGGAAGTAATCATAAACAACTTGAGTAACTGATATCTAACTTGCAGAAAGTAAACTAATATCAAACCATGCATTCATGATTCAATCCCTCACCATCAGTCCAGCTGTGGCTTTCGGAGGCAACTGAAGATGTTATGCACAATTTAATATATCTTACATTTGCAGAAAAGAAACTAATACTAAACTACGCATTTCATAATACAATCCCTCACCATCAGTCCAGCTGTGGCTTTTGGAGGCAACTGAAGATGCTATGAGCAGCTTAATATATCTAAATTTGCAAAAAAGAAACTAATACTAAACTACACATTTCATAATACAATCCCTCACCATCAGTCCAGCTGTGGCTTTCGGAGGCAACTGAAGATGCTATGAGCAGCTTAATATATCTAAATTTAACTACTGAAACAAATAAGCAAAACTGAAATAAACAGAGCAATACTGAATTTAAACAGAAATTATGAAAAGAAAATTAGCAGCAGAACAATGTTAGTTCCATGTCATTAGTTAAAAAGCTATGAAAATGCCCGGGCTGCCTATCTATAACCTGAAACAAGAACACTGATCAGTGATTAACAATCATAAAACATGAAAGACAAAAGTGAAATGGAAACTATGGAAGTTTATAAACAGAAATGAAGCAAATGCAATATATAAACATATGAATGGATTATGGCACAATGAACTTTTAAAGAAATGAAATGAGAATTTTACACTAATGCACAAAAACCTTAGCTGAGCAGGGGCCCTCTACACCAGCCTTGGCAACGATCTTCAAATACGAATTCCGGTTAACAAAACAGAGTCTTCTTATATTAAAAAGCAGTCATTACAGAATAGTGATGTTACGGCACAAGTACAACGTAATCACATTACAGAGCAGACTAATGAAAGATAACATAAATTAACATCGACTAACTCTATATGCGTATGCAAACGCATTATATATATAACAAAGAAATATAACTGTCTCCTAAAGTTCATGCTGGTGGAGAGCACGTAGACCACTACGTCCACGAATCTAGGATCATGGCCGTGTTGGAAAGTAAATCTACGAGGAGTGGATACTTGAATTCGACTAAGGAGCCATGCACAGATGTCGATTTATCCTCGGCAACTTAAAAACGGCCGTATGAACCTTCATGTGACACGAAACAGAGTCCGGCCGACATGAAACTCTATGGTTGACTTCCATGTGGACGCCTTTGACCGCAGCTTCTTTAGATGAGTTTGCTCGAACCAATAGGACACGAACCATGTCCACATCATTCCTGACCTGCCCATGTGGCTCGTTTTCCTTGTAGACACCTGTAGCATAGAGTTTCACAAAATAGCTGCGGAAAGTTGCAGCAGCTGCGGAAAGTGGCAAGATTCCGCATTTGAATGAACAAAATCTAAATCAAATAGCAAACACAAAAATATAATTAAAAACCATGTTAGATGCTCTTTTGCACATGATATTGACAACTTGGGAGGTTCAGGTGAGTGAAAAAGGTATAGAAAAGTGTATGGAAAAGATGCAGATTTGAGTCTCAACATACCCCCACTGTGAAGGTGTTGCATGTCCTCATGCAACCAAAATTTTGATAATCTTTCTTCAGTTCATGTGCCTTGACACTTCAGCCAACACATCCAATCCTCTCCTCTTCTTCCTTGGTACTGCCAACATTCTGGGTTTCTTCATTAAGCACCTAAATTTGATATTAACAAGTGCTCTGTTCAACTTCTGGCATTTCCTTTTCAGTTTCTTATTCTTCTTCTGCCATATTCCCAAATGTAGCATGGTATTATCATGGATGATTTTGTCCAATTTTCTTTGTTCTTTCAATGTTTCATTTTCATTTTTGATGTGCCTATTTAAAAGCTCCAGTTCAAAAATTTCATGTTTTAGTGATTGAACTAAAGCATCCTGCAATGTATGAGGCTGAATGGACGAAGTACTTGGATCTGTAGCTGCCTTTTCCAAAGATTCTATGTAGTCATATACTTCCTGCTGCTTGGGGTCTATTTCAGGTATCATTTTTATTGGGTTGTCCCCAAAATGCCGTGAAGGAGAGTTATCTTCAAAATATGGCTTAGGAGGGCTCACATCAATATCTTGCTGAGAATGGGATGGAGTATGCTCAATGTCTGCTTGGGAATGAAATGAACCAGGTTCACTAACTGACTGAGATGGACTATGGTTAGCTAGGGACTGTTCAGATGTCTCCTCACCCAAATCAATGAAATGAGGACCCTTAATTTGTGTTTTCCTCAATTTCCCCTTAAGTCTGCTGCTTCTCCTCACACGCTGTGGTACACTACCCTTTTGTTTTTGTTTTCCTTTCTCTGTCTTCTTGGGCATAGATGACTATTTTTGAAGATAGATTAATCTTTCAGATAACACTTGATTATCTTCTTCTTCAGAAGAAGGAGTTTTATGTACAGCCTCAATAATTTTTCTTTCTTTTGGTGTTATTGGCTTCTTACCCTTGATTTCTTTCTTCTTCTTCTTTGACAGTCTCTCTTCCTTATCAGTTCTTTCAATTGCAGTAGTAGGAGTATTTTGGATTTCATCAATTGTTCTTTTTCTCCTACTTCTTCTTGCTGTACTACCTTCAGGAATTTCCGGAGTAGGAGTAATTTGGGTTTCAAAATTTATTCTTTTTCTTCTACTCCTTCTTGCTGTGCTACCTTCAGGAATTTCCTGAGGTTCCTCAAAGAAATTTCTAACTAGAAATTGTTCCCATGTGTCTTTCCTTTCCTTTAACTCCTTTTCAATTAGAATTTTTACAAGGCCGTGGTGATATAGATGGGGTTCTACATCTCCTAAGTGTTTCTGAACAGTCACAGCCATTTTCTTCAAGCTATTTAATAGAAAATATGGAAGATTGAGAGCTTGATTTTCTAGAAAATTCATCAATAGCCTGGTATGGTACATATACATGGACCCAAAATGGCCTTCACATGTAATGAATTTCTGAACAACTAGCAGTAAAGTAGCCCATTCCTCTTTCAATGCATGCACAGGAATTCCTCTTTTAAAAACAGTTATGTCCATACCTTGGTTTCGTAAGATTGTTCTCCATGCTTCATCACTGATGCTTTTATTTTTAAACCAATGCTCACCCTCCTGAAGGAGTTCCGTGGCTGTTGCTATAGATGCTTCATTGACCGCAAACATAAGGTCTCCAATCTCCACTTCCAAGCCATCAAACGACCTTGCAAATGCTTTCGTAACTTCTTTGTGATAACCTCTGAATTTCTGGATAAAACGCAGCCATTTTGCTTTCTTCAATATCTCCCTTATTTGCGGATAACCCTCCATAAACTTCGGTCCTTCCGGTTCTTCTCTTAGCAATTTACCCATTTCTCTTTTCTGCTCTTCACAAATTTTGCTTGCATGAGGGTTCAAGCGGAAGTAGAACGGTTGAATGCACAGGAACGAGCACAATGGCTGTGGGGATGTATCATAAAATGGGAATGAGCACCATAAACGGAATGGAGTGAGACTGTGGGTAGATATCCGGGAGTGAGAATAAACACAATGAACGAAATGGAGTGAGACAGAACAGAGTGGGGTTTCGTAAATACAACAGAGACATGACAAAGAGATTAACAAAGTATAACACATTCGGCAGCGTTTTGAATTTTGGTGGCTGCGCAATAAATATGAGCACGTTTCAATCAACGGTTATGAATTTATGCGGCTGTAAGAGTCCTTGGTCAAATCAAATACGTCTCATTATCACCGGTGGAATATTGGATCATGAGTGAAAATCGGGGGTTTAATGATGAAGTTGTTTGAGAATGAATGCGAGAGGATAATATGGAGATCGTGAAAGGTTACGGAATTGTCAATATAATCATTGCACGTAATGGATAGAGCTCATGGTTCAGAACTATATAAAAATGTGTTTTTCAATGCTATTTGAAATAAATTTTATTCATACCTTTGGAATCTTTGCCTTTTCCCTTGGTCTTCAACTAATTGATCTCCATTGGTGTTTTGAATACTCCATGTCTTCATTTTTTGATCCTCTCACCTGCATTTTATTTCATAATAACGTCTGACTGTACATTCTTTTTGAAAACAGAGTAGTAGCTGCGGAATCTGCTTCTGGATGCGGAAACTGGAGTCAGCTGTGGAAACATATGTCAGCTGCGGAAACTGACACAACTATCACTTGGATGAATGGAAATGAACAGATGACAAATGACCAGATGGAAATGGTCATGAAAAAGATTTTTATTGATGGAATGGAATGAAATGGATAAAATGAAGTAGAATAGGGTGAAATGAAATGAAATGAAATGGAATGAAGTGGAATGAAATGAAGTGGATGGTGACAAAACTTGTGAAATAAAAGAGAGATTTTTTGGAAAATATAGAGTGTCAGGTGTTCCTGATTTTCACCCTATATTTTCTGTATAAGACTGCCAATCTATGATTGGTTTTCAGGCTTATACCATTTTTTTTTTTTTTAACTGAAAAGAACAAAAGCTAGGCTGGTGGAGAAGAAGAATTCTTCTGTACCAGCCTGATTGCAGAACTTTCTTGAAACAATTTGACAAAATCCTCTTTTGAGAGTGGCTTATGATAAATTTTCAATCTATGGCCATTCACAATAAGAGGAGTTTGAAATTCATCAATGGTCTTGATTCTTACCGCTCCATTGCTAAAGATCTTGTCAATCTCATAAGGCCCAAGCCAATGAGTCTGAAATTTTCCTTGAAAATCTTTAAACTTGGAATCAAATAACAATGCCCAATCTCCTTCTTGAAACTTATTTTCTTTGATATACTTGTCATGCCATTTAGCTCTTTGATATTGAACTAGATCAGTTCTTAGAATTGCTTCTTGTCTGATCTCATCTAGCTCATTCAACTGCTCCATTCTATGCTTTTGGGCTTCTGATAAGTCCATCCCCAACTGAACTGCTATCTTGAAGGTCTTGATTTGGAACTCAATAGGGAGCAAGACTTCTTTCCCATAAACAAGTTCATAGGGAGAGTGTCCTGTTGTATTTCTCCATGTAGTTCTGTAGGCCCACAAGGCTTCAGGAAGCCTTTCTGCCCAATCTCTTCTATGTAGATGAACAATTTTGGTGATGATACTTTCAAGAACTTTATTTGTGGACTCCACTTGACCATTTGCTTGCGGATGGTAAGGAGTAGATATTTTGTGCTTGATTTTGTATTCTTCCATCAACTTCTCCACCAAATTAGATGTGAATTGGCTCCCCTGATCTGTCACAATTTCTCTTGGAACACCAAAGCGAGTAAAAATATCCTCATAAAGAAAATGAACAACTGAATTTTCAGTAGCAGATACTAATGTTTTGGCTTCTACCCATTTAGTAACATAATCAATACAAACCAATATATACTTCTTTTGCTTGGATGGTGGATTAATAGGTCCAATGAAATCTAGAGCCCACTTTTCAAAGGGTTCAATGAGTACCTGTGTTTGCAGTGGCATTTCATTTGAAAGGGTAGGTTTCCCTACTCTTTGGCAGCTGTCACACCTTTTGACATATTGTTTTGCATCTTTGAAGAAGGAAGGCCAATAATATCCTAAAGAGAGGATTTTATAGGCCGTCCTTTTGTCTGCAAAGTGTCCGCCGCATGGTTCATCATGACATGCCTTAAGAATATCAGGCATTTCATCTTCCATGACACATCTTCTGATCACAAGATCTGGCCCTGTTTTAAACAATTCGTTAGAAATCCATGAATATTTTGAACTCTCCTGAATAATTTTTCGTTTTTCTCTTGAAAATAAATGTGAAGGTAGTTTCCCTGTAACCAAATAGTTAGCAATATCTGCATACCAAGGGGTCTTAATAGTTACTGCAAACAAGTATTCATCAGGAAACTTATCTTCTACGGGAGAATCTTCTTTAGTATTCTGAATCCTAGACAAGAAATCAGCTACTGTATTCTGTTTTCCTGGTCTATCCAACACAGTAATATTGAATTCTTGCAAAAGTAAAAGCCATCTTGTCACTCTGCCATTAGTAACGGGTTTGTTCATTAAATATCTAATTGCAGAATGGTCAGTATGAATAAAAGTTTCATAGCCTGTTATGTAATGTCTAAACTTATTAATTGCATGAACAACAGCTAAGAACTCTTTTTCAGTCACGGTATAGTTCAACTCTGTGGGAGTCAAATTTTTACTGGTGTAATAAATGGCATAAGGAATTAAATCTTTTTGACCCAACACAGCTCCAAGAGCTGTATCTGAAGCATCTGTAGAAATATGGAAAGGAAGTTTCCAATTTGGTCCTCTCAAGATAGGTGCTTCAGATCTTCTTGTTTTCAAAGTTTCAAAAGCTGATTGACAATCAGGATCCCATTTAAATTCACAGTCTTTTGTAAGCAACTTGAAGAGTGGAGATGCTATTTTAGTGAAGTTTTCTATAAATCTTCTATAGTAAACAGTAAATCCTAGAAAACTTCTAACATCTCTTTGACAATTTGGAATAGGCAACTTGGAGATGACTTCAACTTTTGATCTATCAACCTTAATCCCATCTCCTGAAATATGATGTCCTAAAACAATCCCTTCATTAAACATCATAAAGCATTTTTCATGGCTTAATGAAAGGTTTGTTTCTTTACATCTTATGAGAACTTTTTCCAAATTTTCTAATGCCTCTTCAAATGAATTACCATAAGCTGTAAAATCATCCATATAAACCTCTACACAATCATGGATTAGATCAGAAAAAATTCCTAGTACTGCTCTTTGGAATGTTGCTGGTGCATTACATAACCCAAAAGGAAGCACTCGGTAGGAAAAAGTTCCCCATGGACAAGTAAATGTGGTCTTATCTTGGTCTTCAGGTGCTACCTGTATTTGATTATAGCCACTAAAACCATCCAAAAATGAAAAGTACTTTTTACCTGCTAATGTATCTAATACCTGATCAATAAAAGGCAAAGGAAAGTGATCCTTCAAAGTTGCTTTGTTCAATTCCTGTAATCAATGCATACCCTCCATTTACCATTCTTTTTAGGTACTATAACCAAAGGAGAAACCCATCGGCTATCTGAAATTGGATAAATGAAGTTTACATTGAGAAGTTTTTGGAGCTCTTCTTTCACTATTTCCCTAAGATTTGGATTCATCCTTCTTTGAGGTTGTCTGATTGGTCTATTGTTTTCCTCAATATAGATATGATGGATGCAAGTCTTAGGATCAATACCTTTCATGTCTGTATACTCCCATGCAAATGCAGTAGAATGTTTTTGCAAGATTCTATTTAGTTCTTCTTGTTGTGACTTCTCCAAATGTTTGTTGATATTCAATGTTTTTCCTGGAAAAATCTCAATAGTAGAACTACCAAACTCTTCCATAGAGTAAAGAGACATTTGTCTTGATGATAAATATTCTATGTCGGATTCCAACTGAAATTGTGTGGGGTCATATTCTGAAGATATCTCAAAATTTTCTAATGTGTTCAGAATTTGACTATCCTCACTAATTTCAGAAATGGTAAAGATAGGTTGTATAGTGTTCTCATCATCGACCCATTCATTGTCTCCTATTTCTGTAATTGCTCTTGCGGGAGGATACAAATTGAATTTCTTTGTCGAATTACCATTAGAAATGTACATGTCTCGAGATCTACAACTAATAAAAGCATCAGCTGTGGCCAGCCAAGGTCTTCCTAAGATAATTGGATGTCCTCCTAGATTGCTTTTGGGAGTCAAAATCATAAATTCTACTGGATATTCCCAAGAATCTAAGGAGACTGAAATATCTTCTAATACACCATCTGGTTTAATAACTGATCGATCTGCAAGTTGCAGTAAAGTAGGTGTAAAAAGAAGGTTAGGAATTTTTAGCTGTTCCATAGTCTGTCTACTCATAATGTTGATAGCAGCCCCTAAGTCAATCAATGTGTTTGTAATTTCTATCCCATTTATATGTGTCTTGACAATTGGACTTCCTGGATCTACATACTTCTGCATGGTAATTTTTCCCATCATAATATCTGCAATCTTTCCTACCAGGTGGATTCTTCTTGTGTCTTTTAGTTTCCTTCCTGGTATTTTGAAACTCAACTCCTTTATGGTTTTTGCTAGAATAGGAATTTCCCGAATGGCTTGTAGCAAGGGAATCTTGATACAAACATTCTTCAATTCATCTAGAAAGTCATAGTTAGGCAACAAGATTTGTTTTTCCACCCCCTTGTCAATTTGTAGTCTTTCGGGAAAAGGAGGTGTAGATGAAGATGTTGGTTGCTCAACTATAGGAGTTGTGGGTGTTAACTTTTCTTTTTCTTTTTGCATGCTTGAATTTTGAAGAGATTCTTTCTCAGAACCCTTATTAACTTGAAGAGAGTCCTCCTTAGAGGTATCTTGCTCTTGAATATCTATAGAAGGTTTTTCTAAAACTCTACCAGATCTGAGTTGTACATCGTTGAGAGGAACAATCATATAGGTAGGAAATTGTTGTCATTCTACCATGTAAGTATTCTGAGGATTTTTATTGTTAGGATTTGGCAATGGCTGAGCTGGAAGTTGATTTGTCTTTTGTTGGTATGGGAGCATGAGTTGAGGATTTGGATTTTGTTGAGAAGGTTGTTGTTGTGGAAATGGCAATGAAAGTTGTGGATTGGGTTTGGAAGTTGTGGAGCTTGTTGATTTTGAAAAGATGGAGGATATTGATAAAATTGAGCAAATCTCCCATAAGGATTTTGCATCCCTTGTACCCATGGCTGATATGGATTTTGATGTTGGGGCCAAGGTTGTTGCCAAGGATTCCAATTTGGTGGGGGTTGAGAATTCATAGGGTTGTTAAACCCTTGAGTTTTTTGCCCCTGCCAAGGTCTTCTTGCAACAAAACAGAGAGATTCTACTGAATTTGGATCTTCTTGAAAGACAGCTTTGAGTCCGGGAATTGAAGGACAATCCTTGGTCTCATGATTCTCTGAAAAAATCATACATGTTTCTACAACTTTTGCATCCAAGGGACATTCCCTTAAAGCATGTTTCTTCCTACATTTCGGACAAAAGATGGCTAAAGCATCTGTTTCTGCTTTTTGCTTGTTTTGGATTTTAAGGGTGTCTAGTTGTTCACTAAGGCCCCCTAAGATATCAGTTTTGAACTCATCAAGCATATTACCAATCTCTGCCCTACTTACTGATCCAGTTGCAGATTTGTTAGCCCTAATAAGAGAAGGATCCCTAGGCCCTTTTTCTGTTTTAGATTTTCCTCTTGAGAGATGGACACATAATTATGTTATGTCACGAAGTGGAAGTTGAGAAATGTCTCCTTTCCCCATCATGTTTAAAATATCTATCCATTCATCTCTAATGGATTTTAATATGAGGGCTTTCAAGGTTTCATCATCTAAGTTGCTCATCTTTGCTCTTTTTAAGTTGTATTGAATCTTTCAAGTAAATCTTCCAAGTTTTCATCTTCTTTTTGCATCATTTTGAATACCTCATCCTTGTGATTGGTGGGCATACAATAGTCCAAGTATCTATCCAAAAATGTTTGTTTCATATCATTCTAAGTCCTAATAGATTGAGTGGCTAATCCCATGAACCATTTCAAAGCAGATCCCTTCAATGTTGAAGGAAATAGTTTGAGTTTTTGAGAATCTTCCATATAGTCATAAGTTCGGCACACTACTTCAAACTCAAACAGAAATGTTTCAGGATCCTCACTTCGTAATCCATAAAAGTTAGGGAGAACAGATGGTGAGATATTTTTCATTGTTGCATGAGTTTCCTCATCAACTATAGGGAATCCAAACAAATTGTCTCCTTCCCTATTTCTACCATTATTTCCTTCACCATTGTTGTCTCCATTGTTTCCTCCTCTTCCACCTCTACCTCTACCTCCATCTATTACTTCCGCTTCCATGATAGTTTCTTTAGAGTCCTTAAAGTCCTCTAGTTCTTCTACCAAGAGAGTCTCTTTGTTTTCTAAATGGGTTTTAGTAGGTGGTATAGGAGATTCCTCTAATTCAGCTATTCCTTGACTTCCAAAAATCTTAAGGCTAGGGGTAGATGGTGGTGAATCTGGTCTATGCCTTGAAGAAGATGGAGTTGTGAAAATCGAACTCTTGGCTTTAGCTATAAACCTTCCCCTAGAATCTCTTGCTCTATGCATGTCATTTTTTTATTTTTTTTATTTTTTTTTAAAGTTGGGCTAATAATTCTCTTTCTGATCTTCCAGATCACACTAGGTGCAAGAAGAGAGCATACTTAAGAAATTACTGAACCAATAACTCTCTTTTCTGATCCTCCAGATCACACTAGGTGCAAGAGGAGAGCATACTTCAAGAAGTTATCAAGTTTTCCCTTCTTTTAGAATTTTTTTTTTGTGTGTTGTTTTTTTTTAAGAAATTGGCTATCTAGTTACACTTCCCCGGAAACGGCGCCAAAATGTTTGGTCAATTTAGTGTGTCCTAAATTGCTGCATTTAATTTGTCAATCCGGGAATCGTAAGCTGATGAAGTGCGGCGCACTATATGTGCAAGATAACCTATTTCTTAACTTTTTTTCGTTTTTGGTTTTCTAAGGTGAAATGGAAATTCTAAGATGAAAACAAGTTTGGTTATGTTTGTTCAAGGAAATGATATCCCCTATAATGATTTACCAACTTGAAACTTTAAAAAGAAATTTGAAATTTACAATGACAAGACTTGAAAGGAAATGAAAATGTGCTGCTGAAATGAAAAGGTGCTGCTAGTCTAATAAATCAAAACAACGAACTAGTGAGCATGAAAACCAAGCTATTCTTGCTGCTGACTAAACACAAAAGAAACTACGCTTAAGGAAATTCAAAATTGCAACAAAATAAATCTAAATCAGATTACATCAATTTATCTTCTGATCCTTCATCATTAGTCCAGCTATGATTTTCGGAAGTAATCATAAATAACTTGAGTAACTGATATCTAACTTGCAGAAAGAAAACTAATATCAAACCATACATTCATGATTCAATCCCTCACCATCAGTCCAGCTGTGGCTTTTGGAGGCAACTGAAGATGTTATGCACAACTTAATATATCTAAATTTGCAGAAAAGAAACTAATACTAAACTACACATTTCATAATACAATCCCTCACCATCAGTCCAGCTGTGGCTTTCGGAGGCAACTGAAGATGCTATGAGCAGCTTAATATATCTAAATTTGTAGAAAAGAAACTAATACTAAACTACACATTTCATAATACAATCCCTCACCATCAGTCCAGCTGTGACTTTCGGAGGCAACTGAAGATGCTATGAGCAGCTTAATATATCTAAATTTAACTACTGAAACAAATAAGCAAAATTGAAATAAACAGAGCAATACTGAATTTAAACAGAAATTATGAAAAGCAAATTAGCAGCAGAACAATGTTAGTTCCATGTCATTAGTTAAAAAGCTATGAAAATTCTCGGGCTGCCTATCTATAACCTGAAACAAGAACACTGATCAATGATTAACAATCATAAAACATGAAAGACAGAAGTGAAATGGAAACTATGGAAGTTTATAAACAGAAATGAAGCAAATGCAATATATAAACATATGAATGGATTATGGCACAATGAACTTTTAAAGAAATGAAATGAGAATTTTACACTAATGCACAAAAACCTTAGTTGAGCAGGGGCCCTCTACATCAGCCTTGGCAACGATCTTCAAATACGAATTCCGGTTAACAGAACAGAGTCTTCTTATATTAAAAAGCAGTCATTACAGAAAAGTGATGTTACGGCACAAGTGCAGCGTAATCACATTACAGAGCAGACTAATGAAAAGATAACATAGACTAACATGGAATTAAATCTATATCGTGTCACAAGCGCGTATATATAACAAAGAAATATTGTCTCTAAAGTTCACCGCGGTGGAGAGCAATGAACCACTACGTCCACGAATCTGAATCCTTAATAGTGAGGGAAAGTAAATATCGAGGATATGATGCTTGAATTCGACTAAGGAGCCATGCACAGATGTCGATTTATCCTCAGCAACTTAAAAACGGCCGTATGAACCTTCATGTGACACGAAACAGAGTCCGGCCGACATGAAACTCTATGGTTGACTTCCATGTGGACGCCTTTGACCGCAACTTCTTTAGATGAGTTTGCCCGAACCAATAGGACATGAACCATGTCCTCGTCATTCCTGACCTACCCATGTGGCTCGTTTTCCTTATAGACACCTCTAACATAGAGTTTCACAAAATAGCTGGGGAAAGTGGCAAGATTCCGCAGCTGAATGAACATAATCTAGATCAAATAGCAAACACAAAAATATAATTAAAAACCATGTTAGATGCTCTTTTGCACATGATATTGACAATTTGGGAGGTTTAGGTGAGTGAAAAAGGTATAGAAAAGTGTATGGAAAAGATGCAGATTTGAGACTCAACAGGAAGTACATCAGATCCTGCACTTACTGCGTCTTTGCCAAATCGACCATCAATAAGAAAGTCCTCTATACTCCGCTTCCTGCCCCTATTCAACCTTGGGAATCAATCTCCATGGATTACATGTCGGGCCTTCCTTCTGTTAAGTATGGAAACAAATATGTTTTCATGGTCATCGACAGATTCTCGAAGATGGCCATTATGGTGACCTGCAAGAAGAATATCACCGCAGAAGCCACTGCTAAACTCTTCCTTGAACGATTGTGGGTACACTTTTGGATCCCATAGTCTATCATCTTAGATCGTGACAACAAGTTTATTAGTACATTTTGGTCCAGCCTCTCATCAATTCCGGATACATTTTCCATCCCCAAACTGATGGCTAGACAGAGGTTGTCAACAGGATGATCGTACATATTCTGCAGATGTACAACTCAAAGAATCCATGCACATGGGATGACATCCTCCCCTATGTAAAACATAGCCATAACTAGGTCCTCCATAACTCAATTGACAACAGCCCCTTTCAGGTGGGCTTCGGATTCCAGCAATTATGTCCCCTTAACGTAGCCATGCCATTTGCAGCTACTCAGGCCGATTTAGATCATGTCTGTGTTAAGCGTTGCAAAAGGTATGAATTCACCATGTGTTTTCTCATTCTTTTACTTTAAACATAACTCTTTTTACTTTAGAAAGGTGATTTATTTAAGAATTATGGTAGAATTGCAAAGACTTATGTTTATTGTAAAATGTAACTAAAAAATGCCTTTTATTGTCAAAAACAGGACTCAAGCAAGGTGAACAACTATACTAGAGGCGAGGCTAAAGCAAGAGTAACTGATGTTCCTCCAGAGATAGACCAAATCCTGCCAAAGAGAAGAAAATCTAAACGCATTGCTAAGATAAGGGAGGGGATAGCTCAGCTTCAGTCAAAGGAAATCAAGTGACAACTAAAGAAAGAAAGGAAGCGAATCCCTTAAGATCCTTCGATCTTGAGGGATCGCTATTCAAACCTTATCTCATTCCTTGTCTTGTCCGTCGAGTTTGTTATATAAGGCAACGCCTTTAGAGATTTAAGGGAGTTGAATCATTTGATTAAAACATTCCTTTTGTAATTCTGCACTTTATTGACTCTCGTGATCAGAGAGCGATCGTTGTAAACACTTTTATGTTCAATTAATACAAAGACGCATTTTTATTTCGTCTCTCAAGCTCTGAAGTAACCTAGCAGTGTTTCACTGGTGCTAAGGGCCTGACCCTGGTGGAATCAATCTGTTGTTTGTATTTCTATCCTTTAATTACTGTTGTGTGATAATTGTGTTTGGTTTCATTATGATTGCAGAGTTACTTAATTACTGTTGAATTGCTTATTGGTATTGATATGTGTGCTAATGAATTTCATTGTTGTTCCATTTCAACAAGGATCGTGATTCCTGTATTATTCATCTTGTTATAACTTATAAAGCTTTGTTGTTCAATATTTAACTATGTTTGTTGTTCCATTGGATTGTTGTTCATTTCGATTATTACTTAATAACGTTTGTTGTCGACAGGGTTGGTGTTTAATAGGATTTGCTATTTGATTTCGTTAAGTTCATGTTTGCTGTTCAGATTCATTAGTTAGAAATTGCTATTCAATTCCAATGTGTTGTTCATTTCTAATTCATTAGTTTTAGATTGTAGAAAGATTGTTTATTTACAGTTTTTTGTTTATGCACATAGATATTCAATTACAGATTGTTGTTCATTTCCAATTCTTGCCTTTAAAAGAGTTCTTCTTAGTTGACTTTCAACAATAGTTAGTTCAATTTCGATTTTTATTGCTTAAGAGCAGGACTGTCAACTGTAGAGAACACTGGTTATTGCTTCCAAGTTCCCAAATTGATTGCCTTGTTCCAGTTTGATTTCAGTCGCATCAATTTCTAAAGGAATGAGTTATTGCTACTATATCCTTGATTGATGTTTTTCAAAGTGAATAGTTAAGTTTCAGAGCACTTAAGTTTATGTTATTAGATTTCTTTTCAAGCATCTGTTTACTCTTGTATTTAGAATACTATACTACATCTCTCACAGCATTACTCTTAGCTCAATTGCAGCCTCAAACAGAGTACACTCTTGAAACAAAAAGTCGTTCTCGGATTGATAATTAATGTAGGATAAATAGGTGTTAAAAAGATACCTTTTATACCTCAACATTTTGGCGCTGTTGCTGGGGAGAGTGTATGCCATTTAGAAGGAGTGATGCACATTTGATTTTTTTCTGCTTGGGAAGAATTGGGTATTAAAGACGAAAGGTAAGAACCTGCACACAGAGCAAGGAACATACTTGCTCACAGCCCGCTTCATAGCAGAATTGGGTAAAATTCTTTCTTTAGGTAGGAATGAAATTTTGTTTTTTTTGAATGAATAAAACAGCTAAACAAAACAAAATTCCTCCTAAACCAAAAAACCTAAGGGACTGGTGACCCTTGGGTGAACAACTTTCATTGATGAAATCCTTAAGAAAACTGGATTTCAGCCATCAGTAGGACCTAGGAAAGTTATCTCTAGACAACCTACTAGTTCCCTTCAAGCCACTAAGTCACCATCTATAGCCTTTGCTGAGATACATAGTCAAACAGAAGGAATTGAGCAAGATTCCCAAGAAATTGAGAATCCCTACCTAATTTCTCCACAAGAAGGGAACTCTAGTAATCTCCGCGAAGGAGAAGGGGAAACAGGGGAAACAGAAGAACCAAAATCTCCTCTTGAAATAGTCCAAACAGTGAGCAGCCTAGATAAGGGAAGCGTTTTCAACCTCATTCAAAAAAAAAGGATCTAAATCTCCTCAGACAGTAGGCCAGAAAGGAATACTTATTATTCTAAATCAAGGGAGTGATGTCAAGGTCATTCCTACTCCTTCTAGTCAGCCTAGGAATTCCCTTGAGATCCGAGAAGGATATTGGCACATATTTGATCAAATGGCCCAGAACTAGAACCAGAACCAGAAAACACCTCAACAAACTTCCAAACTGCAATATCCTATAGTGGATACTGCAGTTAATTCCATGAAAGCCATTCCTCTTCAACATATTCCTACATTTCATGGCTTGACATCGGAAGATACAGATGCATTTCTATTTGAATTCAATGTATTATGCAAGGGGTATGATTATACCACCGATCCCCAAAAATTAAAACTATTTCCTTCCACATTAAAAGGAGCAACCTTACGATGGTTTATGGGGCTAGGTGGGGGTGTTATAAATGATTGGGATCAAATGAAAGCTACATTTCTAGAGAAATATCAGGATTATTGCAAGTCCTGGGAACTAAAAGATGAAATATTTCAAATGACAACAAAACCCAATGAAACTCTGGAAGAATATGTGGAATGGTTTCAATATAACCTCTAGAGAGCTCCTTATGCATCTTTACCCTTACTTGATAATGTGATGAAAACTACATTAATTAGGGGGATGAAGGATCAATGGGTTGAAACATTGAATATTATGGGAAAAGGTGATGTATATCAGGAAAGATATGCTAACATTATTGATTTTTGTATCGGGAGTTCGAGGGGAAATACAAGGCTAAAATCAGCAAAACGTGACATGATCACAAGGGATAACAAGACCTCCAGTGAAGGTGTAACTCGTGCAGATATTGGAAATCTGCTGGAAGATTTTAAAACAGATATTCTAGGGACTCTAACAACACAGTTCAACATTATGCAAGCCAAACAAAAGCAAGCAGAAGCAGAAAAAGATTTGGCAATATTCTGTCCTAGATGCAGGAAGAAACACAACCATAAAGGGTGGCCACTGGATATAATAGAATTTTGTGCCATTTGCATGAAATATCACCCCACAGAAGGATGTCCCTCGCTTCCTGGGTTAAAATCAGTCTATAAAGAGGCAGAAGAAGAATCAGAAGTGGTATGCTTACTTAATCAGCGTCGACAATGGTAGCCACGACAATCAGGTATGCCAACTGATCCATTTTCTTCTCTTCAGCCTCCTCAATATAATGCTCAACAATATAATGGAATGTGGAAAAATCAGCCACCTTTCCCCAATTGGTCACAACAGCCATTTCCTACATCATCATGGCCAAATAAAAAAAACCAAACTAATTGGCCAAATTTCCCTTTCTACCCACCGTTTTGGCAAAACAATGCTTATCCAACACAATGGTCCCCCTCTACTTTGCAGAGTCAAGCCTGGTAGTCAAACTGGAGAAGACCTACAAATTAGCCAATTGGAACAATTCCCCTCTCTCAACCTACACTGCCAGCTCCCTATACATTACCACAAAACCCCCAGACTAATTTAAGACTAGAACTCCCATCCCAGCCCAACCCAAACCCAAATAATAGACCAGTTCAGTCTATCCAAATAATGGAACCACCAGAATTAGAAACTAAACTGAGGGAGTGTAATGACATTCAATTGAGGTTTGGGCATATAGTAGAAACAGAGGGAGACAAAAATGTTCACATTGAAGATCTGTTACCTGTAGAACAAATATTGCAAAAAGAGAAGGTGGTTCAACAACAAAATCAACATCAAACTCCACAACAAGCAACCACCTCTTCTCCACCATTCCAAAAATTATTAATTATACCTCGCCCATTAGAATATCCTGATTTTGATCTTCTAGGAAAATTTAAAAAATTGTGTATAAAAATTCCTCTCCTCCAAGCTATCCAAGACATCCCTATCTATGCAAAAACCATTAAGGAACTGTGTATAAACAAGCCAAAGTGGAGAACAACAACCAACCCAACTGTCCAAATAGTTGGTACTCTATCTGACTTATTATGAGGAATGGAAACACCTGTAAAATATAAAGACCTAGGAAATCCTATAGTGACGGTGCAAATCAATGGGCAATTGTTCCCAAATGCCTTAATTGATTTGGGAGCTGCAATAAATATCCTAACAACCACCACCTGTCAAAAAATTTGCATTACATCATTATAACCAACAACAACCTTATTAGAATTGGCAGAACGATCAGTAGTCAAACCAGAAGGTACACTACAAGATGTAATGGTATCCGTAGATTCCTGGGAATACCCTACTGACTTCTTGGTTATCAACCCAAAGAACCGGCTAGATGGACACCCGTTAATTCTAGGTAGACCTTGGTTGGAAAATGTCGATGATTATTGTTGTGCTCAACTTAGTGTTCCTAAATTGAGTTCATTAATTGTCAACCAGGGCTAGTAAACTGCTGAAGTGTGGTGCACTATATGTGCCTAGGTATTTGTTTCTCACTACGTTGTGTTTAGTGTTTTTGTGATGTTTTTGTTTTTATGGTTTTATGTTTAAAAGGAAAATAACTAAATGTTGGGAAAGAGAAGTGAATGGTTACACTAAAAAAGAGAAAAACATTTTCTAAACTTGTGTATGGCATTAAAGAACAGAAAATGCAAAGCTTGATAATGACTCCTAAATCACAACATGAACTCAATAACTCAAAGCATGAACTTATCCAATTTATTCATTAGAGATATGTTGGAATAGCTTGAAAAGAGGACAAGTTTAGTGCAAATGAGGTTTTCCTAAATAAACAATTATCTTACAATATTGCAAAGAATCTCATCCATGGCTAGAAGTTTATTGGAACACAATTTGGAAAAGATTACTTGTAGCACAATAAGATTTCTACTCTAAATTAACTTGCAATACTAAGATTAATCCATTCTGCAACTTCAACTTATCACTACTAAGCCTTGTTCAAAAGTTAAAGATTTGAATAATTTTAGGAAAAAGGCTTATTTATGAAATTGCAAAAGTTTGCAGAACAATCAAGGCCTTAAACTGATATCACTAATTCTTGTTCATATAAAGATGTATAAATGGAAATTCAAAACAAGATTATTTTGTAAATAATGAAGGCCGTGAAACCTAATTTTGATAGCTTACAATGCAATGGGTGACACTGAACTAGAATGCAATTGATCAAACTTAAAACACAGTGACCAAAACTAAACTAAGATGTCATGAACCTAACTTGAAATACAGTGAACTGGAGCTGAACTAGAATGTCACTAATCTAACTTGAAGTACAGTGAACAGAGTTATACTAGAATGCCATTATCAAACTTGAAATATAGTGACAGAATTAAACTAGAAATTAAACTAGAATGACATCTACCTCCAAAGTATTGACTGAGCTAAAATGCAACTAATTCTATGAAATACTACAGCCCTACTTTGTTCAATATGAGTAATGTTTTGGAACAGCTTGTAGAAATAAGTATGGCTGTATCATTCCATGCATAAAACATAAAATATAAAGTTCAACAAAACGCAGTAAGCTCTGAAACACCACCACAGCTATGTTTCATCCGGAATTAGTGATATTTTGGAAGAGATTCATAAAAACAAGACTAGCTGTAACAACGGATGTGATTGAGCATGAAAACATAAAGCTTAAAGAAATGTAACTAACTCCTAAAATACTAAATTTATGCCTCATTCCATATTATTAGTCTTTTGGAAGAATTCGTGAGAACAAGACTAATCTGTAGCATCCGATTCAAATGAATATAAAAACATGAAGTTCAGAAAATTGGTTAAACTAGGAATGCAGTTACTTATCTAAACATATGAACAAGGTTTCTCAGGTAGCAGGGGCCCTCTACCACTGGAGTAGCATGCAAAATCTACTTCAATATTGGCTCAGTGCGTTCAATAAAGTGATGCTTCTTTCATTAAAGGAGAAATAACTTCAAAACAGAGTGTTTCGGACTTCTAAGATCTAGCAACCAAAAACAAAATCTAACCTTGTCCCTCGGTTTCCCGAGCCCTATTTATATCAAAATTACATAACTGTCTTTGAGATAAAATAGGGATAATTATCTTTCCAAATTAGATTCAAGCTAGAACTCTGATAGTGGTCTCATAATATGATTAAGGACATTTGGACTGTCCTTGTCCTATTAGGAGTCTACCTCCTAGTTTGATTTCCCACGTGCATAACCACTTATAGAATTCTGTTCAAAATTTGTAGAGAGAAAAAAATGATGAGGGAATGATGTGGAATATGACCATATGTGTTTTTCCCTGAGATGACACCTAGAACCTGCGTAGACATGAAGACAGCTACAAAATCGGCAACTAGCTACAGAACGTCTGCATTCTGTAGCTAGGTGTAATCAAAAAGTACTACAACAATGAAATCATGAAAACATAGCAAGTTAGACATTATATACAATCTCAAAGCAATTTTAACTAATATTATTGATCATTTAAGCCTGAATTTAATAATGGACAAAGGAAATGAAGTGGAATGTGGTGGAAGAGAAGAACATCTTTGAAGCTCAACATACCCCCACTGCTAGGTTCTTGCATGTCCTCATGCAACTATTCCATGAACTCTGAGACCTCTGCAAGGACATCCAACCCTCTTCTTCTACTTTTCCTGGCAATCAATGGCCTTCTGGGCTTCCTTATGACTAACTTGAATCTCAAATTTGTGAGTGCCTTGGTTAACCTTTTATTTTTCTTTTTCAATTTTTCACTGGCCTTGTACAACTTTTGCATTTGTAGAGACAGAGTTGAATTCATATCAGTTTTCAGCTTAACTTGCTCCCTTAGAATTTCATTCTCATTCTTGATATGCCTATTGAGTACTTCCAACTCATATTTATCTCTTCTTAGGATATCAATTGCAGATTTTGGTGGACTAGGAGTTTTGTCTCTACTTTCTGAAGCTCTCTTCTCTAGTGTCTCAACATAATTGTAAATTTCTTGCTGTGCTGGGTCTATTTCAGGAGCTTCTTCATCAAAATCCTCCTCATACTGATGCTCAGGTGTTTCTTCATCCTCAATTTTTATAATTCCAGTTTTTCTAACCTCTGTTTTCTTTAGTATCCCTCTAAGTATGTGGCTCCGTCTTGGTTGAGATGGCCTTTCTCCTTTCTCTCTGGCAGATTTCCTTATTATCCTCTCTTTCTTAAGCTTCTTATTAATTTGGGCCAATTTCTCAGAAATCATTTCTTCACTATCCTCTTGTATTGTTTTACCAGTTTCAGTTTCATTTTTGGAGGTTTTCCATCTTCTTCTTCTTTTTGTAGATTTGTCTTCAGGTGGAGGTTCCTTGGGTTCTTCAAAGTGATTTCTCACTAAGAACTCATCCCAATTATCTCCCATTTTTCTCAAATGATGTTCAATCAAGATTTTGACTAAATCATGGTGGTATAAGGTTGTTTCCAGAAATTGAACTCTCTTTTGAACACTTGAGGCCATTTTCTTTAAACTATGAAGCAAGAAAAAGGGCAAGTTGATTTCTTCTTCTAAGAAATGCATCATTAACCGAATATGGTAAACATAGAAGGTACCAAATCTACCTTCACAAGTGATAATTTTTTGCAAAATAAGCAACATGTTTCTCCATTTTTTCTTTAGTGCTGAGCTAGGGATACCCTTTTTAAAAATGGAAACATCCATACCTGGTGACTTGAGTATTTGCTTCCATGTCTCATTATGAAATTCTCTATTTTTGAACCACCTTTCTCCCTGCCTGGGTAATTCCGTTGCTTCTGTAATGGTGAATTTAATATCTCCTATTTTGACCTCAGCTCCATTGAAGGACCGTGCAAATGTTTTAGTCACCTCTTTGTGAAAACCACTAAATTTCTCCAAAAATTGCAACCACCCGACTTGCTGTAACATTTCTCTGATTTGTAGATAACCCTCCAAGTACTTAGTTCCAACTGGTTCAGTCCTCACTATGAGACCCATAGTTTTTCTTTCCAACCTTCAAATTACTGCTCCTCTGCTCACGGTGAAAATGATTGTTAAAGAGATGTTTTTTCCCCACAGATGCTTCCTCTATTTTACAGACCGAAATGGTTAAGAGTTGGCTATGGGAAAGAATGATATGGAGTGGTTACGAAATGAGTATAATGAGGTGAGGTTGATGTAAACGAATTAATGAGTTGGGAAATATCTTGGAAGAAAAGACCGCGGAGATATTTCGTAGGAAATTCAAAATCATCATTAAATTCTTTGGCCTAGTGACGTGACTAATCCAATCACCTCAGTACTTTAACCGTTAAGTTTTTAAATGATGATCAGATATGGGATTTCGAATGGCGGAATAGAAGGAATTTTATCCAAAGTTTTTATGAGAGGTTTGTTAGGCATGATCAACACAATTAATTAAAACAACTTTTTGAATTATACATAACTTAACTATACTAAAATTTTTCATGATCTGTCATTATAATAATTTCATAAATTTTACCTTTTCCTTTCCTCTGATGTTTGTGATCTTCATATGCTTTGTTCTCCCCTGAAAATCATTAATTTTTGAGTCTTCATAACTCCCTTGATTTTGCTTGTTGTCATGGATATGCAGGATCATTTTGTTGCAGATCAAGTAATTACTGGACAGTGCCTTCAGGATCTCTAGCTGCAGAATGTCTGTATGGCTGTAGAATGTCTGATTAGCTGCAGAATGTCTGACTGATTGCAGAATTTACCTGTAGAAGACTTGAAACATGAAATGGAATGGTTTGGAGCATGAATGGAATGTTGTATGGAATGAGTGAAAATGGATAATGAAATATGGTGTAATGGAATATGAATGAAGTGAATAATGGAGTGAAATGGATCACAACTTATGAAGTGGAGTGGAGTATGAAAAGTAGCCTACAATTCATGATGTGTATTATTCAATTGCAGAAAAACATCAAACTTAAAAATCTAGGATGGAAATGAGGTGGACCATGGAGTGAAATGAATGAAGTGTGGATGAATGAATGAAATGGAGTATGGATGGATGGAGTGAGATGGATCATAAGTGAAATGGATCTTCACTTATGATTTTTTAATAACTGCTTGCAGAAAGAACAGATTTTAAAAGCTAGAGTGTCAGAAAGATTCTAATTTTAACTCCACCTTTTCTGTATAAACATGCCAATCAGTGATTGGTTTTCATGTTTATACTTTTTTTTTTTTTTTTCAATCATCTGACTTCAGAAAATTTAATTAAGTTGATGAAGAAGAAAAATTCTTCTTCATTAACTTCACATCACTGTTTTCCTAGAATCTCTTGACAAATTCTTCTCTTGAAAGTGGTTTGTGATACAGCTTCAATCTATGCCATTCACAAGAAAAGTGACCTCTTCTTCATCTATTGTCCTGATTTTTATTGCTCCATTGTCAAAAAATTTCACAATTTCATATGGTCCAAGTCAATGTGTTTGGAATCTACCTTGAAAATCTTTAAACTTTGAATCAAACAAGAGAGCCCAGTCACCTTCTTTGAACTTATTTTCTTTGATGTAATTATCATGCCATCTAGTCCTTTGATGTTGGACTATACTTTTTTTCTGAACTGCATCTTGTCTGATCTCATCCAATTCATTAATCTGCTCCAATCTGTGCTTGTGTGCCTCTGTTAGATCAAGTCCTAGCTGAACTGCCATTTTGAAAGTTTGAATCTGGAATTCTATGGGAAACAAAACTTGCTTTCCATAAACAAGTTCATAAGGAGTATGGCCTGTTGTGCTTCTCCATATAGTTCTATAGGCCCACAAGGCTTCAGGAAGCCTATCTGCCCAGTCTCTTCTATGTAAATGAACAGTCTTTGCTAGGATCCCTTCAATGACCTTATTAGTAGATTCCACTTGACCATTTGCTTATGGATGATAGGGAGTAGATTTTCTGTGTCTGATTTTGTACCTCTCCATCATTTGTTCCACTAGCCTTGATGTAAATTGAGCTCCTTGATCTGTAACAATTTCCCTTGGGACACCAAAACGAGTAAAAATATCCTCAAAAGGAAAATTAACTACAGATGCTTCATTAGCAAAAAGTAATGGCTTGGCCTCTACCCATTTGGTAACATAATCAGTGCAAACTAATATATATCTCTTTTGTCTTGATGGAGGACTAATAGGTCCTACAAAATCCAAAGCCCATTTTTCAAAAGGTTCAATGTGTACCTAAGGTTGTAATGGCATCTCACCTGAAGGAGAAGGTTTCCCTACCCTTTGGCAACTGTCACACCTTTTGACATACTCTTTAGCATATTTAAAAAGGGATGGCCAATAATATCCTAAATGAAGGACCTTATAAGTTGTCCTCTTATTAGAAAAGTGTCCGCCACAAGGTTCATCATGACATGCTTTGAGAATCTTAGGCATCTCATATTCCCGAACACATCTCCTAATGATAAAATTTGGACCTGTCTTGGACAACTCATTAGCAACCCATGAATATTTTGCACTATCATAAATGATTTTTCTTTTGTCTCTTGCATTCATTATTGAAGGAAATTTCCCTGAAACTAAATAATTAGCAATGTTAGCAAACCAAGGAGTTTGGGTAGAAATTGCAAAAAGATATTCATCAGGAAATTGATCTTCAACTGGAGTGTCATCTTTAATGTTTTGGAGTCTAGATAGGAAATCAGCTACTGTGTTTTGTTTTCCAGGCCTATCTAGAATAGTAATGTTGAATTCTTGTAAAAGCAATAACCATCTTATGACTCTGCCATTAGTAATTGATTTATTCATTAGATATCTAATTGCAGAATGATCTGTGTGAACAAAAGTTTCATAGCCTGTTATATAGTGTCTGAATTTTTTTATGGCATGAACAACAGCTAAAAACTCTTTTTCAGTTACAATATAGTTTAACTCTGAAGGAGTCAAATTTTTACTGGTATAGTAGATGGCATAAGGAATCAGGTCTTTTTGTCCCAATACTGCTCCTAGAGTTGTATCTGAGGCATCTGTTGAAATATGAAAAGGTAACTTGCAGTTAGGTCCCCTTAAAATAGGTTCTTCAGAAATTTTTGTTTTCAGGGTCTCAAAGGCTAACTGGCAATCAGGATTCCATTTGAATTCATAGTCCTTGGTAAGTAACTTGAAGAGTGGAGATGTTATGTTAGTGAAGTTTTCTATAAACCTTCGATAATATCCTGTAAATCCTAGAAAACTCCTTACATATTTTTGACAACTTGGAATAGATAAGTTAGAGATGACTTCAACTTTTGACTCATCAACTATAATCCCATCCCCTGAAATGTGATGTCCTAAAACAATTCCTTCAGTAAACATCATAAAAAACTTCTCAAGACTTAGTGAAAGATTTGCTTCTTTACATATTTTTAAGACTTTTTCCAAGTTTGCTAAGGCTTCTTCAAATGTATTTCCATAAACTGTGAAATCATCCATATATACCTCTACACAATCATTTATTAGATCTGAAAAGATTCCTAATACTTCCCTTTGAAATGTTGCAGGTGCATTGCATAATCCAAATGGAAATACTCGGTAAGCATAGGTACCCCAAGGACATGTAAATGTGGTTTTGTCTTGATCTCCAAGTGCTACTTGAATTTGATTATAACCACTAAACCCATCTAGAAATGAGAAGTACTTTTTGCCAGCTAAGGTATCTAACAACTGATCTATGAAAGATAGGGGAAAATGATCTTTAATACTAGCTTTGTTTAATTCTCAGTAGTCAATACATACCCTCCATTTACCATTTTCTTTGGCACAATTACCAAAGGAGAAACCCACTGACTATCTGAAATAGGATAGATAAAGTTGACATTCAACAATTTCTACAATTCTTCTTTAACAATTTCCCTAAGATTTGGATTCATCCGTCTTTGAGGTTGTCTGATTGGTTTACAATTTTCCTCTATGTAGATGTGATGATTGTAAGTCTTAGGACTTATCCCTTTCATATCAGTGTACTCCCATGCATATGCAGAAGAATGTCTTTGTAAGATCTTGACTAACTCTTCTTGTTGAGATTTGTCTAGGTTCTTGTTTATGTTCAAAGTTTTGCCTAGAAATATCTCAATTATAGAGCTACCAAATTTATCCATAGAATGAAGAGACATTTGTCTTGATGATAAAAACTCAATGTTGGATTCTTCTTGAAATTTCTCATGTTTTTATTCCGAAGAGGATTCAAAATTTTTTAAAGTATTCAAAATTTGGCTATCTTCACTAATTTCTGAAATTGTGAAGAGAGGTTGTAAGTCTTCTTCATCCTCTATCCATTGAGTATCATCTAAATCTGTAATTTTCTTTGCTGGAGGATACAAGGTAAATTTCTTAGTTGAACTACCATCAGAGATATACATATCACCGGATCTACAACTAATGAAAGCATCAGTTGTAGCTAACCAAGGTCTTCCTAATATAATAGGATGCCCTCCTAGATTATTCTTAGGAGTTAGGATCATAAAATCCACAGGATACTACCAAGAATCTAGGGACACTGGAATGTCTTCTATTACCCCATCAGTTTTAATCATAGATCTGTCTGCTAATTGTAATAATGTGGGTGTAAAGAGAAGATTAGGAAGTTTCAGTTTATCCATGATTTGTCTACTCATGATATTGATTGCTGCTCCGAAATCAATGAGTGTGTTTTGGATCTCAGTTCCATTGATGTGAATTTTAACAACTGGATTTCCTGGGTCTAGATACTTTGGAATAACAATCTTACCCATCATAATATCTGTTATTTTTCCTGCCAGTTGAATTTTCTTTGTCTCTCTTATTCTTTTTCTTGTTTTCTTCATGCTCAACTCCTTTATTGTCTTTGCTAAAATTGGAATTTCCTTGATAGCTTGCAATAATGGGATCTTAATACAAACATTTCTCATCTCATCTAGGAAATCATAATTAGGCACCATAATTTGTTTTTCTACACCCCTATCAATTTGTAATCTTTCTGGGAAGGGAGGTGTAGAAGTGGATGTTGATGGATGCTCTAATATAGGAGTTAAAATTATTGGTTCTTTTTATTTTGATTTTTCAATGGTTGAGTCTTGGAAAGTTGTGTTCTCTTCAAGACTTTTATTTACCCGTAGAGAATCTTCCTCAGAATTGTCTTGCTCTTGTATGATTACAGAAGGTTTCCTCTTTTCAAGTATTCTTCCAGACCTAAGTTGAACATCACTAAGGTCTAGAGGAGTAATCAAATAGGTTGGAAACTGTTGTCCTTCTATCATGTAGGTGTTCTGAGGATTTTTATTGTTGGGGTTTGGTATGGGTTGGGCAGGCAACTGATTTGTTTTCTAAGGAAATGGTAATGGAAGTGGTTGATTTTGATGTTGTAGATTTTGGGGATTTGGTTGAGGATTTTGTTGAGGATTTTGAGGAGAAAAATGTGGGTATGGTGGATAGGATGGTGGATACTGATAGTACTGGGAATATCTTCCATAGGGATTTTGTACTCCTTGTGCCCAAGCTTGAGATTGATTTTGAAATTGGGGCCAAGGTTGCTGCCAATAATTCCAATTTGGTGGAGGTTGATTATACATTTGATCATGGAATCCTTGTGTTTGAGGTCCTTTTCAAGGCCTTCTAAAGACAAAGTGAGATTGACAACTCTTGGTCTCACGTTTTTCTGAACAAATGACACAAGTCTCTAAAAATTTTGCATCCAAAGGACACTCTCTCAAGGCATGCTTCTTTCTACATCTGGGACAAAAGATTGCTAAGGCATCAGATTCAGCTTTTTGCTTGTTTTGTAACTTAAGGGTGTCTATTTGTTCACTAAGACTCCCTAAGATTTCAAATTTGAATTCATCAAGCATATGCCCTATCTCTGCCCTACTCACTGTCCCGGAAGCAGATTTAGTTGCCCTTGCAAGAGCAGGGTCTCTTGGACCTTTTACAGTTTTGGACTTCCCTCTTGAAAGGTTAATACATAACTCAGATATTTCAGGTAATGTGAGCTGAGATATATCCCCTTTTCCCATCATGTTAAGGATATCTAACCATCCATCCCTAATTGTTTTCAACAAGAGAGATTTTAAGGTGTCTTGGTCTAGGTTTTCCATTTTTGCTCTTTTGATGTTGTAATGAAATCTCTCCAAAAAATCTTCCAAGTTTTCATCTTCTTTTTGTAGCATCTTAAACACTTCCTCCTTATGATTGACTGGCATACAATAATCCAAATACCTCTCTAGAAATGCTTGTTTCATGTCTTCCCATGTCCTAATAGAACTGTTGATCAAACTCATAAACCACTTCAATGCTACTCCTTTCAATGTTGAAGGAAATAGTTTAAGTTTTTGAGCATCTTGTAAGTAGTCATAGGTTCTACATAGGACTTCAAATTCAAATAGGAAGGTTTCAGGATCTTTAGTTTTAAGTCCATAAAATTTTGGAAGGACAGAGGGTGAAATGTTTTTCATAGTTGCATTGGTTTCTTCATCTACTATAAGAAACCCAAAAGAGCTTCCCATTTCTCTTCTACCTCTTCCTCTACCTCCTTCACCTTATACACCTCTACCTCCTTCTCCTCTACCTCTACCTCTACCCCCTCCAAATAGTGTGTGTTCTCCATTAAAAACTCCTCCTCCCCCTTCTTCTACCATAGTTGATTCCTCTGTGGAAGTGGAAAAGTTTGTGTCTCTAGCAAGGGTCCTTGAATCTTCTTCTAAGACAGGTTCAGTGGATGAAGTGGAAGGTTTTTCTAATGGAATATCTGATCTTAAGTCTTCTAAAAGTATAGGATCAGTAAAGGATGGAATGTGGGTTTAAGTTGGAGGTGTATTGGCTCTTGGTCTAGGTGAAACAAGTGGTGTTCTAGGAATCATACTTCTGCTTCTTATGAATCTACCCCTTGAGTCTCTTTCTCTACGCATATCATTGTTTTTGGGAGTTAAGAAACAAGGCTACCTAGTTACACTTCCCCGGCAACGGCGCCAAAATGTTGTGCTCAACTTAGTGTTCCTAAATTGAGTTCATTAATTGTCAACCAGGGTTAGTAAACTACTGAAGTGTGGTGCACTATATGTGCCTAGGTATTTGTTTCTCACTACGTTGTGTTTAGTGTTTTTATGATGTTTTTGGTTTTATGGTTTTATGTTTAAAAGGAAAAGAACTAAATGTTGGGAAAGAGAAGTTAATGGTTACACTAAAACATAGCAAAACCTTTTCTAAACTTGTGTATGGCACTAAAGAACAGAAAATGCAAAGCTTGATAATGACTCCTAAATCACGACATGAACTCAATAAATCAGAGCATGAACTTATCCAATTTATTCATTAGAGATATGTTGGAATAGCTTGAAAAGAGGACAAGTTTAGTGCAAATGAGGTTTTCCTAAATAAACAATTATCTTACAATATTACAGAGAATCTCATCCATGGCTAGAAGTTTATTGGAACACAATTTGGAAAAGATTACTTGTAGCACAATAAGATTTCTACTCTAAATTAACTTGCAATACTAAGATTAATCCATTCTGCAAATTCAACTTATCACTACTAAGCCTTGTTCAAAAGTTAAAGATTTGAACAATTTTAGGAAAAAGGCTTATTTATGAAATTGCAAAAGTTTGCAGAACAATCAAGGCCTTAAACTGATATCACTAATTCTTGTTCATATAAAGATGTATAAATAGAAATTCAAAACAATATTAATTTGTAAATAATGAAGGCCGTGAAACCTAATTTTGATAGCTTACAATGCAATGGGTGACACTGAACTAGAATGCAACTGATCAAACTTAAAACACAGTGACCAAAACAAAACTAAGATGTCATGAATCTAACTTGAAATACAGTGAACTGGAGCTGAACTAGAATGTCACTAATCTACTTGAAGTACAGTGAACAGAGTTATACTAGAATGCCATTATCAAACTTGAAATATAGTGACAGAATTAAACTAGAATGACATCTACCTCCAGAGTATTGACTGAGCTAAAATGCAACTAATTCTATGAAATACTACATCCCTACTTTGTTCAATATGAGTAATGTTTTAGAATAGCTTGTAGAAACAAGTCTGGGTGTATCATTCCATGCATAAAACATAAAATATAAAGTTCAACAAAATGTAGTAAGCTCTGAAACACCACCACAGCTATGTCTCATCCGGAATTAGTGATATTTTGGAAGAGATTGATAAAAAAAAGACTAGCTGTAACAACTGATGTGATTGAGCATGAAAACATAAAGCTTAAAGAAATGTAACTAACTCCTAAAATACTACAGTTATGCCTCATTCCATATTAGTATTCTTTTGGAAGAATTCATGAGAACAAGACTAATCTGTAGCATCTAATTCAAATGAATATAAAAACATGAAGTTCAGAAAATTGGTTAAACTAGGAATGCAGTTACTTATCTAAACATATGAACAAGGTTGCTCAGGTAGTAGGGGCCCTCTACCACCAGAGTAGCAGGCAAAATCTACTTCAATATTGGCTCAGCGCGTTCAATAAATTGATGCTTCTTTCATTAAAGGAGAAATAACTTCAAAACAGAGTGTTTCGAACTTCTAATATCTAGCAACCGAAAACAAAATCTAACCTTGTCCCTCGGTTTCCTGAGCCATATTTATATCAAAATTACATAACTGTCTTTGAGATAACATAGGGATAATTATCTTTCCAAATTAGAATCAAACTAGAACTCTGATAGTGGTCTCATAATATGATTAAGGACATCTGGACTGTCCTTGTCCTATTAGGAGTCTATCTCCTAGTTTGAGTTCCCACGTGCATGACCACCTATAGAATTCTGTTCAAACTTTGTGGAGAGAAACAAATGATGAGGGAATGATGTGGAATACAACCATATGTGTTTTTCCCTGAGATGACACTTGGAACCTGCGTAGACATGAAGACAGTTGCAGAATCGGTAACTAGCTACAGAATGTCTGCATTCTGTAGCTAGGTGTAGTCAAAAAGTACTACAACAACGAAATCATGAAAACATAGCAAGTTAGACATTATATACAATCTCAAAGTAATTTTAACTAATATTATTGATCATTTAAGCCTAAAATTAATAATGGAAAAAGGAAATGAAGTGGAATGTGGTGGAAGAGAAGAACATCTTTGAAGCTCAACACTTATATTGGCTACTGACAAGGCAACATGACAATAACAAGGGAAAACTATGTCAAGAATTTAGCTTTATATCCCCCAGCCCAACCAAGCCTATCAATAATCAAAACAAGGAAGCAACCTATATCATATCTTATGGAAAATATGAGATCACCTCTAACCATAGAAGATGCCCTCGATTTTAAAGATCAAACAAAGGATGATATCATTAATAGTTTTATTAACAAACCACAAATCAGATCCCATCTACAATGTCACATGATCAAGGCAGCATTTGATAATAAAGAAGAAGAATATCCTCTGAAAGACATTCCCGATCAAATAATACCCACTATTTCTGCGTACAATAGTAATATTGTTGAAATTGAACCATGAAAAACTTTAAACATTAACAAAAATCTGACTGCTGAACAAGAAGAGAAGACAGTCCAATTACTACAAAAATATAAAGCAGCCTTTGCATGGGATTATCCAGACATGAAGGGAATTGACCCCCAGTTATGTACACACCACATCTATATCGGAAAGGATGCGAGACCCATTCACCAACCCCAACGAAGACTAAACCCTCACCCTAAAGATACTATGAAAGCTGAATTACAAAAACTGTTGGATGTTAATTTCATTTACCCAATATCTGATAGCAAGTGGGTCTCTCCATTAGTAGTGGTACCAAAGAAGAACGGGAAGTGGAGAATATGCATAGATTACTGAGAACTCAACAAAGCAACCCAGAAAGACCACTTTCCCCTTCCTTTCATTGACCGGGTATTAGATACATTGGCAGGAAAGAAATTATTTTCTTTCCTTGATGGCTTCATTGGGTACAATCAAATCCAGATTGCCCCTGAGGACCAAGACAAAACTACTTTTACCTATCCTTGGGGACATTTTCCTACCGAGTCTTACCCTTTGGCCTATGCAATGCCCCTGCTACATTTCAAAGGGCCATTCTCAGTATCTTTTCAGATTTAATAAATGAAGGGCTCGAAGTATATATGGATGACTTCACACCTTACAGAGATGATTTTGAGCCAGCATTAGAAAATTTAGAAAAGGTGTTGCAAAGATGTATTGACACTAGGCTTTGTTTAAGCCATGAAAAGTGTCATATGATGATGACCGAATGACTTATCTTAGGAAATTATATTTCAACAGCTGGAATTCAGGTGGATCTAGCCAAAATTCAGATAATTTTGTTAATACCTACACCCACCACACAAACAGAGGTACGTAGCTTTCTTGGATTTTCCGATTATTATAGGAGATTTATAGAACATTATTCTCGAATAGTCGCGCCTTTATATGCACTAACAGAAAATGTTGACTTCATTTGGACAGATAAATGTGACAATGCTTTCAAGGATCTGCAAAATCTTGTATCAACAGCCCCAGTGCTGAGGGGCCCAAATTGGAATTTTCCATTCCAAATTTCATCTGATGCCTCAAACACAGTGATTTGAGCAGTGCTTGGGTAGGAAGAGGATAAAAAACCATATGCAATCTATTATATCAGCAAAAATCTATCTCCTGCTAAACTAAACTATACTATGACTGAGAAGGAATTTTTTGCTGTAGTACATGCTGTAAATAAGTTTAGACATTATATAACTGGGTATCCTGTAGTTTTATATACCGATCACTCTACCATTAAATTTTTAGCAAATAAACCTGTTACAAATGGAAGGGTGACAAGATGGTTGATTTTATTGCAGGAATTCGATATTACAATCAAATATCTACCTAGAAAAGAGAACCCTGTAGCTGATTTCCTGTCACGAATGCCAAAGCCAACAGATGCAGCAGCAATCAAAGACCACTTCCCAGATGAACATTTGTTCGTTGTTACTATTAGAACCCCATGGTATGTTGATATAGAAAGTTATTTGGCAATAAGTAAATTACCTAAAAATCTAACCCTTAATGAATGAAAGAAGATAATACAGCGTAGTACTCGATTCTCTTGGATTGGGGGCTACCTGTTTCATACAGGGTCAGATATGCAAATCAGGAGAAACGTCCGAGAGGACGAAGTATTTGATATTCTGAAAGCATGCCATGACAGGCTGTGTAGTGGACGTTTTGTAGATCGTAGAACCGCCCATAAGATTTTACAGACAGGCTACTATTGGCCTACCATTTTTAAAGATGCTAAAAAAATTTGCAGACCTGTGATAACTACCAAAGGGCAGGTTGCGCTGGACAGTCTGACCAAATAACATACATCCTAGTTGCAACTGAGTATGTCACTAAATGGGTTGAAGCAGAGGCACTTTCGAAAGCAACAAAGGACTCTGTAATACAATTCCTTTTCCAAATATTTATGCGATACAACCTCCCAAGGGACATAATCATAGATGGAGGACCGTAGTTTGTAGGTAATAAACTCACTGAAACATTACAAAATTACCACATTCAACACAAAATTACAACCCCATACCACCCACAGGCAAACGGCCAGGTAGAGAGCATGAATAAAGTGATCGAATATATATTGACAAAAACAGTTGCCTCACACAGACGTGACTGGGCCTTTAGATTTTCAGAAGCCTTGTGGGCGTACCGAACAACATGGAGAAGTATTGCGGGGTATTCACCATATCAATTGGTATTTGGAAAAGAGCCCATCTTTCCAATAGAGTTTGAAATTCAGACATTAAGAACAACCCAGAAGGTGGGTTTAGATTTAAATGAAGCCCAGGCCAAAAGATTACAGCAAATCAATGAGTTAGATGAAATTAGCCTCTCTTCTCTTCAGCACACTGCGTTAATTCAACAACAGAGAGAAAAATGGCATGATGCCCTTATCAAAGAAAAAATCTTCCATGAAGGAGATTCGGCACTCCTATATGACTCCAGGTTTCACGATTTTCCAGGGAAACTCCAGACAAGATGGCTTGGACCTTACGAGATACAAAAAGTGCATGATAATGGCACCATTACATTAACCACCATTGATGGATCTGGACATTCCTTCAAAGTAAACGGTCATCGAGTGCTACTTTACCATAAACCGCTTACTCAAGAATCCTTCTACCAACAATTACGAGAAGATTCTACCATGCAAATTCTTGCTGAAGGGGATAACTCCTCCTTGGCACCCATTCATTAAATCATTTTTTTCCTTTGAAATTTGTACATAAAGATTGTTCTTTTACTTTGCTTGTTTTTTGTATGGAATTTTGTTTCTTCAAACTGTTTTTATTTCGCTTATTATGAATTTTTGCTATTTATTTCCAAAGGAACAACATTTTTGCTGTTCCTTTCAAAAGGAACAACAACTTTGTTGTGAGTGTTTTTGTTGTTCCTTTCGAAAGGAACAATAGTTGTGTTGTTTATTTTTGTTGTTTCGCAGATTGTTTTTTCTGTTCCTTTCAAAAGGAACAATAGTTTTGCAGATTCTTTTTCATGTTCCTTTCGAAAGGAACAACAATTTCGCAGATTGTTTTTGTTGTTCCTTTCCAAAGGAACAACATTTCCGCAGATTGTTTCTACTGTTCCTTTCCAAAGGAACAACACTTTTTGAGTGTATTATTTTTCTTGTTTTAGAACGGCATTTTGAGGATTTCTAATGGCTCTTCTAAAGTCAAACATACTATTTATACAAGATCACACAAATTAAAGCTTACTAGAATCAGCAAATCAAAAGAAATTGTCATTTTTTTAAGAAATTTTTTTGTAATGATAAGAAAAAGGAAAAAGGAAATAACCACCAATATTACTTTGTTGTCTTACTATCACTAAAATTAATATGATTGATTATCTTTATCATGTTGGTTCTTCCCCAAATTTTTATAACGTTCTTTGATTTCTACTTATTGAGTAAGAATAAGGGCATATTCTCTTCTATTGAGATGTTTAGACTTCTTCCACCATCCCTACTCTTAAGAAGTCTTAAGCCATCCTTTATATATAAGTAGGAAAGTGCTATATGAAAAAGAAGAGAAAAAATATCTATATATCACTAACAATTCTATGATATGGTAGATGGAGGATAGGGGCTCTCATCAAGAGCCAGCCTACCATGATCATAAGGAAGCAGTGAAGTGGCATTCCCATCATGGCCACCACACCAGGGATATAGTCCAATGGACAATTGAAAAAAAAAACTAAAAAGTCCTTGGAACAGGAGGTCTCATCACGAGCTGGCCTGCCCACTTTTCACTTTTTTTTGGTGAATGGAACTGTGATTTATATGGTTCCCAAGCCAGCACAATGGCCTCCATTATGATATCAAAGAGCACTTCCCTAGGCATAAATAAAGGACAATGGTTCCAAGGGTGAGAAAGAAACTTTGTCAAGGTTATGGACACCTGTGGGCAGCAGAGCTCTGCTGATGGTATTGGAGTCACATTTTTACAAATCAATAGTAATGTTAAACCCTTTTTCCTATATCTCTATCTAAATATCAAATGAAATTGTGATTCCTAAACCCTTGGTTTTGAACCTATTATACATGAAATTCATCATAAATCGATCACATTAGTTTGAGTGGGTAATAAGCGCATTAGTACTTGTGTTTATATCAGCTGTCCTTTTTTCCTTATCTTTGAATCATTACAAACGTTTCTATATCTATTTACGATTTAATCACACGCATCGATTTCAGTAATGCAATAATTTGATTGATTGTATCATAAGTATGCATGATTTTTCCTGCTGTACAACTATTGTGCAGTACTTTCCTCTCTTATTTGATGGTCGAGGACGACCTATAATCCTCCAAGGGGGGCGCAGATGCCTCTTAATCACTGCATGTAGATCAAATCCCTATATTTTTTTACCTGCACGTGAATCAAATCCCTGTATTCTAGGGAATAACAAAAACTTAACGATATTATTCCAATCTACCATGTTGTGTTGTTCCATTACATTACTCTGTGTTTGTAAAGAATTAATAGTGTGTAGAGAAGATGGGAGGTCGAACAATTTGTAGCGAGCCACAAGTGCTAGTTGTTTCTGATGCTGCACGAGAAATTTTGGAAAAATTGGGATGGATTACATATCTCACAAGGCTACAACTACCTCATGAAATAGTAGCTATCGAATTTTTACAAAATTTGCAAGAAGGATGCTCCATGGTTAGAGATAGACAGATAGCAGTAACAGATGAAATAATTGCAAAGGTGTCTCGTCTACGAGCGGAAGGAACCATATGGACTCATAAGAAGGTCAGGCTTCAAGAAGCCATGAACATTTTCCAGGAAGAAGGAATGACATTGGTCGTCAAAGGCAAAGGAGTTCAGCCGGCATCGTTGGGAGAACCATGGACAGAATTGGCAAAGGTAGTGTAGGCCTGTATAACATGAGATGGAAGGAAAGACGTGGTAAGACCTTGCCACCTTAAGTTATTGGCAGTATTAAAGCAAAAATGTACTGTAAACTTGCCTGCATTTTTAAATTCTTTACTACATGATGTTGCCTGTAGTATAAGAAAAGCTCGGCACACAAACATGGTGGTAAGCCACCATTCCTTAATCAGATTGATCGTAAGTTACAGCCTTGCCCAACAACAGACCAGTTGGGAAGAACTTATATTTTTGATTGATGGAGGATTAGCCTTACCTGCCCCAAAACAAAAGAGAATGGCTAGCTCAGCAGCAGAGCCATCAAAACGTAGGCAGTCCTCCCGTTCAAAAAAAAGTAGGGGAATGATAGAAGGCCTTCTGGGTAGCACTAGCCAGCCCTTGGAATTGCCCAGCTCGGAAGATGAAGAGCCCCCACAATTGGAAGGAGGGATTCCCTGTACTGATGATGATGAAGGAGAAATGAGCCACCACATCAGTGGTGAGAAACAAAGCCACCACACCAGTGGTGAGAAACAAAGTAGCGTAGGAGAAGGAAATGATGAAGAAGAGGAAATTGAGGAAGAAGAAGGAAGTCCTCATACTAGTGTAGATGGAGAAATTCGCTACTCTGATGAGGAAGAAGGTAGTTACCATACCTGTGAAGAGGACGAAGATAATTGCAGCAGTGAGAATGAAAGCGAAGGAGCAGAGCCTCCCGAAACCACCACTGCAAGTTCACCACAAAGCCCTTTGCAAGAAAACCAATTGGCCCAAATTTTGGCCAACATGAGTGAATATGTGTAGCCGTACAGCCCACTGGACCTTAATATTGATATCAACCAATTGCAGGAGCAATCTGTTGCCAATAAAGAAACGGTTGAGGGAATGTCGGATGAAATAGAAGGAGAAAACCCTAACAAAACAGCAGAATCAGCTGGGGTTACTTCCCCTAAGAAGTAAAATAGAGAAGCAAGCCCAACTGAAGGCACGACTGCTAAGGAGCAAACCCCCGTTGAGAAATTGGGTTCAGAAAAAGGAACAACCATTCCTTCAAGGAGGAGGAAGAAAGTAACTGAACTTGAAAAACTTTGGAGGGAATGATTGAAGCTTTCGACGCTAGTGGAACAACTTAGGCAGACCATTAGGGTTCTTAAAATGAAACAAATGCCAAAAAGAACCCTAAATAAAAGAAGCATAGTCACCAAACGAGCCCCGAAAAGGAGGAAAGTGGCCACTAAAACAAAGCTCCAAGTTGTAGAGATTATGGAAAACCAAGCTGAGCCTAATGATGAAGATATGGAATAGCAGGCAGCTGTTCCAGATTGAGTTGTTTCAGATGGAGCAACCTCAAGTGAAAATGCACAAGCCTGTAGTCAAAACAATTTTAGTGATCCTACATTAGCCAGACTCCAAGAGGAGTTGGCATAGGCTCGACAGGAAAGGGAAAAACTTGAAGAAGATACTGTTCCTAGAAGAAAATACCAGGAGTTGCAGCAACAGATGAAGATCATCCATGCAGTAGAGGCTAAAGCCTAGGAGAAGTGTCAAAAGGTATAGGAGAAGGCTGAAAAGGTAATGAATGAATTAAAAATAGCCCAAAATCGAATGGATACTCTCTGCTCATTATACACGGATGTTTTAGCTTGTAGATGCCCTGCCAAGAATTATGCTTTATTTTAATTAGAGATATATTTAAAATTAAAAATTAAAGCAGCTAGGGTAGGAAAATCTATAGAGTTAAACACTATAGATGATTTTGTAACATGCTGCAAACTCTATGGGGTTAAGGTACAGCATCTCCTGTGTGAGTTCTATTTTCATAATCTCATATTGGAAAATGATATTGAGACAAATCCCAACCCTTTTTTGTTTGACATCCAATACCAAGCATTTATTTCATTTGTTGTTAATCAGTTAAAATGGCTCAAAGCCTATAATGTTTTTCAAAGGCAAAAAAATGAGTTAGACTTGTGGGTTAGGAGTGAACCAAAACACCCGTTACAATTATGGGCTAGGCAGAAGAATTTGATGACAAGAGAAGGTGTTATCCAAGCATTGCAGCCTGTCCATAAAGCAATTGTCTTGAATGGGATAGAATATTTTCTATCTATTAGAAACCAGGCCTACATAGCAGTTAAGGTCCGATGGGGAATTTCCAATCAGAATATTCAAAATAGAGAGCCATTTAACTATAAAAATTTTGGATTAGCTACAGACCGCTTGGTTCTCTATAGAAACCTCATTTTGAGGGAAGGCCCATTCTGGCTAGGGTGTAGGTTTCAAAGCCCCATTGCATGGCATCCTGCAGCAGATTATAAAGCCATCTATGAAATACCTGAAGGATAGACACGGCATGTCTTCGAAGCTTTAGCTGTAATGCATAGTTTTAGGCCTTTTGATGAAAAAACTTCTCCAGCTTATTCTTTAACTACTTTGCATGTAAACTATGGTTTTCATGAGGACATGAAAAAGGGTAAGCAGGGGGGTATGTTGAGCATTGGAAAAGGTATGAATTCACCATGTGTTTTCTCATTCTTTACTTTAAACATAACTCTTTTTACTTTATAAAGGTGATTTATTTTATAATTACGGTAGAATTGCAAAGACTTATGTTTATTGTAAAATGCAACTAAAAACTTCTTTTTATTGTCAAAAACAGGACTCAAGCGAGGTGAACAACTATACCAGAGCCGAGGCTAAAGCAAGAGTAACTATTGTTCCTCCAGAGATAGACCAAATCCTGCCAAAGAGGAGAAAATCTGAACGCATTGCTAAGAGAAGGCAGGGGACAGCTCGGCTTCAGTCAAAGGAAATCAAGTGATAGCTAAAGAAAGAAAGGAAGCGAATCCCTCAGGATCGTTCAATCCTGAGGGATCCTTGTTCAAACCTTATCTCGTTCCTTGTCTTGTCCGTCGAGTTTGTTATGTAAGGCAACACCTTTAGAGATTGAAGGGAGTCGAATCATTTGATTAAAACATTCCTTTTGTAATTCTACACTTTATTGACTCTTGTGATCAGAGAGCGGTCATTGTAAACACTTTTATGTTCAATTAATACAAAGACGCGTTTTTATTTCGTCTCTCAAGCTCTGAAGTAACCCAACAGTGTTTCACTGATGTTAAGGGCTCGGCACTAGTGGAATCAATCTGTTGTTTGTATTTCTATCCCTTAATTACTGTTATGTGATAATTTTGTTTGGTTTCATCATGATTGCAGAGTTACTTAATTACTGTTGAATTGCTTATTGGTATTGCTGTGTGTGCTAATGAATTTCACTGCTGTTCCATTTCAACAAGGATCGTGATTCCTGTATTATTCATCTTGTTATCACTTATAAAGATTTGTTGTTCAATATTTAACTTTGTTTGTTGTTCCATTGGATTGTTGTTCATTTCGATTATTACTTGATAACGTTTGCTGTCGACAGGGTTGGTGTTTAATAGGATTTTCTATTTGATTTCGTTAAGTTCATGTCTGTTGTTCAGATTCATTAGTTAGCAATTGTTGTTCAATTCCAATGTGTTGTTCATTTCTAATTCATTAGTTTCATATTGCAGAAAGATTGTTTATTTATAGTTTGTTGTTTATGCACATAGATATTCAATTAAAGATTGCTATTCATTTCCAATTCTTGCTTTTAAAAGAGTTCTTCTTAGTTGACTTTCAACAGCAGTTAGTTCAATTTCGATTTTGATTGCTTAAGAGTAGGACTGTCAACTGTAGAGAACACTAGTTATTGCTTCCAAGTTCCCAAATTGATTTCCTTGTTCCAGTTTGATTTTAGTTGCATCAATTTCTAAAGGAATGATTTATTGCTATTGTATCCTTAATTGATGGTTTTCAGAGTGAATAGTTAAGTTTCAGAGCATTTGAGTTTATGTTCTTAGATTTCTTTTCAAGCATCCGTTTACTCTTGTATTTAGAATACTATAATACATCTATCACAACATTAATCTTAGCTCAATTGCAGCCTCAAACAAAGTACACTCTTGAAACAAAAATTCGTTCTCGGATTGATAATTAATGTAGGATAAATAGGTGTTAAAAAGATACCTTTTATACCTCAACAGTTTGGTCTGAAGCTGCTAAGGTGAACAAATTCATTGAGCACATTCAATGCATTCATCAATAGGTTCATGAAATATTTGATAGATCCAATGCTAATTATAAGCAGCGACATGATCAGCATCAGGTGCCACACAAATTTCGGGTGGGCGGCAAAATGTGGCTACATTTGCAGAAGGAGTGCCTCGCTAGACCCCACCGCAAGCTTCGCCCGCTCCAATATGGGCCATACAGCATCACCAAGGATGTAGGGGACAATGACTTCAATCTCATTATTCCACCATTCCTTGTTCTACACCCAGTGTTCAATGTGGACCACCTTCGGCCCTACTTTCCACCTCTAGTAGACACATCTGACATGGCAGAACAAGTCACACCAATAGAGTTAAACCCATATTGCATGGAACAAGCCACAATGAATTATATTATGGAAAAAAGGATAAATAACACCTGCCAGTAGAGGATCCAGCTATATCGAGTTGTCAACGTAGGCCAACCCCTTCACCAAGGCAAGTTCCGCACCAGCGACCAAGTTCAGCAGAAGTTTCTTCTTCTCATGGACGAACTTAATGCAATGGGGAACATTGCTTCCTAACGGGGGAGGAATTATCTAGGTGGGTATTCATGGCCGCCTGCTTATTCCACTTGTACCCCCACCATTTTTTCTTTCATTTTTTCAGTTTCCTTAATTGTAGCACAATTTACTATTTTTGGCAGTTTTTCGGGTCCTAAACTTTCGGAGCCATTTGAGGCCCTAAACGATGTTTTTTGGGCATGAAACCTTCAACAAAAATGAGGCTTCTAGGCTTGATATTTTTTGTTAACATTTTTATTCCTCGGATAGACCTTTCTAAGGATGTATCATGCACATTAAACGGAGATAGTATGCCAAAGTTACAACCCCGGGAAATTGATGTACCAATTTACCCCGACAGGGCCCATAGTCTGGAGTTCCATCTCTTAGGGTTAGGTTTTTGGATGTTTAGGGTTTTCCATTATTTATCAATAATATATAGGCCTTCAAGCCTCATTGTAACACAAAGTTCAGAGACTTGTAGCCGCCACATCTCTTCTCAGAGATAAGCTACCAGCGCCCTAACTATTTTATTTCCATTTTGTCTGTTAACAAATTTCAATTCTTTGATATTAATGAAATGAAGTATTATTTCTACTGCATCTTTGTATTTATGGTTATAAGTGTATTCTGTTTCATTCCTGCATAAATTCGGATCAAAAATGAAATTGATTTCTTAATACAAAAGGAATGTTTTGGGATTTTTTTTGAAATTTGCACTTTTTAAGTTCAAAAAACCTCTTACTCTTCCATAACTAATAATTCATTGAAATGAAGAATTTCATGTTCATTGTTGACTACATTTAGAGTATTTTTGAGTTAGTCAAAAAATCATTAAGTTTCACTTCCACACCCCTCTGCGCAAACAAAAACCAAATTAATATAACGCTAATTAAAATAAGTCTAGATATTTTTACATTTTCTAGGGCTCATTCCACCAATATAGCTCAAGACTAGTGCTTTGGAAAAGGGATTAATTAACTTTCTGAAGCAGTTAAACAAACAAATAGTATCTTATGGTAGGGAAAAACCCAATTGTTGCAATTTTTCTCTAAGAAGCTCTTCTTGAAAGAGTCAAGAACGAGGTCATGTTGGACCCAATGGAGCAATCGCACCTACTTCACTTGTAAAGATAGAAGATGTGCTCCTATTACAAACAGTAAACCTAGGATTAACCATTTTCGAGGAGCCTGCGATCACTTGTTAGTAAACCTCGTATTTACCATGTCGAGGAACTTTCAAGGGGATTGAGATTTGATACTCTTCCCTTGCATGTATATTAGGCCATAGGTTGTTCCCCCATGTTAGCATAAATTCTTAACGCAAGTGTACGAAAAGAGATCTCTTTAGTTGTGTGTGACAAACAACCATAAAAACATAAATTCTTGCTTAACTTCTTTAGATATGCAATCGATAGTTAGAACAAATGCTGAAAAAACGTAGATTTATGCAATAAAAGCAGTTAAACATTGAAAAGAAATAGTAATTACTCCATGCATGTAATAGACAAGACAATATTTAAAGAATGTTCTTTATTATATTATAACACCTGGTGAAGGGAACAAATAAAAGTTATCAGTCCCCCTCAATGGGATGGTTTCTTGGCTGTCCTTAGTGCTCTAGTTCTCGAAGTTTCTCTCTCTCAATGGTGCAAAAAAAATAGAATGTGTTGAAATCTATGGGAGCTCAAGAAGCAAAATAAAATAGTAGCAGAAATGAGAATGATCAAAGTGCAACAATGAAAGTGATCAAAGTGAAGATTGAATGGAAAAACTTCCTATTTATCACAAAATATTGAGCTATCCTCAATAATGGTAAATAAAAAAATATTATTAACCAAGATCTAGATTTAACCACTTGGAATATTTATTTATATTTTGAATATATTTAAATTGGTTAAATACATTTATTTATAAATAATAAACAGATACCTAGCCAAAATCTCCTCCTTACAAGTTGGAGGCTAGTAATAACTCTCATTCTGAACAAGAGCCAAGAAAAAACTCTTCATGACTCATGAGTAAGATTCAAGGTGTACATTGGTGGCCATTCCATAGCTTTCCATATAGATAGATATTAAAAGTTGCAAATAAAATTGTTTATTTGCAATACACATATTTTTTTAGCCAAACACTTTTTTTTTCGAACAATTTGTTTTAGCTAGCCAATATTTTATGGCAGTCAAATTTTGGAGCAATTATTTATTAAATCATATAAATTTTATATTTGTGCCAAATTAGCACACTTTATTAAATTTAACATTTTATTAAAAATTAGAGATATTTTTTTAATAAAAAATTATATTTTTTATATTAAAAATTTATTAAATATTATTTGTCATCACTGATTTATCATAAAATAGGAATTGATATTTATTTTTTCATGTAATTTCATTATTAGCTATATAGGGACTATTACACTTTCCTCACCATCAACGTTCATTGACTCTATTATTTTGCTAAGTTTTTGTAACTTTAACAAAAGTTTTGGAAAAAAATGTCAATATCCCTATTTTTTTGTAAATTCAATTTTTTTTTTTAATTTATGGAAATATTATTTCTAATTTTCCATTGGATGAGTGAGTCTTGATGTGACATAATTCCCCTAGTATAGGGTGATTTATTTTCTGTATTTATTAGTGCTTAAAAATCATTTTAAAATAAACAAAAAGGCTAATTGTGTAAGTAGCCATTCCATTAGTGAGTGCTCTGATGGTAACACTGACACTGACAATGTTATGCCTAACAACATTATTTCTTTTTCTAATGATATGCCTAAAAATATTATTTCTTTTTATAATGATGCTTTTACTAACAAGGTTTCAAGTCCCTTGGGTAAGAGGGAGGGGGGGGGGGTGTTGAACAAATATGTGAAGGAATATTTCATCGTGCTAAGTGCAGATGTGCAAATGATGGTAAAGTTTGGTGGAAAAACCTAAATCAATACTATTTCAAATAGAATAAGAATAAGACAAATAGATTTTGATCCTCCCAATCAGACCATCTATGGGATTGTGCAGTGCTTCATTTTTTGGAACTTTCCTTAAGTGAATCTTACAAGTAAATATTTAATTGTGTAGAGGAAGCTTGCACCTTCGAAATACACATTCATTTAACTCAAATTCATCTTAAAACCTCCACGTACCAATCCCTTATGAATGTCATTAATACATTCAACCGGATGAGTCTGACCTCTTAGTATTTTTATTTCATACACAACACAACCTAAGCTAGCTAATGTAATATTCCAAATCTGGAACAACACATCAAGCCTGCTAAAATAATGCACTCCTGATAAATCTATGCACAGAAATGAGTTTGTAGCTCCTGGATCCCTTATATCAGCTCATCTAATATATAAATCCAAAAGGAGAGAAAAAACAAATCAACCTAGGTGGGTTAAACAGATCTCCCACAAACTAGTCTATCTGAAAATCACCCAAAGAGAGGGGTTGCAGCTATATGCAAAACACTGCTTCAGAAATAATGCAGTTTATCAATTCACAAGCATGAGGCCAACATGGAGGTTCATCTTTCATCTATACATCAGCAAAATGGATTTACAATGCATCTCATACAATGTATAACAGAAATAGAATGAATATACAAGACAAAAGCCTCAAAAAGAGCTACTACAACAACAAGAAATGGCAGAATAAGCTTAACAGCGTTATTTTCATTGCTGAAGCATGCACTAGATTACAATTCAGATCTAGAGCAGATCTGTACATGAAATGATAGATCTATTTCAGATCTGTGTACAAGATAGGCTCCTTTATACATTCCCCTTGGGGATCTCAGCAAATCATGAACAACGATGAGTAGATCTAAGATCTAAGTCACAGATCTGCAGAAGTAATCAGAAAATTCTGAATCATAACATATACAGTAGATTAGATCTGAACTAACATGGATTGGTTGGCCAATCCATGGATCACCACAGTGAAAGGAAGGATCCAATCACCAGAGATATTCCTCCTCTAAAATGATGCCAAGTCACCCTGCAAGTTTGCTTTTACAAATAACGCAGTCATGGAAGAGGGACTACACTATAGGCCCTGATAATTCTTTGGCATGCTACCAATGTATGGATCTGAAGCTCAAACCACTAATGCACTCTTCCAGGAGGTTAAAAGACACACTCACTGAGAAGAGGCACCAGTACAAGCTAGATCTGAATAGATCTAGTGTTCCACTTGTTGCAGCTCACATGGAAAAATCAATCCTAAGCAAAACTGCACTGTAGATGCAAGATGTGGCTTGGCCAAATGTCAGATAGTGGACTAGTAAAACAAGACTCCTCCAAGAGCTGCTCAAGGAAGGAGGTGGGATTCCTAAACAGGAAAGCCCAACAAGGGATGTCTAAGTAGACAATACCTTCAGAAAATAATAACATCAACCACCTTTTCCTATTGTCCTCCTCCTTCTTTTATAAGATGAAAGCCTTGCAAAACCCTAAACCACCTCACTGAGTTAGCTCCCTTCACATGTGGAGCCTCCATCTAAAACTGCGTTGTCTATCAATGAGGTTCATTGCATCTAGAATGCGTTGTTGACTTCGTCAAATTTGACCCAATATCATGTTTTAAACCCATTCACACCTGTAAGATTTTATTTACATGGCCTGGATATGTTTTTGTTTACATAGGCATTGATTTATTTTGATGTTTTTAGGAGTTTTACATGTCCTCCTTCACATTTTATTAACAACATGAAAATCAAAGTTAGACAAAGCAAAATTCAATATTCCCATTAGCTTGGGCTAATTGGGATATTACAGCTAACTTGAAAGAAAGAAGAGAATGGTTATGTGGAGATTTCCTTGTGCATAGCTTACAATGAAAACTTTCATTGTACGAATTTTCCTCCACACCTCCAAACTCTTCATTGGTTTTTTTTTAACATAAATTAGTATTGATGGCTTATGATTTAATGATCTCCTAAGAAAAAATTGTGTATTCTTAATTATTAAGCCCATCAAAAAACACTAACATATTATTTTAAATACTAATACTCTTCCTTATAAATGGAAAGCAATGTATTCAATCATCTTATTGTGAACATAGGAGTGACGTGATGCAACTATATTTCAATCATGTCATATTGGAATATCCAATTACTACCTTATCTCACACCATTAACATTATTTTTCTCAATTATTGGCTCTTTAATATAAGGATTCACACCACACAAACTCAATTTATTTCATGTCAAGCAAGTGTACATCATTCATTTTGGGTCGTTTGTACATCATTCATTTTAGGTCGTCTTCAACATTGACAAAAAATAAAGAGAAATTGTGGAGCATAGATTGCTCTGCACAATATTATGAATAAGTTAAACAATATTACATTGGAGACATCAATAATAAATGACTGCAATGGAGTAGAGATTGCTCTTCTCGATATTATGAATCAGTTAAATTTTTTTACATAGGTGACATTAGTAATAAATAACTGCAGTGATGCTAAACTAAACTCAACAGAACTGGACTGAACTCAAGTAACTATGACTCTCAATGAACGGTTACAACACCTAGTAGGTGGTTGGAATTATATTCTCCAAAAAACACAAAAACACATGTTCTAATTGATAAAGTTCTAATATTTTTTTTTGTTCAGCTCAGGTCCAACCATATTCAAAACTCTGCACGAATAGATTCCTTCTTATGCACCTGGCCTCACACCAACATTCTTCGACCTGAGAATGATCCCCCACATATTTTTTTCAGGCCTGGGCCTCATTTGAACCCCACACATTTGGCCTACACTACCCACACCCCATTCTATTCATTAAGCTTCTATCCATTCAATTTATCTACCCTTCGATCGTTCAAGATGCAAGTGTATTCAATCTCATGGTTGGCCAATTACAAGCTCGAAAAGGAATTTCGCACACTCAGTTATTCACTTGATAGGGCTCGTTATAGGCGGTTTTTATTGTAAGGTCTTTTATCCAAGAAGAAACATAGTTTCTCCCAACGAATGTGTTTTTATTTTCCTTAGCTATCCTATTTTTATTAATACTAGTGATTTTAACTTCGAGTTCAATGTTCATATTTTCATTAGTATCCTTGAGTTTTTTTCTTGTAAACACATTGAATATGGTGCTTAAATTATATAAGTTTTATGCTTAATATAATATTGATTGTATCTTTGAGATCATTATTTGTAAAATCAATGAGACCGCTACTAAAGCTATTGTTTGTATCCCTAAGTTTGTTATTAGTAATATGATAGAGTTTGATGCTTACAATGTCATTAGTACTCCTAAATTAAAAGCTTGTATTATTGATTCCTTTATGGTTTCAATGTTTCTTGTATATTTGTATCTCATTGCTTGTCAAATCAATGGGACAATTTCTTAAATCAATGATATCGTTGCTTATATTATGGTTTTTTTTGCTAGATTTGCTACTAGCAATATCATCGAGTCAATTTCCTATGAAATCATTTGTATCCCTTTGGCATTGATGGGAATAAGGAATTATTTAATGTTATTGGATTATTGATTCAAATGGAAAGTGACCTACACCCATGGTATTCAATCAACCATGGTACTGTAAGTGACATCTATCCATGGTATTCATTCACCCATGGTATGTATCCACCCATGGTATTCATCCACACATAGAATTTTCCCATGGTATTGTAAATAGAATCCACCCATGGTATTCATTCACCCATATTATTCATTCACACATGATATTTACCCACCCATGGAAATTACCTATGGTATTGTAACTAAAAAATGTTGTAAGTAACAAGTCGCATCTTGTAAAACGAGAGGTTGTCCACCACAATGTAGCTTCTACAATTATTCTCTGTTTTAATAAAAAAATATTTGTGGTATTATTTAATGTGTGTTCTCTCATTTTGTTGGCATTTCAATTTTTCAGATCTTTGGGGCCTCCCCCCAAGATCTGGATCAATAGTATCAGAGCCAGGTTACGAATCCATGGGAATGAGGGCTTGAAGCATATTTCAGTTTCAATGTTTTTCAACAATATTTATCAAACTCCATGTAATTTCCACGACCTCCATGGAGCACTTTCTTGGGAAAAGTGGGAAGAATTTTGTTTTTTTCATTTTTTGCAAGAATTTTTTGGGCAGTGAGATTGTAGAGAATATATGAAAATGTTGGTGCAAAATTTTCAGAAACAAATTGCATATTTGGATTCCTTGCGAAGCAATAGAAAATTAAAAATAAAATCAGAAAAATCAGAGTGTAGATGAGGGAGTTATCGTTGATTTAAAATCAACGATTTTTTTCAGAAATTTTGTGATGGCAAGACATTTGCAGCATGAATATGAGTTTCCAGAGTCTCCAAATAGTGATTTCAAACACTTGGGAAGACGTAGAATGATAATTATATTTCCAAACAAAAGTTATAATAAATACTCTGAGTTATATTGACCGAGATATGCGCATTTTAAATCTAGAGCAGCAGTCAGAGTGGGTTCCCTTAGAGACGTGCCCTCCCACCTTGCTTTAGTAGGAACCTACTTCACATTCATCAATTTCAACATAGAAGCATTTGGCTTGGGTTCTTTGGAGACGTGCCCTACCACTCCAGGCTATGTAGGCACCTACTACTTCATCAATAATCAACATCACGGTTATGGGTCAACCACACGAAATCCTTCTCATAGAAGTCCATTTGCTAGGCCACACATTGTTAATATCACAGTTGGTCACAAACATTACATGGTATCTCTATCCTTGGATATTCGATTTTCATGGTTATGGGTCATCCACAAACCCACATTTCATTGAAGTCCATTTTCTAGGCCACACTGTCAATATCACAGTTGATCATAAGCATTACAGGGTATCTATATCCTTGGATCTCTGTTCATCATGGTTATGGGTTAACCACACAAAACCCTTCTCTTTAGTGGCTATTCATATTCAAAAAAGGCTTCTTAGGAGGGAACTTCACACAATGGGGACCATTGCTTCTTAAGGAGGGAGGAATGATCCAAATGGAAAGTGGCCTACACTCATGGTATTCATCCACCCGTGGTATTTATCCACTAGAGGAATGATCTAAATGGAAAGTGGCCTACACCCATGGTATTCATGCACACATGGAATTTACCCATGGTATTGTAAATGGCATCCATCCATGGTATTCATCACCCATGACATCTTCCCATGGTATTCATTCACCAGAGTATTCATTCATCCATGGTATTTACCCACTCATGGAATTTACCTATGGTATTGTAACTAAAAAATTCTATAAGTAACAAGTTGCATATTATAAAAGGACATCTTTTCCACCACAATGTAGCTTCTACAATTATTCTCTATTTTAATTAAAAAATTCTTTGCGATTTTATTTATCTTGTGTTTTCTCATTTTGTTGGAATGTCAATATTAAAACAAAGAATAATTGTAGAATTCTTTGTTGTTTTATTTATTGTATGTTTTCTCATTTTGTTGGAATGTCAATATTTCAGATCTTGGGGACCTCTTGCCAAGATCCCGATTAATTATCTACTCTTAGAGAAGATAATTATAGGTCGATTACGTCATGCACATTTCATAACTAATAATTAGCAAACGATGAAAAACGTTAGGGTATTTGTGTGTCGTCTAGAAGGAAAAAAATCCACCATAACTAAGCCTAACCAAAATCATAATATCTATCCCTAGAAATTTCACCATATTATTCATGCACACTCCTCAAAAGAGCTTAGTTCACTCAGAACCTGGCATGGTGGAGTCCCGACAGAATATGAGGTCAGGGATGAGGAGATAAAAATGATTTATGAGATGGAATATTTGGGTATCCCATCCAATCATCCCATCACCCCGAAAACCTTGAATGAGAAGAAAATTTGATGTTTATATATTAATCTCATTGTTTGGTAGGTGTCATCACATTTGATTCTCTTGTCTACCATGTGTCATAGAAAATTCAATTTTACTTCAATTTAGTCGAGTTCCATACCATTCATTTATTGTTGATGTTATCTATGTATTATATTTAACTATTTTAAATGTTGAGAAGAGTAATTTATGCTCCACTATTTATCTTCATTCTTTTTCATGGTATTAAAGCTCCAAGTCACATAAGACTCTATAGAGAGCAGTGTATTTTCAAAGGTTGAGTGGAGTTGGAGGACTAAAAATCCAAGTCGTAAAGAAGATGGAGAAGCATGGCATTAAAAAAAATAGCATGGCTAGTGCAATTGATCACTCTTCTCAACTACCTTGATCAAGGCACGCTTACGAAAAAATATAAAATAGCACCTCAACATAGTCTTCCTTTGTCAAGAGGTGCATTGACAACATAACGTCAAGAAAATTGAAAACACGAAGCAACATTTTAAAAAAAATGAGGATGATTTTTTTAAAGGTACAAAACAACAAACGGCGTTTATCTTCAAAATATATTAAGTTGTTTCCAAAGGCTCCACACATTTTTTCCATACCTTAATTTTGTGTCATTGATTTAACTTTTGTTTGGAACAATTTATTCTCCAAAGGCGTGATTGTTTTAGCTGTAAAAAATCAAGTCTTTTGAAATGACAAATAGTCACAGTCTTCATTGTATTGAAGGCCTTCCTTGGATATTAGAAAGGAAATTTTTTAAGAAAAACAAAGTTCCTGTGAAAGGACCTATTCATATTTGTCTTTAAAAGGAGAATATAAATTACCTTCATATTAGTTGGTATTTGTTTTAAGAGAAGTATTTTTTAAATAAGTTATTTTTAATTCAATATTCTTTTAAAAAAAGGGGGTTTTTTAAGGAGTGATTCAAATTCCTTTACAAGGGATTATTAATAAAAGGACTATTATTCAAAGTTTAAGAAATGATATTTAAAAGGGTGCTACATTTTTTTAAAGATATTTAAAAAAAGGAGGTGCACATCCGCATTTGAAGAAATGGCTTCTTCCAGCACCTTTCCATAGACCGCGACTCTTCTTGGAAAAAATTACGAGTTTTGGTATTTAAGAATGAATGTGTTTTCAAGCCCAAGAATTTTGGGATACCTTGTTGAACAGTTGTGTCAAGCTGACCCAAGAACAATTAGTAGCCATAAATAATAATGAGAGTAAATTTGTTGTAGAAATAAGAAAGAAGGAGAAAAAAACCAAATATTGGATACAAAACTCAATCAATGACTCTATCTTCGACAAGATAACATACGCAACAATAAAAAAAGAAGCTTGGGATATTTTGAAAGCTATGTATCAAGGTAATGATACAGTAAAGATTGTTAAATTGCAGACATTTGGAGCTCAATTTGAAACCCGAAACATGACTAACATAGAGAATGTGGATCATTTCATGACTCAGAGTCATGGGAATAGTCAATTAGATCAAACTCATTGGTGAAACCATTACATATCATAATATTGTTGAAAAATTCCTTTAAAACCTCCCCAAGAAATATGACATGGTTGTAAAAGCCATTATGGAATCCAAAGACTTTACAACCTCCTTAGTAGAACAGTTGAAGGGATCACTTCTGACACATGAAACAAGACTTAACTTGGGCGTAGAAGATTCCATGGAACAAGCTTTCAAAGAAAATATCTCTCTTGCCAGAGGCAGAGGCAAATGCAGAGGATATAAAGGCGGCAACAAGCATGTTAGAGGTCGAAGTAGAGACATATCGGAACATCATCATGAAACATATAAATGGTTACCTCCACCAAAAAAAACACAAAGAAGTTGAACATGGAGAAAATATAATGTTCAATGCTATTACTACAAGACATTCAGGAACTATGAACATCAATGAAGAAAGAAAAAGTCAGATCAACAAAGAGGAAGTGTCCATCTCTCCAACATTGAAGGAGAATCCTCTTAGACAATGTTTCTTTCTTGCCATATTTCTGAAGGCACTCATAGAGAGGATCTTTGGTTGTTAGATAGTGGTTGCACCAATCATATGGAAGGTAAAAAAAATAAGCTTCTTATATTGATTCTTCCATAACATCAAAAATTACTCTTGGAGATCATTCTTGTATTAAAGCTAAATGGAAAGGTATTGTCCCTATTCTTACCAAAAATAATCGACATAAATACATACCTGATGATTATTATGTTCCACGTATGAAGCATAACCTCATTAGTGTAGGTCAATTGATGGAACGTGGATATGATACAATATTCCAAGGGAATGCATGCTATATCTATGAAAAACTACCCAATAGAAGATTGATATCAAAGGTTGAAAAAACCAAGAATACGATGTTTCCATTGACTCTTAGAAGTTGAAATCTCTCAATATATTTTGTCAACAATGTGTCAAGTATATATGAGTCTCAATTATGGAATTCTATGTATGGCCACATCCCATTCAAGAGTCTAATTTTTCTTCATAAACATTCAATGGTCATTGGTCAACCTATTATGAATGAAAAATATTGTAATTGTGAAATGTGTGTTCTAGCCAAGTGAAAAAGAGAAATATTTCCCACATCTTCCTCTAGAGAAAAAGAACCTTTAGATCTAGTCCATACAGATATATGTGTCCCAATGTATACACAATCCACTGGTGTAGTCTTTATTTTCTCACCTTCATTGGTGATTATAACAGGAAGACGTGGGTGTATTTTCTCAAAAATAAATTAAATACATTCTCAAGGTTCAAATAATTCAAAGAAAAAGAAAAAAAATGTTAGAAAATTATATATATTACAGAGCAATGAAACACATAAAATATGCGGAAAACACAAGCACACAAAACATATAAAACCAAAGAGACACAGATATACATGGTTCACCCAGTTTGGGCTACATCCACCTCAAACAGCCAATCCTTCCTTTCTATTATCCAGCTAAATGAAGAGACACAACCTATAGCATATCTGCTATAATATCCTCTATTCTCTCTCACAGTCTCCCTATCTGTTTCTCACTCCTAGAAAATACTCATACCATACACAACCGCAATACAATACCCTCATAAAAGTGAGGGGTTGCCTTCTAGGGAAAAAAACCCTAAACTAAACATAATTTCTACCGCCATATCATACGCCTAATGAATGGTCCAGATTGACTAGAAATTACTATACTTTTACAAGGCAATTTTACATTTGTTTTTAGCTTTGGGCGCACTGTCCCCAAAAACCCCTCGCCAGGGGGGGCTCCATAAAGTCGTAGCCGGCCCCCCTGGACCCCCCAGGTAGCGTTTAATTACGGGCGGTGTTGTCACCCCATTAATATACAGGGGTCCAACACTGTGATACAAAATAAACAAGATAATCAGGCTCCACACCCAACAATCTCCCACTTGGAGACTGATTGTAGCAACTCCACCACCGCTTCATTTGCTGGACAATGACTCCTCTTTAGACCTGGTTGTTTCTCATCTTCATCGTCATCCTTGAAGACCAATTGAAACTGAGCATATTCTCAGTTTCTCCTTGGTTACAACTTTTGTTAGCATATCTGCAGGATTCTGGCTAGTGTGTATCTTTTCTAGCTTCAATTGTCCATCTTCCAATACTGACCGTATGAAATGGTACTTGAGCTGTATGTGTTTAGTCCTCGAATGAAATTCTAAGTTATTTGCAAGATGAATGGCACTTTGGATATCACTGTATAACGTGCCCATATCATGCTTCTTACCCAATTCATCCATAAACCTTTGTAACCAAATCATTTCTTTACTAGCCTCTGTAGCAGCAACATACTCTACTTCTGTTGTTGAAAGTGAAACAACACTTTGGATTTTTGAAACCTAACTGATAGCTATTCCACCTCCAGTAAATACATATCCTGTAGTGCTCCTCCTGTTATCTCTGTCACCTGCCATATCTGCATCAACATATCCCTGTAGAACAACGTTTGAACCACCAAAGCATAATGCTTTATTTGTGGTACCTCTCAAATATCTGAGAATCATTTCACTGCCATCCAATATTCTTTTCCTAGATTTTTCATGTACTTGCTCACAACTCCCACTACATGTGCAATATCAGGCCTTGTGCAGACCATTGCATACATTAAGCTTCCAACTGCTAATGCATATGGAACTTTAGACATGTAGTCCATTTCTTCTTGGGTCTTGGGGCACATCTCCTTACTAAGTTTGAAATGGCTAGCAAAAGGTGTACCAACTGGTTTTGCATTCTACATATTAAATCTTTTCAACACCTTTTGTATGTACTTATTCGGAGACAGTGTTAATTTACGATTTTTCCTATCTCTAGTAATTCTCATACCAAGGATTTGTTTTGCAGCTCCCAAATCCTTCATTGCAAATGAATTTTCCAATTTTATTTTGAGCACATTTATTTCATACATGTTACACCCTGCAAAAAGCATCTCATCTACATACAATAACAATATAATATAGATGCCATCATTTTTCCTTTTCAGATAAACACAATGATTAGAGTGACATCTAGTATAACCTTGTTCAAACATAAATTTGTCAAATTTTAGATACCACTGCCTTGGAGCCTGTTTTAAGCCATACAAGCTCTTCTTTAACCTGCACACTAATTTTTCCTTCCCTTTGACCTCATATCCTTCTGGTTGCTCCATATAGATCTCTTCCTCCAAATATCCATGGAAAAATGTTGTCTTTACATCTAACTGTTCAAGATGTAAATCTTCCATTGCTATAAGCCTTAAAATAGTTCTGATTGAAGTCATCTTAACAACAGGAGAAAATATTTCATCAAAATCAATACCTTTCTTTTCTGCAAACCCCTTCACCACAAGTCTAGCTTTGTACCTCTATTTTCCTCCATCTTCTTCCTTCAGCCTGTAAACCCATTTATTCTGCAATGTAGTTTTACCTATAGGAAACCTGACTAAGTCCCAAGTCTGGTTATGCATTGAGGAGTCTGTCTCTTCTTCCATGGCTAGCTCCCACTTCTTCCTGCTTTCAACCTGCATTTCTTCTTCATAACATTTAGGTTCACCAGAATCAGTCAACAGTAAATAATATAATGAAGGAGAGTATCGTTTAGGGGTCTACTTATTCTGGTAGATCTTCGAACACCACTTTCAGGTGTTTGAGGTGCCTGTTGCTGTTGTGGCTCTTGATTATTATTATTTTCAGGCACCTTTACTTTTTCTGTGATCTCATCAAGAACTGTGTATTATTTTTTTTCTTTTTCCTGTTTCTTTTCCTGCAACTGATTCTTATACAATACCTTTTCATTGAATATTACATCTCTGTTAGGTAAACTTGACTCGAGATAGAGTCAATGTTGACTAGGGTAAATAGTAGTGGTTTTGGGGCACATGGTATTGGGCACCCATGGTTTTAGCCCATGGTATTGCATGTAATGGAGCCTATAAAAGGTTGGGAAGACTTCATTGTAATGCAGGCCTGGAGGTGAGCGGTGAAGGCTCACTTGGCTGGATTGGCTAGGGTTTTGGCCAATGGTTAATGAAATTTCATTGGTTGGGATTTTCCCCGGAGTTTGGGGTTTTCACGGAGAAACATTTGTGTTAATGTTTATGATTTTTGTTGGCCTCTTTATATTTATTTCTCTCTCAGTAAATTCTTTATTTCTCCTGCAGTAAATTCTAACAATCTCTGCTCCTAATTATTTTTTGATTTTCATAATCATATAAGTGATAACCAAAATCATTAACACCATATCCAATAAAGGTACATTTCTTTTATTTTTCCTCAAGCTTTGTTCTATTTTCTTTATTAATATGGACAAAGCCCTCACAACCAAAAGGCTTTAAAAAAGAGTATTTTACCTTTTTACCTATCCATGCTTCCTCTAGAATACCACCATCCAAGGAACTTGAAGGCCCTCTGTTTATTATATAAACAACGGTATCTATAGCATCTGTCCAAAATTGTAAAGGCAATCCTACATGCAATCTCATGCACCTTGCACGCTCCATGATTGTTCTTTTCATCCTTTTTGACACACCATTTTCTTGTGGTGTTCTTGGAACTGTCTTCTCTCAGTGAATTCCATGCTCTGAACAGTACCTATCAAACTCTTTACTGCAATATTCACCTCCATTATCTGATATGAGACACTTCAACTTCTTTCCTGTCTCAATCTCAACCAAAGCTTTCCATTTCTTGAAAGTATCAAATACATTAGATTTATTTTGAATACAATAAATCCAAGTTTTTCTAGTTGCATCATCAATAAAAGTAACATAATAACGAGAGCCACCGAGAGATGATACCTAAGCAAGTCCCCATACATCTGTATGCACAGGCTCTAATTTTTCGCTCTTTTTTTCTTCCCCAACTCTGAGAAATCTGATTCTCTTTTGTTTTCCATAAATGCAATTCTCACAGAAATCCAAATCAACATTCTTCAAACCCAACAACAAATTTCTTGAGTGAAGAATCTTCATCCCCTTCTCACTCATGTGTCTGAGCCTATGATGCCATAATGTTGCACCTACTCCTTTGGAAGTTAAATCATTAACATAGTTAGAAATACCATTTCATAAATACAATGTACCAACCTTTTCTCCTTTCACTATTACCAGGGCTCCTTTGGTGACCATCCAAGTTTTATCTGTGAAAGTTTTCACACAACCTTCACTACCTAACTACCCTGTTGAAATCGGATTTTTCTTCAAATATGGAACATGTCTTACCTCCTTTAATAGCCATTGGTTTCCATTCTGTTGTTTTACAAGAAATTTACCCATTCCAACAATTTTACAAGGTTTATCATCACCCAAACGAACTTGTCCAAAATCTCCTTAAACATAGTCATGGAAATATTTCTTATCAGGTGTGGCATGGAAAGAGGCCCCTAAATCTACTACCCAGGAATCAATAACATTTTCTAAAGAAAGAATCAAAGCATCTTGTAACACATCACCTATCACATTTGCTTCATGATTGTTTTCTTGTTGTGCGTCTCCTTTTCCCTTCCGAGATCTACAGTCTTTCTTGAGGTGTCCTTTCTTTCTGCATTTCTAGCACATTATCCCTGAACTAGACTTGTATTTGCCTTTCCTTGATTTACTGCGATATCCTGAGCTCTTTCCCCTTTCCATTCTTCTTCCCCTAGACTCTACACTCAAAGCATTACCTGATGTCTCACTGGAGCTTTTTCGTCACATTTCCTTGCTAAGGATAGCACCGACAACATCATCAAACTTTAAGTACTAGATCCAGAGACAGAGTTACTAATGGCCATAACTAAACTGTTCCAACTTTCTGGCAATGAGCACAAACATAAAAGAGCCCTAACTTCATCATCAAAGTTTACCCCTACAGAACTTAACTGACTGGTAACTTTATTAAAATCATTTAAATGGTCTGCAACATATCCACCTTCCGACATCTTCATATTAAATAAATGTTTCATGATAAATACCTTGTTTGAGGCCGAGGGTTTTTCATATAATTCCTCCAATGCCTTAATCAAACCCTTTGTTGTTGTTTCCTTCGAAATATTGAAGGCTACCAACACCGTGAGGCATAACTGTACTATTCTGAGTGCCTTTCTATTGAGAATATCCCATTCTACATCTATCATATCTGTCAGCTTCTTTGTTTTTCTGCTCAATGGTAGGTACAGATATTTCTGATACAGATAATCTTCCATCTGCATCTTCCACAGCGGGAATCTTTGGCCATTAAATTTCTCGACCATAAACTTACCATCTTCAGCCATTGCTCCCACTCGAACCAAGAATCCTTCTCTCCTGCGAGTTTATCAGCCAAATAAACCTTTGGCTCTGATACCAGTTGTTACAGAATTATATATATTATAGAGCAATGAAACACATAAAATATGCGGAAAACACAAGAATACAAAACACATAAAACCAGAGAGACACAAATATACATGGTTCACCCATTTTGGGCTACGTCCACCTCGAACATCCAGTCCTTCCTTTCTATTATCCAGCTAAATGAAGAGACACAACCTATAGCAGATCTGTTGTAATATCTTCTGTTCTCTCTCACAGTCTCCTTATCTGTTTCTCGCTCCTAGAAAATACTCATACCATACACAGCCGCAATGCAATACCCTCATAAAAGTGAGGGTTTGCCTTCTAGGGAAAAAAACCCTAAACTAAACATAAATTCTACCATCATATCATCTGCCTAATGAACGGCCCAGATTGACTAGAAATTACTATACTTTTACAAGGAAATTTTACATCTGTTTTTAGCTTTGGGGGCGCTGCCCCAGAAAACCCCTTGCTAGGGGGGGGGCCCATAAAGTCACAGCTGCCCCCCTTGGACCCCCCAGGCTGCACTTAATTATGAGCGACGTTGCCACCCAATTAAGGTACAGCGGTCCAACACTGTGATACAAAATAAAAAAGATAATCAGGCTCCACACCCAACAAAAAACAGAGTGGAAAGCCTTTAAAAGTCCCCAAGTCAGATAGAGGAGGAGATTACAGCTCTGATGACTTCAAATATTTTTTTTAACAATAAGGAATCATAATGCATTACACAACAAGATATACTCCACATCATAATGCAGTAGCATAAAGGAAAAAATATTCAATCATGAACATGTCCATATGCATGCTTCGTGAGAAGAAGTTTTCAAATGATTATTGGGATGAAGTAGTTTGTACAACAGTGTATGTTCTCAATAGATCTCCAACAACCAGCCTCCAAGATACATCACCTCAAGAATAATGAGATGGTAAAAAGGTAAATGTATCTTAGCTTAGAATTTTTGGATCAGTAGCTTTTACACATCTTCCTGGGTAGCTAAGAAATAATCTTGATGATAGAAGTGAAAGATGTATTTTCATAGGATATAGTGAGAAGTCAAAGGCCTATAAACTTTACAATCTAGTTACTAATAAGTTTGTTTTAATCAAAGATGTTAAGTTTTGTGAAAATAAATCTTGGTATGATCATGTTGATGAAGCTTCAAATCAACCTTTTTATCCACCACGGCTACCAATATTGCAGGTTCAATAAGAGTCATACCACTCTAAAAATGGTACATCTTCAAGAAGTGAATCCACCAGTGATTAAACATCTTCAAAATACAATCATAAAATAAGAAGCATCAGAGAAATATATGAGTATGAGCATGATTTTGATCAACATAATATGTTTTCCTTTCTTTCATCTCAACCAATCAATTTTGAAGAAGAAGTTAAAGAAAAACATTGGGTTGGTGCAATGAACTAGGAAATTTCTACCATAGAGAAGAACTAGACTTGGGAATTAGTTGATCTCCCAAGAGGCAAAACCAAAATTGGTGTAAAATGGGTATATAAGGCCAAGTTGAATGAAAATGGAGAAATCAAGAAACGTAAGGCAAGGCTGGTTTACAAAGGTTTGTCACAATAGTTTGGTGTCGACTAAGGTGAAACCTTTGCTCCAATAGCAAGGTTAGACACTATGAGAACTATTTTATCCACAACATCTCAATACAAATGGAAATTCTATCAACTTGATGTAAAATATTTTTTCCTAAATGGTATATTGGAGAAATAATTTTATGTAGAGAAACCTCCTGGTTTTAAAGTTCTAGAAGAGGAGCATAAGGTATATATATTGAATAAAGCTTTGTATGGTTTGAGGGTGGCTCCAAGAGCTTGGTACATTCACTACGACACCTATCTCATAAGTGGATTTTGCAAAATCAATCATGAGCCAAATTTGTATAACAACACTCATGAAAGTAAAATTATTATTTTATGCTTTTACGAAGCTGATATTCCTTATACATGCAATATGATGTTAGAATATTTTGAAGCAGCAATGCAAACAAAGTTTGATATGATTTATCTAGGGGTCATGAAGTACTTCTTAGGCATTGAAATTTAGCAATATACTAATGGCATTTTTGTTGGTCAATAAATATATGCCATTGATATCATCCTAAATTTCAGAATGACCAATTGCAAACTAGTTGATACACCATTTCCTCTAGGTACTAAACTGAGCAAAGAAGATGTAGCACCACTAGAGTATCCCACACTATATAAAAGTATAGTTGTTAGTTTATTATATCTCACTTCAAATAGACCTGATATCATGTTTGCAACAAATTTCGTCTCAAATTTTATGCACACACCTAACATTTCTCATTAGAAGGTCGCAAAAATGATCTTAAGGTATATTGCAGGGGCCATAGACTATGGTTTTTTCTTCATGTTGAAAAGTGTAACTAGGTTCGGTCTTCATAATGTCATGTGTAATTGTGAATTTATGTAATTGATGAAAATAATAAAAATAAAATTATTATTACACTTGTCTCATGGGTTTCATGAGAAAGGAATTTTATGTTAGTGATGGCTTCAATTGTGAGCATTCAGGATTTGTCATATAGTCATAAAATTCAATTTGAGTATAATTCATGTATGAAGGACCCTTCTTGGGCATATTACAATTGTGTATGAATCATTAAAATGTATATGATAAGCCCTCCAATACCAAGCGAAGTATCCTCCTCATGTTGGCTTCAAAATATTATTGTAAATTCCCCAAATGACACGTTTGTTCATGTTGACTTAATTGTGATGGAAAATAAGTATAAATAGCAAGATCAGCCTATTTCAGAGCATATATTTTCAGAAGTATGCAATTTAGAGAATATTATAGTGCATCAAGTTCAGGTTAATTGTAGATATCACATAAGTCTGGGTTAATTGGAGAGACTGCAGTGACCACAATAGTTCAGGTTAATTGCAAAGATAAACTTGCAAATCACAATGGATATAGTTTTGGTGTTATCACAGTAAACAAACATCGATGTTGTCACAATTTCGGTGCTATCACAGTGAAATAATTTCGGTGCTATCACAGTAAAATAACTACGATGCTATCACAGTTTTAGTACTATTGCAATGAATATATGTTGGTTCTATTACAGTGAAAGGTTGGTGTTATTTCAGTAAGGGAGTTCAGAATAAACTTTGAAAATAAGTCTCAACATACCTTTGAAGAAGGAATATAGTTAGATCATAATGAAGGAGGGCTAAGGTTTGTATTGCATCAAAGTATGATGAGAATGTTGCCTCAAATCGAATCATAATCTTATTGGAGGAAACTGAATTCTAAAGGGTAGCCGAGAAAGAGGAAGAAAAGCAAGAAGAATCTTATCAAGGAGGCTTTCTGTCTTGGTCTTAGAAGGGAAAATAGGTCAAGGGTCGTGGTCTTGGTATTCATCAATTAGAATCTCTATAGGAAGATTTTTTTTCATGTTTTCCTCTCAAAGATTGAGAGGTTTTGGCCCTAGCTGTTATACACTAGTACAAATTGGCTAATTAGTTACTAAAAAAAGGACTAAAATTAGCATATAAATGACCATTTTTCAATCGATGACCAGTAGTAGCTAATTTACAGTATCTTATAACGCTACCAAATTTTAGTCATTTTTAGCTTAGTCATTAATTGGTTGTATCAATTTTATCGTCTAGTAGTATATTTAGTCATAAATTTGGTCATTAATTTAGTCATTAATTGTCACAATTAATGACCAAATATACAACAAAATATATTACTATATGATCACCCAAAAAAACCAACTAATGACCAAAGAAATATGACCAAAATGTTTGTCGTATTATAAGATACTATAAATTAGCTACTAATAGTCATATATATGCAAATTTTAGTCATTTTTTGAAACCAATTAATGACCAAAGAAATATTACTAAATTTTGGTCGTGTTATAAGACACTCTAAATTAAATACTAATAGTCATATATATGTAAAACTTAGTTGTCATTTGTAATCACAAATTTATCATTAGCAGTAGTAATATATTTTTTGGTAGTTTTCATTATATAAACGACTAATTTAGTAGTTTATATTTGTTTCATTACTTTCATTAAAAATCATTATAAATGACTAATTTAGTCGTATACTCATTTTATTTATGTCATCATTAATCAATACAAACTACTAATTTAGTAGTTTTAGATTGATTTTATGTGTTCATTATTAATCAACATAAATTAATTAATGTGATTTTGGAACTAAATTTAAAAAATGTCTTAAAATGTGTATCTTCATTTAATATGAAAACACAAAGTTGCATATGTTAATTACAATACTAAACAATATCAAGTGAAACTATAAATAATTTCAACCATATAAATTATATTTTATGAAATTTTAAATTATTAAAATATGAGTTTCCAACTTAATATTTGTTGGACTACAATTTATGGCTGAAATGATGTTTCAATCACTTCAAAATGTTATCCTTGTTTTTCCAAGGCATTGCAGGTGAATTTTCCAACTCTGAATACTTGACCATCAGTCTCTATGTGTGTGTCGTATGTGGGATATTGGCTCTAAGGGTATCACTAGAAAAATTATCTTCTCTCTCCCTTTTTCATTTTTCGCTCTAGTGTAATTGTTTTCCTCTTTCTTCAATTCTTGCTTCTTACCATCAATATTGAGTTCATTTTCTAAAAACAAAAGAAGATACAATGTCGAGTGTAAGACATGATATACAATGAACACAAGAATATAAACTAAAGTAGACTATAAAGAATTTATACGACATATACCTCAACATCGATAACGTCAAAGCCATTTTTCCCCATACAAGCAAGAAACTTGAAAAAAAATTCTTCAGTTGAGACATAGTGGCGACTATGTGGCCAGATGACCTGTATAAACCAAGAAAATAAAATGCCACTATAGAAAATAACACCTTAGTAACTTAGTATTCAACCTTCAAGGAAAGCTTAATCACAATCATGTCAACTTATAAGCTACATACTAAAATGCTCAAGTTGTAGATAACTTGTGAAAAATAATAATCTAAGGTGTGATGTTTAATCCTTGTCATCTTATTTGACAACAAAATTTCATTTTCTAACACATGAACTTGGTCAAGTATATAAACAACATGTACTCAAATAAAAACATGAAAGTACACTTTTCTAATAGTCATGAAAATATTTTAACACAAAATAGTTATAAGGATTCCAATCAATATCGTGTAATACTAATTTCATCTTCAAGCTTTGGTTGTTTTCTAAATGGACATGATACCAAGTATTTTCAATTTCATATTTAAAATACAAAAAAAAATCAAAACAAACATTCAAAATACAATCAGAAAATAAAGAGAGGATATAATGGAATGGAAATTGCAATTATAAAAAATAACTTTACCTATCCAGTGATGTCTTGTATGACATTCTTAAAACATTTTCTTGCCCAAAATAACCATGAGATGAAATAATCACAACATTAAAAATCATATGAATACCTACTAGAAACATTTCAAAATTTGATGGCTCAGGCGCTTGAAGGATCTCTAACAGCAAATTAAACATATCCAAGACATGCTCTGCATTGTCTCCCTGTTCTTTTCCCAATCACATTTCTTGTAACCTGCCCACAACAGAGTCAACTAACAATCAAACGAAGGCATTGACATTTTTTTTATCTTTTATATCTATAAAAATTGAATTGATTTGTTTCATAAACATATTAATTCATATTTAAAGCCTTTCTGACATATGAGAAGGTATCAATCAAGTAGGAGATTAGAAAAATCAACCTTAATAAGGCCCTCAAAGAATTTCTACAATAGCAATATTTTTCTTGCTGTGATATCTTGGGTAGAAAAAATAACATACCTACGAAAGAAAAATCCATATATTACTGATGATCAAACTATGTATATGGTGTATTCTTAGGCAAATTTTTAAGATGTTCCTCCACCTTTACCAAAGCGAATTGTAGCTTGGCTAAACTGTGTATCCTTTCATTCAACATCAATTTCTGCAAGATAAATGTCACACATTATTCTTTGCCATTCCTCAACATGCTACATATGATAAATTTAAAGTTACATAGAACCAAGAGAAAACCATTTTTCTAACCAAAATAAACAAACAAATAGTCTCTAATAAAACTTCATTCTAATATCAACAGATAAAAAGAGACTAGTGGACTATTTTTTTGATGCTTGAATTTTCTTATTTTTGTTATTAAAGTGATCGAGCTTCAGGAACCAACAAATGTGAGGGAAGTTGTAATTGTGAAAAAAAATATGTTGACATTTGTAGACTTCTTCAAAATTATGCGAATGATGCCATTTTCTGATGTGGTAAATCCCATAATAATAAATGGCCACATGGGATGCAGAGATTAAATATAAAAACTTGTGGACATGGCATGTGTTCTAATAAATTGCATTGCAATGACTACCATAGGCCTCCACTGGTTACAGATCCTTAGTATGTTAGTCTTGATGATGAAAGAGAGATGGCAACAATAAGTATGAGTGGTCCTAGTTTGTATGGTGTTTATCTTCAAACCAAGGTCGTCATCTTAATGAGCCTAGGTTCTGACATGGTAAACTGGAATTTGTTCCTCACCCAATTTCATTCCATCATACTTTTTGAAGACTCAAGAGGACATAATGGGCCTTAAACTTATAATAGGGTTGTTTTTGAGGTTATAGATAAAGCTTATCCAACGAAAATGGATTTTTGGGCTCCAAGGGATATGGATAATTTAAATGATAACAATCATATTTTTTTCCCCAAGATTCAAATGTAGGGATACATTTTTCAGATTTTACTAATAGATATAATGAGATAAATAATCCATGAGGAACATCTACTCGCCATTTTGATTAGGGAAATACTAGGAGTTAATAAGACTATTTAGGTTCAAATGAAAGATGGTGTTGATTCTTGTAGCTCCTTAGTTGAAATAATATGTGAATAGGGAAAGATTTTTATCTTGCAAACATTATAATATTCTCATTGTAAAGTATCAAAAAGAGATCAATTATGATCATCTTGAATATTTTCTTTAACATTTTACTATGCCATTTTTCGAACTTTTTGTAATTTTTTGCGTAATAAATTTTCAAACTTTTGGTCCTTCTATAATTTCAAATTTCACACACAGAGATACTATGGATTAAATATTCCTCAAAAGAAAATGAATGTTTAATTCTTTAATTTGGAAAATTTTAGATTTATTGGGGGACTAACAACACCTCTAACTAGTAATATAGGGACCTAACATGCCCCTCCCCTTCAAAAAAGTGTTGTCCTCAATTCTTGAGTAGCTCTGGGTACTTCTGTATAAAATTATCATCCTCCCATGTAGAATCTTCAATGGGTAAGTTCTTCCACTTGATGAGATACTCTGAAATTGATCAATTTTGTAGCTGTCGAGTTCTTGTTTTTGTGACCGCTTCAGGTTCCAATATGATTTTTCCCTCCTCATCAAGTTCTAGAAATATTGTTTGAACTGGAAGATTTTCACCTATAACCTTCTTTAAGCATGAAACATGGAAAACTAGATGCACTCGCGAAGAAGCAGGAAGCTCCAATTTGTATGTCATAGTACCAATCTTTTGCAACACCTTGTAAGGACCATAGTACTTTGGCGATAATTTATTATCCTTCTTAGCTTTCTCGAGAAAAATTTGTTTGTATGGTTGTAGCCGTAAAAATATACAGTCTCCTACATCAAAACTTCTCTCGCGGCAATGTTGATCTGCCTGTTGTTTCATTCAATTTTGTGTCAAATTTAGGTTATCCTTTAAGAGCTGGAGAACTTCTTGTTGATGCTCGATGTGACATTCCACTACTTGAACCTTAGATTTTTCTCTTAAAAATGATGTGATGGATGGTGGATGATATCCATAAAGTGCCATAAATGAGGTCATTTTTGCTACAGTATGGAAGGAAGTGTTATACCACCATTTAGCAAGAGGTAACCACTTGACCCATTGTGTTTGTTTATTAGATACAAAACAATGAAGATATCCTTCCAAACATTTATTCATTATCTCAGTTTGACCATCGAATTGAGGATGATAAGATGAGCTATGAGCTAATTGAGTACCCAAACAAGAAAATAACTCTGTGATGTAGGAGCATCGAGACATAGCTAGCAATGTGATGTTTGTTCACATGTTGTGGCTAATCCAAAGAAATAAAAACATTAGTAGTAGTATTTTACTTTATTTTATTATTATTGTTACTTATTTATGAGAATAGTTAGTTTGTTTTGTATTTTTAATAAATTAAGAATAAAAATAGGAATTGGTTTCTTTCCCTGCGTGGATATAGAGCCAACATAGAGATAAGCACTTAAAAATAGGGAGGTAGTGATTTGTTGAGAAAATTCGAGAAGAAACCTATTCTAAGAGGAAGAGTTTCATATTTCAAGTATAAATAATAGGGAGGTAGGAGAGAAACACCAAGATGAACAGTATGTAGATTTCAAACGCAAAGGGCCATTAATGAAATATTCAGTCCATGCGTTAGTAATTCAAATTATTCAGATTATGGTTGATGTTATATTTTTTTTTATTTGAATCTGCAAATTTATGTATATGCTGCCTATCGGAGCATGTGAATGTAGGAAGGTGAATGGGTGAAGCAAGAGCACAGGCTTGGGTGTCTGGAATGCATTGTGGAGGCAACATCAGAGGCACGTACTCGTTGTGGTGGCTGTGTTAGGCCTTAACACATTTGGTGTAGGCAACACCACAAACATGTATGTGTTGTGGAGGTTGCATGAGACCTTAACGATGCTAGCGGAGGCAACAGCACAGGCGACGGGTTGTGAATTGTGAGCTCGTGCGGCAGAGGTTGTTAACTGATGGTGAGCATTGACACCACGGCTTAAGGTAGATAATAAATTCAGTTGAGAATTGTGTAACGAAATGCCACGGCATGGAATCACTTTAGCAGCATCACCGCATGGATTAAGTCATATAACATGTGACTATGTACAACAGACCATACGATGAATGAAACTTACGGCTTAGCCACCGCTAATTGGAAGGTGGAAACCATTTTTATGAGCCGGCTTGTGGACTCCGTGGTATCATTTGGGTTGATAACAATGGGATTCGTATGAACCGTGGGTTCCAATATTAAAGATTGAGTTGGTTGTGTTTTTTTTTATTTGGATTACATGCTTAAAAAAATGCAACTTCAGTTTTGTTATTAATACAGATATAAAAATGGTCCTTTAAGGACCCATTGATTATTGGGGAAGTGAAATTTGTATAAAGCTGAAATATTCATCATCATTATATTAAGTAAAATGGAAGTTGGAATTGCATACTAAGTGATGAGGATACATCAATTCAATCATGAAGAAGAGTAAACTTGGGCCTCAGTAGAATTGAATATTTTGTTATAACAAATTGTAAAGTGTGTTTTCTACATCACTCCGTCCAAAAATTTCCAGTAAAAATGGGATCTCTGTCACTCACAATAATCTTTGGATTTCCATGTAGCTTTTGAATTGTGTCCATAAATGTAGTAGCAACTGTACTTGCTTTAAATGGATGAGATAATGCACAAAAGTGTGCATACTTGGTAAGTTTATCAACTACCACCATGATGACACTCTTTCCTTCGGACTTAGGTAAACCCGTGATAAAATCCATTGAAATCTCCTCCCAACGTTGACTTGGAATGGATAAAGGTTGTAGAAGTCCCGGGGTCTTAATTGTCTCAACTTTATTCTGCTGGCAAACCAAACATTCCTCCACAAACTTTTGAATATCAGATTTAAGGCCATCCCAAAAAAATTCTTTCTTCACCCTGTGGTAAGTTTTTAAAAATCCTGAGTGTCCTCCTAAAGGAGAAGTGTGCAATTCCAGAAGAATCTTTTGTTTTAGTTGGGAATTCTTACAAAGATATAAGTGATTTTTGTACCATAAGGAATCATTTTTCCAACTAAATGTATTAGATGTACTAGGATCTTGCTACAACTTTTGAATGAGTGTCCATACATCTTTGTCCTTCTTCCATTCATCTCTTGCTTCAGTTATCCAATCTGGTTGGATAATAGAAATGGTACAAAGAAATGCTTCCACCTCTTCATTCTTTCTTGAGAGTGCATCTGCAACAACATTTAGCTTCCCTTTTTTGTATATTATTTCAAAGTCATAACCCAACATCTTTGTGACCCATTTTTGCTGCTCTTCTGAAGATAGTCTTTGTTCCAAAAAGAGTTTAAGACTATCATGATCAGTTTTTAACTTGAAATGTCTTCCCATTAAGTAAGGTCGTCGTTTCTTTAGTGCATGTAGTATTGATAACATTTCCTTCTCATAAATAGCTTTCTATAAATACTTTCCTTTGATTGGGTGACTTTCGAAAGTAATGGGTCTTCCTTCTTGCATTAAAACAATACCAATTCCATTTCTTGAGTCATCACATTCCACAATAAAGGTTTTTGTGAAGTCTGGTGTACCTAAGACCAGTGCTAGGCACATTGCCTCTTTAATTTGTTCCAAAGCCTTAGTTGCTTCAGGAGTGCAAGAAAATGTATCTTTCTTCAATAATGTTGTTAGAGGTGCTGCTATTCTCTCATAATTCTTAACAAACTTGCAATAACACCCTGTTAACCCAACAAATCCTCGCAACTGCTTTATGGTTGTGGGGACTTTCCATTCCTTAATGGCTTTAATTTTGTTAGGGTCTACCATAACACCCTCGTGAGATACAATATGACCTAGATATTCCACCACTTGTACTCCAAAGAAACATTTGGATGTTTTTGCATATAATTGTTTCTCCTGCAATAGTTTGAGCACACTGTCAACATGTTGAACATGATTCTTCCAAGACCTGTTGTAGATTAGTATATCATCAAAAAATACTAGCACAAATTTTCTAACGAAGGGTTTGAAAATGGAATTCATCAATCCTTGAAATGTAGAAGGTGAATTGGTAAGGCCAAAAGGCATGACCAAAAATTCATAATGACCCTCATGCATTTGAAATGTTGTTTTCGGAATATCTTCAATATTCATTCTAATTTGATGATATCCTGAACGAAGATCCAACTTGGTAAAATAAATCGCTCCACGTAATTCATCCAATAATTCATCAATCACAGGAATGGGAAATTTATCCTTAATGGTGGGCTTATTGGGCTCCCTATAATCCGAACATATGTGCCATGATCCATCCTTCTTGTGCACCAATACTACCAGAGTAGAGAAAGAACTAAGACTAGGTTGAATTATACTAGCCTCTAACATTTTTGTAATCATACGTTCAATTTTTCTCTTTTGGACATAAGGATATCTATAAGGCCTGATGTTTGGAGGAACACTTCCTGGAATCAAATTAATAGCACGATCATGATCACAAATAGGTGGGAGTCCTTTTGGAGTTTCAAACACCTTGGAATGATTGTCCAAGACTTTTTGGAGATCTGCAGAAATAGATGATTTTGATGTTGGAACTTCTAGTGAGCATAATTGTGCAATTATGCCTCATTGTTCTTTCTTCAAAAGCTTTTTCATGACAGTAGAGCTTATTATCTTTCCCGTCTTCCCTACGAGACCCCATAACTCGACTTTATTTCCTTCTGAAAAAAAAAAAATCAAGAAAAGTTCTTGAAAATTAAAAGCTACCGTCCCCAAAGATTGTAACCATTGTACTCCTAGTACAACATCATCACCTCCCATTGGAATGGAAATAATTGGACTATTCAATACATATTCCCCATGGTTAGCTTGATATTATGGCATTTTCCAGAGAAATTTATATTTCCTCCATTTGCAACCATCACTTGACATTTTGGTGCTAGGTAAAGGAAACAATTCAATTCCTTGGCTACCTTACAATGAAAAAAATTATGGGTACTACCCGAATCAATCAACACTATTACTTTTTTCTTCTTGATATGTCCTTCTATCTTGAGAGTTTGAGGAGTGGTAATTCATGCCAATGCATTACACGATACGGTCGGACTCATTTCTTCCTCTTATAGGGTTGGTTCCTGGTGTATATCCTCTTCTTTTGAAGATTCTTGTTCATTTTCTTCTTCCTCTTCACAATCTATGTAAAATAATTTCTTCTCAACACACTCATGGCCTTTATTGTATTTTCTATCACAACTGTAGCAAAGCCCTTTTGCTCTTTTTTCTTCCAATTGTTGTGGTGTGAACCTTGTAGGTTGTGGAAGTCTAGGAGTAACAAAACTTCCATCTTTATATATGTGAGTGGTAGGCTTCCTTGTCGCCATAATTTTACATTCAATTTTTCTTGCCAACCTGAATGCATTTTCCAATGAATCAGGTTCCCAAATGTGAACTTCATGTTGAATGTTATCCTTTAAAGTCCCTATGAATACATCAATCCTGTGTTCCTCTAGAATACTAATTACCCTTATATTCAATTTTTGAAAGTCCTCAATGTGCTCTGTTAGTATGAATCTTGATTCGAGGTGTACGAAAAAAGACCACTTTAGCTGTGCATAAAAAACAGCCCTAATAGCAGAAATGACTGCTAATATCTTCATATCTACAGTTAGATGATCAATACAAATGCTGCAAAAATCTAGATCTATGCATTAGAAGAGATTAAATAGTAGAAAAATAAGATTTACTCCATAGATCCAATAGACAAGACAAGAATATATCCAATGAAATTTTTATTAATGGCACTGGGAGGAAAACACAAGAGGGTGTTCCCTATTCTCCTCAATCGGATGGGTTCTTATAATTCCTCAGCACTTCAGATTTATAATTCCTCTCTCTTGATGGTGTAGAAAACGCAGACAAAAATGGAAAAAATATGGCTGTGATAATGGATCAATAGCCAGACCAAGAGCTGAGATCCAGGGTGATATTTAGGCAAGAAAAGGTGACAAATGAATGGAAAAACCCTTGTATTTATAACAAAAATTGAGTTAGTCTAGAGATTGGTGCATAATTAAAATATTATTAACCAAATCTAGATCCAACTTTTATGGAATATTTTGTTATATTTGTTGGAGGGAAAAGGAATTTGACTTGAGTCAAATCCCCTTATCTGTAAATAATAAATAAATAAATGATTTATTTATTATTTTAAGGATATGGTTGAGTAATAATCAAATAAATAATGATTTATTTAATTATTTAAGGGTGAATTAGTCATATTTAACAAAGAATATTATTTAAATAAGATTTAAATAATTATTCTTTAGAAAATAATAAGATAAATAATGATTTATCTAATTAATTTCTTTGTTTTGGGTTAAATATAACCAGAAATATTAATTAAACTATTGTTTAACTAATTATTTCTTGAGGAAAATCAAACAAATGTATATTTATTTAATATTTCCTTATGGGGTTTCTTGTTTAGACCATAAACAACTTAATAAAGGTGGTTTACTAAGTTATTTTTCATAGTGAATGTGATTTTACTTGGGGTAAAATTGGTCTTACTTGGTGTACTTGGGTCCATCTAATAACAATGGATTAAATGACAAAAAAATGGTGTAACATGCTCCACCACTTAACCATTTTGTTTGAGATTTATCAATTGGCTAAAGAAGGTGTTTCTTTTTGTATCCTCATAATGTGCTATCATTTCCTCCATAAAAATTGACCCAGTGAAATTTTCTTTACTAGAGAAAAGCCATCGATACCATACAAATGTATTTTGTTCTAAATGTAAAGTTTCAATGTGTACCTTTTTTGTGTTTTTCACATTATTGAGATCAAAATATTGCTCCATCTGTAGTATCCATGTTACGGGATCCTTATCATCAAACTTCCTCATATCCATCTTTGGAATATGGTGGTTCTTCCATCCAACATTAGAGTTTATGAAATCACGATTAACATTTATTTTGTTCTCATCATGAGTTTCCTCTACTATATTTTCGCCATTAGGAAACATTTCTTGTATCAAATTTTCGAAACCTTCGATGTCACTTTTAGATCATTCTCCATGTTTTCCATGTTGTCTTTCATGTTTTCATTGTTCTTAGATTCCATGTCATCCATCTTAGCTTCCATGCCAACTTCCATGCCATCCATCTTAGCTTCCAAACCATTCATCTTAGCTTCCACGCATTTCTTCAAACCATCCATCTTAGTTTCCACGCCTTTCTTCAAAACTTCCATTTCATTTTTTGTTTCTCTTTGTGATAGAAAATTTCGGTGCACTTGCTCTTGTAATTTTGATATCTCATGTTGCATTTCTTCATCTTCATGAGTCATAGTAGAGCCTTCTAAAGGCTTAATGAATGTTGAATTCTTTTTAGGGGACATTTTAGAACCCAATACTGATATATATTCCTCAATATTCCGTTGGAATAAATTCAAACTATTTTTTTCAAACAAGACTTATGTAATTCGAAAAAAATTACACACGTTTTTCTTGCTTTAGAGGAGCTCAATATTGAAACTAAATTATCTCTGTGATTTCGAATCTTCAATATCTGAAATTAGGCCCTGTAGTAGCCCTCTAAATCTTCTTTCAAATTCTAGAGGTCTAACCTGATTTGGATTCTTCAAGGCAAATTTATGCCAAATCGCCCACAATGACCTAATTATGGATTGGTTCAGTAGGGAAAACTTTTATGATGTGCCACGTGTCACTGTTTCTTCCTTCAGCTCTAAAATTGATATAGAGGAAACTACAGTTCGTGTACTTCCAGACATTTTTTTACAGAATTCCAATCCAATGCTCAGAGATGAGTTATGATGCTTTTCCCACAGTCACCTCTTTGAGATGAAATTCAGGAGCCTGAACAATCCCTAACTTCCACAGACCCTATCTCCGAAAATGTTGTGAATAAAGCTCTGAAAGTTTTCCACAAAGTTCCTCAGGATTGCGGCTTCACTCTAGGAAAATTTCAGTTTTTGAACCCTCGTAGAAAAATTGTTATAGCGAAAATAACACGATGACCTGTTTAGGTTAAATTCAGTAGCCTGCAAAAATCCCTAACTTTCATAGATCATATATTTGAAAATATTATGAGCCAAGATATGAAATGTTTCCATGACGTTCCTCAGGATTTTGGCTTCACGCTGTAAAAATTTCAGCTTCTGAACCTTCGTAGAAAAAATGTTATAGCGAAAATTCCACGATGATCTATTTGGAGTAGCGAAACCCTAGAATCCAAAGCTCTGATACCAAATGTTATGAAACCAGCTCCAAAAATAGAAGAAAAGAGAGATAAATGCCTTAGAAATAGCCTCTTCAAGGGGGAAACCTCTAATAAATTACATAAATGAACAATTCTTGGATGATACAAATGACCAAAACCTCCTTCTATATATAGGAGTCCATGGGGCCACAATATAATCCTAGTTGTCCTAACAATAATAATGTAAGGGCACAATAATAAAAATATTGGGGTTATAGGGGTACAAAAATAACAATAAGGGGGCTACAATAATAACAATAAGGGACTAAACTAGTAATATAGGGACCTAAAAAACACTCATACCATAAGAAGCACACATCCATAGGGAGCAGTTTCTCATACACACTTGATACATCCGAAGGGAAAATTTCTGGTTCCTTCTGCACATAAAAAATATTATTACAACATGTCTGAAGCTGAAGATAGATCAAATAAGATAATTTTATTAACATTCAAAATTAAAAACTCAATTAAGTCATAGCTCTATGTAGTTGAACCTAAAATAATCCTACATATATTATTAACTATGTAAGCAAACTAGGTATGATTGACCTCAATGGCACTAAATAGTAATAAAATAACAAGGGTCCCACAAAGCACATGCATTCACATGTAAACAAAGAAATTATATTAGCATGACAAAAACATTATTCATTTAGATCTTGTCAATCCAAAGAGAATGACAACATTTACAGATCAAGTTACTATGAAGCAAGATGGAAAATTATCATTGTACCCATCACAACACTTCCTTCATTCTTATGTATTATTAAGGGAACTACTGGGAATTTATGATCATGTAATAGCTAAACACACTTATACATAAATATTATGTCTATCATTCTATATTGCCCCAAAGTTCAGAGACAATAAGTGGAAGTGGGGGATGAGGATTTTAACACAAAATATTAACAATACAAGTAATATATTAAAAAAAATAAAATATTATAGAAGGATATGAAACAATAAGATCAAGATGCAAACAATGAGCATGCAATTATAACACATGTAATATAATGGGTGAAACGACAATTTTTCATTAGAAGGGAACCCAAAAAAAAAGGTCATTTTGGATAGACCTATATAGTTTTGTGATGAGAATTGAACTACGGTGTATGTCTTAACATTTGATCTACCTAGCGAGTGACTTTTGAACCAACACCCTATTAGTAACCTATTAGGGCTTTGAATTGGTAATATTGCAGGGGAAAACCAAGGATTTTCCCTAATTAGTGCTACAACTATGGTTAGGTTTGGTTTTGGATAAGGAGTTAAAAATGTCTACAATGAAGTATGTAAGGGTCATAGGCACGACTTTTCTCCTTTGTTATTTAATGGCCCTTGGTGATCTCTTGGCTCTTCCTTTGGCTCAAATTCCATGACTGAGAAGTATCTATTCTATAAAGTCCACAGAAGGCTTAAACCTGGCATCACTCATTGAGATATTCTACATCCTTAGGCCATCCATGTCACTTGGATTTCTACTGACCATGGATACAGAAGTTAACTCTGTGGGCAACATTAGTGTGACAACATGTCTTCTGGGTTTTGAACCCAGGTCTGAGCATAGAAAGTTATTTAATCACTTGACCATGTGCTAAATAAATTAATATTTGTTTGGTATTGAATATCGCAATTTGTAGTCCACTATTTCAAGTTTTTTCAAAGTGAGAAGTAATTAAAATTTGAAAGAATCCTGCATTTTTTTAGATTCATCAGATATTACTTCAAGGGGTGTAAATTTTAAAGATGTTCTATGCTTGATGCAACTGTACTTCAAAACGGATACCAAATATAAATCACATAAACATGAAAGTAAAATGTTGATAGATCATACCAATAGATCGACGGACGACAAGCCAAAAATACACTTAACATGATCAACAAAATATATGTGTTGTGGTGTGTTACGATGGTCAATAGGATGCTTTAACCAGCAAAGTATCCTCATGGTCAGCCAACGAGAAGTGTCACACAACCCTCAAGACAACTCCACAAAAGTCAACCCAAAGTCAATGAAAGCCAATGATGTCCAGTCAATCGTCAACGCAGAACAGAAGCAGCAAAAAGTCAACACATCAATCAAAGGTCAACGTCTAGCCTCAATTTTTGTGCCAAAGAATGCGAACTTCAGAAATCAGAATTTTGGTGAAGTTTTGAGGTAAAAAGGACCAAGCGTTGACCGAATTCAACGTTGTTCAAACCTACACTAAAACCGTAGAGAGATATGTACATAAGCCTTAGATTTTGTTCCACACGTGTGAGAAGAAAGACCTCCAAAAGGTGATCGAACCAATCAGACACAAGAGAGAAGTGTGTGATGAGTGGATGATGAAATGACCTCCAAGTCTATCCAATATATATCCATCTGTGAGGGTGTGTGACACATCTATTGGGGCTCCAAACATACATTACAATTCTAGCCGACCTTGCACATAAGTGGAATAAATTCACAGTAAATGTTCTGCTCATCCGATCAAGATGATATTTAGATCAATATTTCACCTCTCCGAAAGAGGATTCCAATAAAAATATTGGCATCATCATCTGAGCAGTACAACATGGATTTTCGATGTAGTTGCCCAAAATTAACACTCCCTCTCAACTAGGGAGAAATCCATCAACCAGTGCCATCTAAACTGTTGGGGTTCCTATGTTTTGGCAGATTTAGCAATACCAAAAGATAAGACAACATAAAACCACTTTGGGGCCCTAGGATCTAGCCCTCCTGGACTCGGAGAGGGATCTCTCCAATAAAACAAAGAATGATACATATTTGAAGCTCAAATGAGATGTTAGGCTAGGTATGAAGCACAAGGGGGGAGGGTTTAAAATGATTTGGTTCGTTGGTTGTTGGGTTGAGTCATGAGATCATAGGCTGAGAAAGTAATGGAAAGAAAGGAGAAAAATAGCAAGATGTTTCGGCAAAAGAGGATGGGTTAAGAATGTGCCATCCATTGGGCTATGGAGTCATGAAAGGAGATTACTTGCAAACAACTAGCCAAGGCTTCAAGAGGGCAAGTCATCTATACTAAAGGATATTCTTAGATAGATGATGGAATGGAACAATAAGAGTGAAGGTGAAAGAAGGAAAGAAACCAATTTCTGTCTATAGATCAAGTCAGAGGTCATTTAACTCCAGACTTGCTTGGACATACTCAAAGGCAGCTTTCAATGGAGGGATGAAGGGGAAGCTTATAGATCGGACCAGAGGTCATTTAACTCCGGGTCTGCTTTAGCATACTCCAAGGGAAAGATAGAGACAAGATTAACACAAAGCTAGAGTCTATAGATCGGAGAAGGAATTTTAACCTTCCCTGCTTTGACACCAGCAAGAAGCATCCAAGCATCAAGCTCCGAGTTCACACATTAGCTAGCAGGCAATAACATCCGCTATGTTGTTTAAAACACGAGAGTCTGTCCTTAGATCTCACTATCAGCGGAAAACATTGAAGGCAGGGAGAGCAGAAACATAGGGTACCTAACAAGGGTAAATCCTATGCTAGATTTTTTATGCATGGAAAAAGAAATGGAACAGCATGAAAAATGTAATAAAATAATGCAGAGGGAAAACATCACCAGTAGTAATAGACCAGGATCCTGTGAAATTTGCTTGATTAATTGATGCAAAACCAATCACATACACTGAGATCAATGAATAACATAGTCCAAACTTTCTCCTCCCAACCTACTACATTACAAACTATTCTGCTTACTCTCTCCCAAGACTGTTCTAACAGTCAAAAATGAATCCCTCTAATAGCAACAACAACAACCGAACAACAACCTTTACAAAGTGTTCTCAAGAATTCTTATAGGAGAAGAGAATAACAGGAGTAGATGATATTCATTAAATGGATCTCATTAAGACAGAGTGGAAAAAGAGTTCATGCCCACTCTGCTTAATGGAAATCTGCATCGCTGTAAGTACTTTCGGTATGGTCTAGGAGACTCTGGCAGGCCAGGATTGACCTCTGATGTTTCTTGGGAGTCCTTTCTGGTGTTTGGTATTCTGCGCTGCCTTCTACAATTGGTGAACTAGGTGGAAAATATGCAAGGCCTCCATGCTTCATAACTGCTGTCTGGCAATCGTAGAAGCTTCTGTCAGTGAAATACATTTAAGGGCCTAAGGAGACATGGAGACTTCTGCAAGAAGACGTCATTTTGGAGAAACGGTGCTCTATTGATGTATACACATATATGACTCATCGATGTGCTCCTTGGTCTTCGAACTGCGCTTCTTCCTTTGAATGCGGGATCAAGTGTTAATTGCATCAATAATAAGCATTAACCCATTTTAATCCCTGCAGCTGATACGCTGGCCGATGCTGAAAATGGCCTCTCTGTGATCTCTGCACAATAAAATAAACCTGTCACAAACCTGGGCAGTGGTGGAGAAATGCTGCGGAGGCCCATGGAGTGGTGGCATAGCAGTGGAGAACAGTGGAAACAATGAAGAGCGGCGAAAGAAATTATCATTAGTGTAAAGCCCAAAGATCAATGCTTGGGCGAATTACAAAGGTAAACACGGAAAAACAATGAAGCGGAGCCTTTGGATGTGGGACCGGCGTGGGTGGAGGGCGATCCATTTAGGACCGACGGATCTCAAGGGGAGAACGATGGCTACGATCCAATCGGAGGGGAGGAATGGGAGGGTGGACAGTCCGATTGAACGATGGTGCGATCGATTTATGGCCGTTGGATCTTGGACTAATCGGACGGTCGAGATTGGATCGGGAAAATCGCAATCGCAAAGGGCAAAAGGTGGCGGCAATTGAAAGATGCGATTGTGATTGGAGAGGGAGTGTGATTAGCACCGGGCCATCTGATCTAAGTGATATATCGATGGTGGAGACTGAATCGGCAGGGAATAGAAAGAAGCGACGGGAGGGGAGCGGAAAAAATTTTGACCGTTGGATCAAAAGGAATGAACGGTCGGGATCAGATCGGAGGATCGCAATTGCAAGGTGCAAAAAGGGGGGTGCGATGCAACTGGCGCGATGCGATGGAGCGCCAACTGTCAGATCTACTGGGAAATCGACGGTTTAGATATAATTGGAGGGGCAGAAGGATACAAGGCGACGAGCGCACAACGATTAGCGCTGGGTCGTTGGATCAACTATGGATCAACGGCGGAGATCGCAATCGCAAAGGGCAGTGATTGATAATTGCGATGCGATCAGAGTGGGGAAAGCGGGAAAGCACGGACCGTTAGATCTATTCAGATCCACGGCTGAGATTTTATCCGCGGCGCTATAAACCAAAACTCAATCGCATCAGGATTTTTAAGTTAACACATAGAAATGCGCTCGCTCGATGGTGCAATTTCGATTAGCGCCCGGGACTTAAGCGCTTGGTCCTGCGTGCGGGGCATATGGCGGGGAAGTGGTTGAGGGGCTACGCCGAAAGGGGCTACGCCTTAATATAAAGAGAAGAGTGGGTTTTTTCCCCCTTTAATGCATTTTTAGGATGGGAAATGCTAACAGTAGGGGGAAGAAGGGGAAAATGGACCAAACAAGGGGAACTTGTAGGATTCAAAGGGAAATTTGGGAGGATTTAGAGGGTAAGTGGGGAATTTAGAAGGGGAAGACAAAGATGAAAACAATGGCTTAGAGGGGATGATATAAGGGGAAAGAGGAGACCCTTTGGGCATTTCTTCACAAACAGAGAGGCTTTATAACTGGAAATCAGCAGTGGGGATTTATCAAAGGACAAAAGGCACAAGGAGGCTTCAAGGATGATGTGTTTTCAGAGGAAATGCATTCCTTGAAGGCTCAGAAACATTTTAGCCCCCTATTTGCTTGTCAAAAAATTCATAGGGGGCTAACAGTGGCTCCACATGGGGATGGCTTCTTCTTGAAGGAGTCAAGAATTCAGAAAATGATCTTTGGTGTAGGCCAGATGACTGGTACTTGACTCATTCTTCTTCTTATTTTGGATCAGCTACCACAAATCATGAAGACATCATATTAGTAGTAACATGCTCCCAAACAACTACCTACCCAGACTATAATCCTAACATTTTTTCTTCTGGGTGCATTTGGACTTGCAAACCCTTACATCATCAATTTTTTACAACAGGAAAATAAAACCTATTCTACTTCTACCCTTATTTATCCATGAGACCAGATTAAATTTTTGGCCTCATAGCTTCTCTACCTAATCTATATCTGCTAAGATTAAACTGTCTAGCAGATTTCTTCTCTACACTCTAAGACAGAAATTGAAAAGCAGTCAAGCCAGGATTAGACTGTCTGGCTTGTTGGACTTTGCAGAAACTAAAACAACTAACTACATGCTCACATACTGAGCTTTATAGAGCTTTTCCTACCTACCTTATTCTACTTGGAAATCTATGGTGCTTATAGGTGATACAATAATGCCAGTGCAGCCAGTCAAGTAGTAACAAGAAAGGATAGGAGCACTGACTGTCTGTCAGAGATAACCACAAGGTGCTCTGCATGTGGTTCTTCAAAACTTTGGTCACCATCAGTGGCAACCACTCTTGATGAATCTGGCCCTTGCGAAGGATCAATGCTGGAGAGTTTGAACTGATCAGGGCCCCCATATATTCTGCCATAGGATCAATGAACACATGATGTACGCTTTCTTCTTTCAGGCCTGCCATGACCGGTAGGCTGTCTTCATCCTTGGCAGCTTTGATTTCTGCATCTTCCACTGCATCTTCAATGTGGCTCTTGAGAACCGGATCATCTTCTTCTTGTACCTCAAAAAGCAGCAGATTCTCTTCTCTTTTAGGAGAAGGGAGACTTTCCAAAAAGGCTCTCGAGTCTCTAAACTGGTATGATTTTTCTTGTGACTTCAGAAGTTCGATCTCAGCTTCATATCTTTCAGCCACCAATTCTTAGAAAATTTTCAGGAGCACAGGTTTGAATTTTGAGTTGAGAAGAATATCCCTTGGAAGGTCCTCCACCTCCAGCTCTACCAAGTCACTCGAAATTGTGTCACGACACTCTGCTATGAAACTTGGATGCATTCTCGCAAACAGCTCAGAGTCTTCCATTAGTGAAGTGACTTGGTCCCCAGCATGGCTGATGTTGTACTGCGACATGGTCTCCCAGTGGAGTCTTGTGAAAACACAGATAATCAGTGGCCTACTGATCACCAGTGGAGTCTTTTAATCATTTAGGAACTATGGAGTCGCTAGGTGGAGGATTTACAATTTTACTATCCACCACAGTGATTTACCAAATCAAGCTTTTGGTCTTGTATTTCCCTAGTGTGAGTCGCCATTATGTTGGGGTTCCTATGTTTTGGCAGATTTGGCAATACCAAAAGATAAGACAACATCAAACCACTTTGGGGCCCTAGGATCTAGCCCTCCTGGACCTGGAGAGGGATCTCTCCAATAAAACAAAGAATGATATATCTTTGAAGCTCAAATGAGATGTTAGGCTAGGTATGAATCATAAGGGGGGAGGGTTTAAAATGATTTGGTTGGTTGGTTGCTGGGTTGAGTCATGAGATCATAGGCTGAGAAAGTAATGGAAAGAAAGGAGAAAAATAGCAGGATGTTTCGGCAAAAGAGGATGGGTTAAGAATGTGCCATCCATTGGGCTATGGAGTCATGAAAGGATATTACTTGCAAAAAACTAGCCAAGGCTTTCAGAGGGCAAGTCATCTATACTAAAGGATCTTCTTAGAGAGATGATGGAATGGAACAATAAGAGTGAAGGTGAAAGAAGGAAAGAAACCAATTTATGTCTATAGATCAAGTCAGAGGTCATTTAACTCCAGACCTGCTTTGACATACTCAAAGGCAGCTTTCAATGGAGGGATGAAGGGGCAGCTTACAGTTCGGACCAGAGGTCATTTATCTCCAGGTCTGCTTTAGCATACTCCAAGGGAAAGGCAGAGACAAGATTAACACAGAGCTAGAGTCTATAGATCGGAGAATGACTTTTAACCTTCCCTGCTTTGACACCAGCAAGAAGCATCCAAGCATCAAGCTTCAAGTTCACACATCAGCTAGCAGGCAATAACATCCGCTACGCTGGTTAAACCACGAGAGTCTGTCCTTAGATCTCACTATCAGCAGAAAACACTGAAGGTAGGGAGAGCAAAAACATAGGGTACCTAACAAGGGTAAATCCTATGCCATATTTCTGACGCATGCCCGAAGAAATGGAACAGCATGAAAAATGTAATAAAACAATGCAGAGGGAAAACATCACCAGTAGTAATAGACCAGGATCCTATGAAATTTGCTTCATTAATTGATGCAAAACCAGTCACATACACTGAGCTCAATGGCTAACACAGTCCAAACTTTCTCCTACCAGCCTATTACATTACAAACTACTCTGCTTACTCTCTCCCAAGACTGTTCTAACAGTAAAAAATGAATCCCTCTAACAGCAACAGCAACAACCGAAAAACAACCTTTACAAAGTGTTCTCGAGAATTCTTATAGGAGAAGAGAATAACAGGAGTAGATGATATTCATTAAATGGATCTCATTAAGACAGAGTGGAAAAAGAGTTCATGCCCACTCTACTTAATGGCAATCTGCATCGCTGTAAGTACTTTCGGTATGGTCTAGGAGACTCTGTCAGGCCAGGATTGACCTCTGATGTTTCGTGGGAGTCCTTTCTGGTGTTTGGTATTCTGCGCTGCCTTCTAGAATTGGTGAACTGGGTGGAAAATCTACAAGGCCTCCATGCTTCATAATTGTTGTCTGACAGTCGTAGAAGCTTCTGTCAGTGACATACATTTAAGGGCCTGAGGAGACATGGAGACTTCTCCAAGAAGACGTCCTTTTGGAGAAATGGCGCTCTGCTGATGTATACATAGATATGACTCATCGTTGTGCTCCTTGGTCTTTGAACTGCGCTTCTTCCTTTGAATGTGGGATCAACCGTTAATTACATCAATAATAAGCATTAACCCATTTTAATCCCTGCTGCTGATACGCTGGCTGATGCTAAAAATGGCCTCTCTTTGATCTATGCACAATAAAATAAACCTGTCACAAACCCGAGCAGTGGTGGATAAATGCTGCGGAGGCCCGTGGAGTGGTGGCGTAGCAGTGGAGAACAGTGGAAACAATGAAGAGCCGCAGAAGAAATGATCTTTACTGTACAGCCCAGATATCAATGCTTGGGCGAATTACAAAGGTAAACACGGAAAAACAATGAAGTGGAGCCTTTGGATGTGGGATCGGCGTGGGTGGAGGGTGATCCATTTAGGACCGACGGATCTCAAGGGGAGATCGACGACTATGATCCAATCAGAGGGGAGGAATGGGAGGGTGTATAGTCCGATTGAACTATGGTGCGATTGGTTTATGGCCGTTGGATCTTGGACTAATCGGAATGTCGAGATTGGATTGGGAAAATCGCAATCGCAAAGGGTGGAAGGTGGCAGCAATTGAAAGATGCAATTGCAATTGGAGCAGGAGTGCGATTAGTGTCAGGCCATCCGATCTAAGCGATAGATCAATGGTAGAGACTGAATCGGCGGGGAACAGAAAGAAGCGATGGGAGGGGAGCGGAACAAATCTGGACCGTTGGATCAAAAGGAATGAACGGTCAGGATCGTATCGGAGGATCGCAATCGCAAAGCGCAAAAAGGGGGTGTGATGTGATTGGCGCGATGCGATGGAGTGCCAGCCATCGGATCTGGCGGGAGATTGACGATTTAAATATAATCAGAGGGGCGGAAGGAGACAAGGCGACAGGCACACAGCGATTAGCGCTAGGCCGTTGGATCAACTATGGATCAACGACGGAGATCACAATCGCAAAGGGCAGCGATTGATAATTGCGATGCGATCGGAGCAGGGAAATCAGGAAAGCGCGGACCATTAGATCTATTCAGATCCACAGCTGAGATTGTATCCGCGGCTCTATAGACCAAAACTCAATCGCATCGGGATTTTTAAGTTAACACATAGAAATGCGCTCGCCCGATGGTGCAATTGCGATTAGCGCTCGGGACTTAAGCGCTTGGTCCTAAGTGCGAGGCATATGGTGGGGAAGTGATTAAGGGGCTAGAACGAAAGGGGCTAGGCCTTAATATAAAGAGAAGAGTGGTTTTTTGCCCCCTTTAATGAATTTTGACGATGGGAAAAGGTAACAGTGGGGGGAAGAAGGGGAAAAAGGACCAAACAAGGAGAACTTGTAGGATTCAAAGGGAAATTTGGGAGGATTTAGAGGGTAAGTGGGGAATTTAGAAGGGGAAGACAAATATGAAAACAAAGGCTTAGAGGGGATGATATAAGGGGAAAGAGGAGACCCTTTGGGCATTTCTTCACAAACAGAGAGGATTTATAACTGGAAATTAGCAGTGGGGATTTATCAAAGGACAAAAGGCACAAGGAGGCTTCAAGGATGATGTGTTTTCAGAGGAAATGCATTCCTTGAAGGCTCAGGAACATTTTAGCCCCCTATTTGCTTGTCAAAAAATTCATAGGGGGCTAACATAAACATCGTACGTCATCCCGCCATAACTTCCTTTGTTGGCTTCTTTATTTCAAACGGTGAGTCACAAAGACTTCATTCCCGGCTAACCCAAAGTCAGCTCAAAGGTCTGAAACCTCTATAGGACTCAAAATGAGTCTCATACTAACCTGAAGGCATTTTAACTGACTCAAAGTCAGTTGGAGGTCCAAAACCTCACTTGGACTCAAAAAGAGTCATATACTAACCCGAAGTCAGTTGGAGGTCAGAAACCTCACTAGACTTGATCCCAGATCAAGTGTTTGGACACGTGCCATCCTAGAAATAGAGAGTACAACAATATCTAATGCATCAATTGGTCTTGATATACGTCTATATCCACATTCCCACCTCATTTTCCAAGATGAGAGATACTTCCCATGAGTCTGGGACTCCATGGGTAGGATGCATACGGGGCATAGATCAAAGAGAGGTGAGCCAACTCAGTATCATCACAGTGGGGAAAAAGCACGCAAACAAGGTTCAACAAGCCTAACCTTGTGGTTTCTTATAGCTCCAAGAAGCTATCCCCAAAGCCCCTGGAGCTCCCAAAGCTCATCGTCCAACAGGACCCTCAGAATAGGGTCATTCAATGATTCCAAGATTCTCACGGAAGGTTAGGAACTTGACCTTCCCCAAGGGATTTGTGAGAATATCTGTGACCTGCTCATCAATTCCTATATGATTGAGCCTTATGACACCTCGATGTACCATATCTCGGATAAAATGGTACCTGATATCAATATGCTTGGATCAATCATGGAACACAAGATTCTCTGACAAACGAATCCCACTCTGGTTATCACAAAGGACAACGGTGGTATCTAGCACATGTACGAACTACTCACTAAATAGATTTCACAACTAAACAACATCACAGCAGGCCATACTCGTTGTAATTTATTCAGCCTCAACGTGCTCAAAACCACTGACTTCTGCTTCCTGCTCATCCAAGATATCGAAGCAGAACCAAGTGCTCTTGCAATCCACCACACTACTAGCCCAGTCGGCATCAATATATCCATGAAGTCTCAAACTCTTGGAAGTGTATCTTAGCCTATGGTTTATCATTCCCTGAAGATATCTCAAGAGATTCTTTACACCAACCCAGTGAATGTGATGGGAATCAACCATATGTTGACTCAAAGTGTTCACTGCAAAACATTCGTCTGGATGGGAGTTCACTAAGAACATCAAGGCCCCTACGAGTTTTCGATACTTAGTAGGATTTTCTAGCATGGGCCCAACAACTTTTCCACTCAACTTCTGAAATTTTAGTTCCATCGGTGTCGACACAGACTTACAGTCCACCATACCAAATCTCTCTAGCAGTTTCACAATGTATTTTCCTTGAGAGAGGAAAATCTTGTCAGGTCTCTGCCAGACCTCCAAGCCGAGGAAGTAATGCATCACTCCTAGTTATTTCATCTTAAACTTAGAAGAAAGCTCCCTCTTACACTGATGAATGAGAGGTTCAGCACCTGTCAAGAAGAGATCGTCTACATAGACAATCAGAATGAGAGGCTTTTCTCTACCAACCTTGAAGTAAAGGTTCAGATCAACATTACTTCAAGTGAAGCCCAGCTTCATCAAGTAGATATCTATCTTCTTGTACCAAGCCCTGGGGGCTTGCTTCAACCCATAGAGGGATTTCTTTAACTTGCATACATAAGAGTCTCTATTGTGGACTTCGAACCCCAGAGGTTGCTCCACATACACCTCTTCCTTTATCGAACCATGCAGAAAAGCGGTCTTCACATCCATCTGATGAAGACTCCATCCTTGCATGGCAGCAAGGGAAATGATGGATCGGATGGTGGTATAGTGGAAAACAAGTGTAAATATATCATCATAGCCTATTCCTTCATTTTGAGAGAAGCCTTGGGAAACAAATCTTTCCTTGTACTTTTCAGCACTACCATCAGATCCATGCTTGATCTTAAAGATCCATTTCGAGGTAACAACAACTTTGTCCTCCGGTCTTGAGACCACATTCTATGCATCATTCTTCATAATGGAATCATACTCTTCATGCATAGCATCCTTCTAGATTTGATTCTTTATAACTTCTTCAAATGATCCAGGCTCAGATTGTACGATTGTACTCATGGTTGCTAGATACCCTTGGTATTTATTTGGCTTCCTGCT